>CM018573.1:2835000-3262500 GCA_009078335.1 Salix brachista | reverse complement strand
TATATATTCTTAGGCGAAAGACTAAAAATATATATATAAAAAATTAACACCATTACTGTCAAAACAATAGAAATTATTAAATTATGAAGAGCAAAAAAAAAAAAATTAACAAAAGAGTTACTAACAAAAATAATTGTTATTATTATCATTATTATTGTTATTATTATTATTGTTATTATTATTATTATTATTATTATTATTGTTATTATTATTATTATTATTATTATTATTATTATTATTATTGTTATTATTATTATTATTATTATTATTATTATTATTATTATTATTATTATTATTGTGTTAAGTACACTTATATATACATGGACAAAAGTAGACATTATTCTACAAATAACTAAAATTATCATTATTATTGTGTAAATAGTTAAATCATAAAAATCATTCAACCCAAAGAAAAAAAAGAAGCAAAAAACAAAACAAATGAACAAAGAGAAAAAATTAGCAATATTAATAAAAAAGCAATTCAAATAATTAAATTTCCATGAAAAATTATAAAAAAAAGCAAAATATTTGTATAAAAAACAATAAAAAAATCAATTGATAAAAAATAAAAAATAAACATTAAAAAAAAAGAATTAATAGAATATATTATTTGAAGGATAAAATTAGCAATATTAATAAAAAAACAATTCAAATAATTAAATTTCCATGGAAAATTATTAAAAAAAGCAAAATATTTGTATAAAAAACAATAAAAAAATCAATTGATAAAAAATAACAATAAACATTAAAAAAAAGAATTAACAAAATATATTAAAAAAAATGACATATATTAAATTAATTCAAATTGAAGGATAAAATTAAAAAAATAAAATTTGGAGGCCCAAAAATAAATAATGCAAACTGCGGGAGGGACTGAAATAAGAAAATCTGAAGAAGAGGGACTGAAATCAAACTTTGTATATATTACCAATTTCAATTGGAGGACAAAATCACATAAATCAAAACTTCCGTACCGGAATAATTGAAGGAATAAAAAACAAATACAAAATCAAAAGTATAAGGACTTAAATAAAATTTTCTTAAATAATCAGTTTTAATTGAAGGGCACAATTGAAAACAATAAAACTTGAATTTGAATAAATCAGTAATAACAACAAAATCAAAACTTCAGGGACCAAACTAAACTTTACATAAACATCAGGGATCGGAGCTGACTTTGGGGGCGGCAGGAGAGAGAAAAGCGACGTCCGTGAGAAAACCGTCCGGCGGCGCTTAACCGGACTTCTACGACGGTAACGCGCCGCGACGGAAGAGAGAGGACATCCCGGCGCATCTTGTTGGACGGCGGACGTGAATTTTTGGCGGAGTAAAGACACCGCACGCGCCGCCAACGTGGCGCGTGAGCGGGGAACCTCGCTGGCGCGGGGCGGACACGCGCCAGCCATCCGCGCATAAATATAATAAATAATGGGTCAATTACCGGTACGCCCCTATCCCCACCCATAATTACGAAAAAACCTGATGGGAAAGGACGGTCCTGCCCCCAGATCCTGTTAGCAATTTTGTCGTTTTCCGTGCCCATTTTCGTCAGCGCACTGTGGCAAAAAAACGAGAAAACCCGAGAGAGCCCCTGCAACTGTGCACTATTTTGTCTTTTTCGGGGGCTTTAATCGGTAATGTACTGTTCACATCAGGAAAAGACAAAAAAAAATAGGGTGGACGAACTCACGCGACACACCGGCGACATTGCTCGCGTCCACAGTGAAAATAGAGAGGATGAACAGTAATGAATAGTGTTTTTCGTATTCTTTTAGATATTTGTTAATAAAAGCACGAGGACTCGAGTGTAACTGTGTTAAGTTTGCAGGGACTTGGAAATAATTTTAATAATTACACTATTTATGTCAATTCGATAGTTAAGACTTAAGATATATAGATATTGATGCATGCAAAAGCACAGGGATGGCAAAACAATTACAGCATAGACAAATTGAACGAACCAAAGTACTGCAATCTCAAACCTTAAATTTAAAATTTATTGTTATGTGACAAGGCTTGAGGATGTATACCTTTTAAAGAGGTTTACAATGTTAAATAATAATTTCACCTAAAAATTTAAACTTAAGCTTTTAGATGAGATAATTTTTTAATATGGTATCAGAGCGATGTTGACCCAACGGTCACGAGTTTGAATCTTGCTATCCTCGTTCTATTTGATAAAAATCAAGCACAATGTAGTGTGAACATATATGCAAGTTTCAAACTCAAAAGGTTTTCACTTGAGGAGGGTGTTAGAGAATAATATATATCATATCTTGGGACTTCACTTAATAGCTTAAACTTTTAGATAAGATGGTCCCTTAATATGGTATCAGAGCCTTGTTGACCCAGCAGTCACGAGTTCGAATCTCACCACTTTCATTTTATTTGATAAAAATCAAGCACAAGATAGACTGAGGTTATGCAAGTTTCAGTCCTAAAGGACTTTCACTTGAAGAAAATCTTAGAAAATAATATAAATCATATTTCGGAACCTCACCTGAAATGATTTATTAGATAAAACAGGTTCTGCCCGTTGCTCTGATACCATATTTTATGGTTTCTTATCCTACAATGTAATTTATAAACTAAAGAAAATTAACATGGACGAAATCATGGCATCGTAATCTCAAAACATAGAGGATACTGACATAAAATCTAAAATGACAAAAATATGTTCAAGTAGATCAAAGAAATTGGAAAAACAAGAGATTCTGACATCGATTTAGAAAATTAATGTAGCAGATGAACCACCAAAAAAAATCCCTCAAACAACCGAGCCTTGAAATTTTCCAGTTAAAAAATGAGGATGACTACAATCGTATTTGCAGCCATTTTTCACTGCTTGCCTCCAGAGTCTTGCCCTCTGCCATCTCTCTCCCACGATTAAATTTAAAAAAAGTCAATCAAATTTTACTATGGACAACCTTTTGTCTCTAAATAAGTAAATATATAAGAAAGAGTGTCTGATGACTCTGATCTCATCACACACAGCCATGCCCAAGCTCACGAGCTCCGACACCTCCATGATTTCTCAACGTATAAGCTCGTGTTCGTGTGTCTCACGTTAAAGTACTGTACTGTCGCATTACGAGTTGCTTATCCCAGGCATGCATCAGGAAAGTCTCCGGTGTGTTTCCTGGTACCAAAATTAAATATCCAATAATCAAAATCAAAGAAAATCTATACTCTGCCCTTAACTGCAAAATTAATTTCATCGTGTGTACTTAATAAATTAATACTTTAATTAGATCATACAAGTGAACCATGGCTGGCTGGCTTAGTGGCTGTAAACGGGTAATGGCAGGGATAGCTTAGAGAAAAAAGCAAGTGGTATTAGTTTGCATCGTTTAGATGTCGGCGCAACTATATTGCGTGTAGTGTAACAATAATAATCAAGTGGTAAGATATTATTATTAAATTAACTCCACATGTTAATTTTTATTTTTATTTTTATTTTTATTTTTTTGATAACCGGGGTGTCCGGGCCAGCTTGCGCGCACCACAACTAAATCTCCGGGCCCACTGAACATCCTGTAAACCCAATGAGCATGTAAGACACCACGGGGGTGACAGGCGTACCTGGCAAGGCTGGAACCTGAGGTGAGAGGAAGGGAGAAGTCCTTCATGATCATCAGGCCAATACCTTGTTGGCGTTAATTTTTATATTTTAATTTTTAAGTGGCTTACCTCTCCTGTACACGGTCAAGGATAAATTACCCTGCGTGGCATCGTTAAAACGTGCATGATAAGGATCATTAGCTGTTATAAAAGCACGAGGACTCGAGTGTAACTGTGTTAAGCCTAAGGCTCCGTTTGTTTGCAGGAAAGTGGTTTCCTTTTGGAAAGTGAATTCCGGGGAAAGTGAATTCCTGGAAAGTGAATTCTGATGTTTGGCAGTGTTATGGAAAATGAACTGGAAAACACTTTCCAGTGTTTGTTTGTGTTATGGAAAATGAACTGGAAAATAATTTATTAAAAATTAATTTTTTTTTCAAATTTATCTAATATATATAAAATATTTAATCACTTAAAATAAAAAAATAAAATCTAAAAAGTATAATGATGAATTTTTTTATTATATCCTATATTCATACATAGCTTATTTTATAAAATATAACAATATATGTCATATCATATTGTAGAGAAATAAGCTTGTGAAATATTTTTTAAGTAAAACTTATTAATATATTTTTTTTTCAAATTTAAAAGCTTAAAATAAGTTTTTTTAAATTTTAAATCAAAATCTCAATGCAAAATTTTAATTTTTTTTATGGTAGTTTTGAGCTACGGTTTGGATTTTTATAGAAGTAGTATTCTATGGTGATTCATACTTTAGGGTGTGGGGTTTATTCTTTGTTAAAGAAAAGGAAAGTGTTTTCCGGTGCTTAAAAAGAGGAAAACAGTTTCCTTTTGGAAAGGGTTGTGTTTTTCTTGGTTGGAAACCACTTTCTTGGAAAGTGGTTTCTCAAAGTTCACCAAACACAGGAAAGTTGTTTCCAGTAAACAAACAAGGCCTTAAGGTATATAGATATTGATGCAGGCAAAAGCACAGGGATAGCAAAACAATTCAAGCGTAGACAAATTGAACGAACAAAAGTACCGCAATCTCAAACCTTAAATTTAAAATTTATTGTTATGTAACAAGGCTGGAGGATGTATGCCTTTTAAAGAGGTTTATAATATTAAATAACCATCTCATCTAAAAGTTTAAATTTAAGCTTTTAGGTGAGATAATTCTTAAACATGGTATCAGAGCAATGTTGGGTCAACGGTCACGAGTTTGAATCTCACCATCTCATTCTACTTGATAAAAATCAAACACAATGTAATGTGAACATGTGTGCAAGTTTCAAGCCCAAATGACTTTCACTTGGGGGTGTTAGATAACAATATAAATCATATCTTGGGGCTTCACCTAATAGCTTAAGCTTTTAGGTGAGATGGTCCCTTAACATAATATCAGAGCCTTGTTGACCTAGTAGTTACGATTTCGAATCTCACTACTCTCATTTTATTTGATAAAAATCGAGCACAAGATAGACCGAGTTTGTGCAAATTTCAAGCTTAAAAAGCTTTCATTTGAGTAAGGTGTTATATAATAATACAAATCATATCTCGAAACCTCACCTAATACGATTTATTAGATAAAATGTCGACGCGGGCTCTGCTTGTTGCTCTGATACCATGTCAAGGAACCATGTCACCTAAAATCTTAAGAGAGGTTTTAGGTGAGATAATTTCTTAACCTACAATATAATTTATAAACTAAAGAAAATTAACATGGACGAAATAATGGCATCGTAATCTCAAAACATAAAGGACACTGACATAAAATCTAAAATGACAAAAATATGTTCAAGTAGATCAAAGAAAATTGGAAAAACAAGAGATTCAGACATTGATATAGAAAATTAGAGGCTGTTTGGGACGGCGGTTGTACCGCCGTTTCCTCAAAATTTGATTTGATTTTATTTTAAATGAATTTTTTTTTGGTATTTTTAAATCATTCTGATGTGCTGATGTAAAAAATGATTTTTTAAAAATAAAAAAATATCATTTTGATGTATTTCTAAATGAAGAGCACTTTCGAAAGCAACCGCAGCCGCTCTCCCAAACAATCCCAATAGGGATGAACCACCAAAAAAAATCCCTCAAATAACCGAGCCTTGAAATTTTCTTGTTCAATAATGAGGATGACCACAATCGTTTAAAAAATTATAGTATCTCTTAGCCACTATATTGGATTGCATGATCAATCATTTTTTCAGGCATAACTCTGTTCTAGTGCTGTACAGTAACATCCGCTCGATCATCCACATAGTTTATCCAGGACAAATATCTGATCAGGACAAACCTCTAAATCTAACCATGGCATATCCTCGCTTAACTTCTCAGAATTATCAATCTCTACTGAATCAAATACACAGAAATTATGCCGATGTGTTTTTCATCTGTTTTTTTTGTAACGTGCATGCTGATCTTGATCTGTCACGTACGTTAGTTACGTTCAACAATATGTGCAATCCTGTTTTTTGACATTGTATTTTAAAAATATTTTTTTTATTTTAAAAAAATTATTTTTTATGTTTTGATATCATTTTCATGTGATTGATATCAAAAATAATTTTTTAAAAATATAAAAATATTATTTATATACACTTTTGAATAAAAAATATTTTCAAAAACAACTATAAGTTTTTTGACTATCAATTGTCGTCAAAAAAAAAAAAGAGGGGCAAATCTAAAATAAAGCCTCCAGAGAACACACGTTTTTTTTATTATCTAGAAATACAATTTATATATCCATATTTTTGTGTTTTTAATTATTCTTTTTTCACAAATTACATCGAATTTAATGACTGTTTAAGAATGTTATTGAAGTTGTTTTGAAAGTGTTTTTTCTTTATAAATACATTAAAATAAAGTATTTTTAAATTTTAAATTTTTATTTTTGATATCTACACATGAAAATGATCTAAAAACTCCAAAATATTTTAATTTAAAATAAAAATAAATATATATATATATATATATATATATATATATTTAAAAAATATTTTAAAAATACAGTATCAAACAAATGTTTAACCAGATGACGAGCCCAAACTGCAGAAATCATGTTAGGTTAGACCTTTTTTTTCCTTGCTGTTCGATTTCATAATTTACAAAGGCTTCTCATAATTGATTATTGAGTTGGTAAATCAAAATTTATTGTTGTTATTTAAAAGTTAAAACAACACCATTTCGTAGTCTAGAATTAATGTAAATCGAGCTCGAGACTTGTTGAAATAAGGTGAATCAAACTGAAATACTTTGGAATTCAAGTCGAGCAGGCTCGACTCGTTTGCAGCCATAATTTCGTCTTAAAAAATAAATGTGCATCCTAAGGAAACGATGTACTTCGATGGATTAATTAAAATTTCCACAAATGTTACTAGTTTTCATGGCTAATCGGTCTATGACATAACTTTTATTCCACTCCATAATTTAATTTGCAAAGATGCCTTCAAATTTCAAATACTGCTACAATATGAGGTACAGTTAGAAAACCTCATCTGGGACTTGACTTGGTCCATGGTATAGATCGTGGGTTATTGCGTTAACTCGTTTTTATTTATCAAAACGATTTTATTTTATTTATTTAACTTTTTTTAAAATCAAAATAATTAGTAAAAAAAATCAATATAAAACTCATCAAGACCAGTTTCTAATTCTGTAGAACTACTGAGTTGATATGTCGGTTCAGTTGCGTGCAATTTTTTTAATTTTAATTCCCTTAAACATTTTTCTCTACGATGAACCGGAGACCCTCTCAACAGTTTAATCACACCCTATACAGTTCATGAAATGGGTGTGAATTATTTTTTACCAGTGCAGTCAATTGTTCTTTCTATCTTACGAAAGCGATTTGAATAAGACAATTGCTTAGGCGTGTTTATAATATGATAGCTGTTGTTTTAACAAAAAAAGTTTTATTAACTGGCACAAAGATGGAATCCGCATCACAGGTTGGTCAAGTTTTGGACCCTTTCCAGCAACTGAAAACAACACTTTATTTTAGACCTAGGCACTGTCTTGTCTAATGACATTATCGTACTGTTATTTTTATACCATGAAATTTTATTTTTTCTTAAAATATATTTTGTGATTCAGTTGATTGATTACTTTTGTATTTTACAAGAAGTCTATGTCCTGATCAAACTCAAAATTTATCATTCATATCATAAACTCTCTGTCATCATGTTTTTTGAGGACAACATTATTGTACCGTGTTGGAGAGTACCGTTCTAATCTCTACCGGCCATCCCATGTATTGATATTAATTGCAAAATCACACACAAGGCTGTGAGGAGATGGGAAGAAAAAAAGAATCACATTGTAAAAATATTGCATGCGGGGGTTTGATTTTTTAAATCAAACCAAGCAAGTAGTGAGGAATGGCTGGCTAGTGCACAACATCGGTGAAAGAGCAATTGTTCTTTACTTCCCACCCGCCGTCCTACCTACCGAAATTTGATGACAGGGGGTAAAAAAAGTAGCAGCAGGATATACACCATAGACAGGGCTGAAAAGCGATGAACAAACTACAAAAATCCTGCTCTTTACTTGAAAAAAATAATCTTGCTTTACGTGATTGAAATTGGAATTTTCAAAGTTGCATTTGCTATGACAATATATGGTGTCTTTCCAACATGTAATAATGGATTTAATTCAATAATAAGAAATATATCCAGGGTTATATCAGGGCACCCCAAATTTTCTTAGTGCTGAGCGAATGCTCGAGAAATATTTCAAACAATTGCCGTAGTTATTTGTTTCCATTAATTTTAAAAAAGTCAACACTTAAACTAATTTGGAAATTCATCCCATTAATCGTGAAGGCTGCTCGATAATTTGCAGAAACGCTTCCGATTGTCTTGATGATGAAAAATAAAATGACTTGCGCTTGAGAAAAGAGAAACCTCGACCGACAATTTCTAAATTGTTACACAGACTGTAAATTCTTAGCTAAACTTGCTTGGACCACTTGCTTGTTTTTGGCTGCCCAATGACGCGTGACAATCCATGTTTATATTCCTTTCATTTTTTGGACATGGCTAAGAGATGTTGTTACTGTGGTGTGTTGCTATTTTATGCTTTTTGTCTACAGCGCCCCGAACATATTATAAAGTGTTTTTAGGAGTGAAATTATTTTATTTTTAGATGTTTTTTTAAATACTAAACTATTGTTTTTTTTTTTAAATAACTCAATGTGTTAATGTTAAAAAATAAAAAAAGCTAGTATACTTTTACATAAAAAACACTTTTAAAAAACATTTTCTCCCATCCACCATGATGACCAACAAACTCTGAAAGTCACTAACTAGCACCGAACATTTTAGCCATCAACATTTTGAAATCTTACAAAAATTTTCCCTGGCAATTGAAACATAAAAGGCGAGGTCAATTGCAATTTTTTTTTCCATGTAGTGGTTCATAGTGATGGTATTTATCTTTTGTAATTAATCTATTAATTAATTTGTCTTAGTCAAAGGAACTCCCGGCTGATTCCAATCTACCAGAAAGGGACAGAAATCAAGCAAGACGGTCTCATCCAAAATGAGGCGAAGCTCATTATTATTACTCGCTACCACTTTACTTGAGAAGAGACAGTTAACAACTAGTCGAGAGAACCAAGACTGGTTAGTGGTTAACGTGGTTAAACACAAAATCACGTGTAAGAACTAGCTAACTACCGTTAGCAAGAGGAACGACGGAATTCTTGCAAGGGCTAGGAGGCAAGCTACTCTTCCCTGAAGCAACAAGACGTTGCGCAAAGCTCTCAATTCTTTCAGCATTTGTCTCCGTTAATAACCGCTTCCCGCCAAACGGTAACATTTCAAGTCCTCTCTCCTTTAGCACCTCTTCTACCACCACCGGCCCCGCGCTCGCCAATCTGTTTGCCTGCCCACATTCAACGCGGTCAACAAAAATAAATCATAATAAAAACTGGAAACCCCTAGAACTTGAAATTGAAACAAAAGAAGCAAATACCTGAATTCTGACGTAATCAGTACGGTTCCAACAGAATGCGTTACCTAACATTTGGTCAACAGTCTCTGAAACTCCATCGAGCACAATGTCAACAACAGACGACGTGGAGCATTCGCTGTTACGACGGAGCTTCCTTCCATTCAGCGATCCACTTCCATTTCCCAACGACAGAACCAACAAATCTTCTACGCTATTAACAGAAGGGAAATCTCGCTTGTTGTGGAGAACGTGTGTAACTGCCGCTGCTGTTGGATTGTTCATCACTAGACCTCCATCAATCGCGGAGCACGAAGTTTTGCCGTCAACTGACGTTAAGTTAAACGGCTTGAAGAGGCTAGGAGTTGCTGACGTGGCAAGGCAGACTTTCCAGAGCTCGAAGTTAAAACTGGGTGATTCGATCGCGTCGGCTCGGGAGAAAACAAAAGGAGCAGAGCTCTTTAGGTCAAAGCAAGGAACAAGGAGGGGCTTGCACGTGTCCTTTAAGGTCAAAATCACACCGTCATCTCTCTTCAACGCTTCTTTCAATACTTTCTCCATGCTCCTACCAGAGAACCTCCTGCGGCGGCTGAGGAAACCATTGCGCTTCACCCTGAAGAGGCTGGAGTTTTTCTCAGCAACAAATGCGACAGCGTCTCTGGCAGAGAAGAGTGGGCGTCCAGAACCATCGTCGGCGGATAGCATGGCAGCGAGGAGAGCTCCGATTCCAGTGCCAGCAATGATATCAAAGAAATCGGCGATTCGAGCTTGAGGATCGCCAGTTTTCAAGCAGATCTGGTCCTCAAGGTGGATCAGAGCAGCACCAGCCACAATGCCAATTGTGCCTCCACCGTCAATGCTTAGCACTCGTGTTTTCTTGGTGGTTTCACAGTGCGAGAGCCATTTCTGCTCCAGTTTTGAGAAGATCTCTAACGTTGCCTTACTAAGGTCCATTTCAATTGCACTCTCTCGATACCTTAGAATGCAGTTGCTCTTGCTTTAGAGTTTTTGCGTGTGGAAATGAAAGCGTGGAAGAGATTGTTTCTCAAGTATTATGAAGAAGGGTGTTTGGAATAAAGGGGCTCACGTTTTGTTGATGAAGGAATTAATGGCTGCACAATGCACGTTTTCTCAACATCAAAATCTCTGGCTTTTCAAGTGGAGGAGGTGGAGAGTAGCACTGTGTTTGATCTCTCGTTCGTTACTCTCTCTGGGCTCTGTAAGTTGTGGAGAGTTAAAACCGAGAGTGAATAAGAGTCGAGTTGGTGAAGGCTGGTTATATACGCGCCACGTCTTGTACTGTTTTCTTTTTATTTATTTATTTTGACTAATTACTTTGGGCTGCGGATTTACTCTTGTGCAGTGGTTTACGTGGATGGACTGTCCTTACACGTGTAACCGAGGGTGTCCTTATCGGGTCAAGGGAAGGAAACGCCAATCTCGGCTCGGCTCTCGCGTCAACTGCTAGTTCATTGTACAGGAGTGCGGTTATAGTTAATTTTAAAAATATTTTTTGTTTAAAAAAAAAATATATATATTTTTAAATATTTTTGATATTAAAAAATAATATACAAATATTAAATTATTTTATTTTAAAATAAAAAATAAAATAATTTTTTTTTCAAAAAAACTTTTAAAATGCAATGTTAAACCCTAAGTGTTACAATGCTATCTTTGTCTTCCCTGACCAGGTAATTATTAATTTACTATTGCTTATTAGTATTAAAGTCAAGTTTGTGGTTGATTTTTAAAATAGTTTTTATTTAAAAATATATTTAAATATGTTTTTTAATTTTAAAAATTCACCTTTTATATTAGTATATTAAAAAAATAAAATATTTAAATTTAAAATTTTATAAAATACAATTTCTACCATAAAAACAAACAGTTAATTTTTTTTCTAAAGAGTTTATTGAAGTGATTTATTTAGTTACCGTTAACTTTTTTCCACATGGAATGACATATTAGGTTAAGTTTAGAATTTTAATTATCAAAAAATATTTTTTTTGAAAAAAGAAAAAGAAATTCAAAACTTTAATAAATATTCCCAGAAATTTGAAGATCAAAATTGTTTAAAATTTCTTTAAATAAAAATAGAAAAATAAGTTTTCAATTTGAAAAGTTGGTGCAGATTAGATGGAGCCTAATAAATGACTGCATCTACAAATTAGAGATTGGTCCTTGTTAACTTAAGAGCTAATTTTTCTCATGGTGAATTAGTTCTACACCGATGCCTTACTAATCAAAGTATATGGCGTGCTAAATTGCTAATCATGTTGTCTTGCTGGTTAATGCAATAGTCATTGTCTTTATGGAAAACAGACAATTTGAAAATAAATAAAGCTCTCACCGATCAATTAACATTGAGTAAAAACTTGCCTTAATTTTTGATATGACATATGATGAGAAAAGCCAAGAAAACAGAGTAGGTGTATGATCGAAACTGGTGGGACCCATGGCAGGAGTTGTTAGAAATGCAACTGCTAGAAAGCCACTGCATTAGCCAAACTCACTTGTATTAAAATATGCATCACTGGACTTAATTTTTTTTTTTTATATATATATATATATATATATATATAATTTATCTAAATCCAATAGTAACCGGTTTCGCTATTTTGTTTACACCCTGAGGAAATGGCTATCAGAAAGGCAAACAGCTCAGAAAGGCAAACAGCTCAGGTGCCACAAGAGAGAAAGTTTTTTTGAATAAAATTCATTTATTTTTTATTTTTTGATTTTAAATTAAATTTTATTAGTGTTTTTAGATTATTTTAATGTGCTGATGTTAAAAATAATTTTTAAAAAATAAATAAATATTATTTTAATATATTTTCAAACAAAAAAACATTTAAAAAAAATAAGGTAACCACGTTACATTCCATGCAATCACTAATGAATATGCAAATCATGCAACGATGATATTCAAGCTGCAAAATCATTTCTACCGTAGCCCGGCGGAGTTACAACAATGAAAAAAACGGGTACGAGTTGCTTGAGTTTTCAAAGCAATATGGGCACAAAGTTCGGCACCTCCAGCTGTCACAATATCCATCTAGTCTACGCCTCCTAGCCCTAGGCGCAACCCTGTCTCATCACAAGCTATCCATGAAACAAAACACTGCATCGAATTTTGTTAAGAGTCTCAACGGTAAAGCACTAAAGCTTAGTCAAGCTGCATAAATGAGCTGAAGTGGCACGATTTGTAAAAAATATTTTTATTGAAAACGCCATTTAATATATCGAATAAGGCCTTTAATCGCACCTCTACGTGGCAATTAAAATAAGAAATGAAGGCATGCACTGCACTAAACCAAAAAATCCCACCAAGAAAAATGACAGAAGCGGCTTTTGAAAACCTTCCTAGTAAGCAAACCCCAAGAGACAGAACGCTAGCACGCTCAAAGTCCAAAGCAGTTTATCAGAATAAAGATCAGATGAAGCACTGCTACGCGAGCTTAAAGGCCAGTGAGCAGGACTCGGACTTGAAGTTACCGGGGAGACCAGGATTTCGATCCTCTGTCCTGCCTGGCAGTGACCGGGGAAACCACATATGAAGTACACGTGGCCAATCCTTTCAAGATTGATCGCATCGGAGCCATTAGTGTAGGTGGCTATAGGGGATGTTGCATTGCATGCCTCGAAATCTTGCGACGTGACTTGCTTGACGTTGTGGAATTCGATGTTATAATTGAAAACAAGAACGTCGCCAACGTGGAAGTTCTTATCGGCAGACCAGTCCTGGTAATCAACTCCACCCATGCTTGTCCACCCAGCAGAGTCACCGACTTGGTAAACCGTAGACGCCACGGAGACTCCGCAAAGAACCATCATCAAGCAAGAAATCGCCAAAGTTTTCTTCACACTACCCATGATTTGAAGCTGGTCAATAATGAATGAGAGGGTTGTTGATCTCAGAAGATTTGAGCAATTAATCGTGTACTGTCATTAAGAGAGGATTGGCTATTTAATAGCCTTACAAAACAGAAGCAAATAAACTGAATAAGCTAAAACGTGCCCACTCCTTTGTGACGTGGAGAGCAACGTGGACAGTTAAAAACAAAAGCATACTACAGCTAAGCAAACTACAGCTAAGTGTTCCTATACAATAGGAATTATTAACAACCCAGTTTGACTGGTAAATCAAATCCTAATATTTAACATCCTCTCTTAAACTGAATGCCAAGTGCATCAGTTTACACTTGTCACAGAACAAACTCCCATCAGACCCCGTAATTTTGCAAAGGCATCATTCTTCAAAGGTTTGGTCATTATGTCCGCAACTTGACTTTGAGTTGGACAGTGTGTCACTTCTATGATACCCATGCTAGTAAGCTCTCGAATAAAATGAAATCGAACATCAATATGCTTACTACGTCCATGTAAGACTGAATTTTTGCACAGCTTGATGGCAGAGCTATTGTCGCAAAGAATCGTCGTAGGACCTTCTTGATGATGTCCCAGCTGCTGCAAAATTCTCCGGAGCCATATTGCTTGACAAGCACAAGATGTTACTGCTATAAACTCAGCTTCCGTGGTGGACAATGTCACTATGGGTTGTTTCTTTGAAGACCATGAGACAGCTCCTGAGTTTAACATGAAGACATAGCCGGACGTGCTTTTCCGATCTTCAATATCGCCAGCGTAGTCACTATCAGAATACACATTAATTCCTTCAATTCCTCCTCTCTTGTAGAATATCCCATAACTGACCGTCCCCTTTAGGTATCTGAAAACCCTTTTTGCAGCCATTAAATGCAGTTCAGTGGGGCTTTCCATGTACCTGCTGAGAAGACTTACAACAAACATCATATCGGGCCTAGTGGACGTTAAATACATTAGGCTACCCACAATTTGTTTGTATAGTGTGCTGTCTATTCTTGATCCACCATGATCCTTGCAAAGCTTCATACCAGGGACAATCGGAATGTTAACAGAATTGCAGCCATCCATCTTGAAGCTGCCCTATACTCAGCAAATTACTCTTTAACTCCGGTACATAGAAAACACCAGTGAATACCTGAGTATTATCATTGACTCTGATCCTTACGTTGCCTTTCCCCATCACTGTCATGCAAGAGTTGTTTCCCAGTTTCACTTTTTCTCTGAAATTCTCATCAAGATCAGAAAAAAGTTCCTTCTTCCCGCACATATGGTTGCTGCATCCTGAGTCCAAAAACCAAACTTCAGCAGTACTGATTTGTTCTTCGACATAGGCCATCAACAACATTTCTTCACTTGTATCAGCAAAGACTTTGGCAGTATTGATTTGTTGCTCTTCGACATAGGCCATCAACAACATTTCTTCACTTGTGTCAGCAAAGTTTGCTCGCAGTCCCTTCTTTGGACATTCATACTGAAAATGCCCAAGATCATGGCAATTGTAGCATTCCACAGTGGACTTGTCAAAGCTTGGCCTGTGACGTCCTCTTCCTCTTCCTCTGTAAATTCCACGTCCCCGTCCTCTGCCTTCAAAATTTGTTTCATAGGTAATCTTCAAGGCGTGTTCTTCTGCAACCGTATGATAATTCATACGTTGCTCATGCACCAGGAGGCTACTCTGCAATTCATCTATGGACATGACTTCCACATTATTTGACTCCTCAATAGCACAGACTACATAAGCAAATTTTGGCGTCATTGATCGTAAGATCTTTTCAATGACAGCAACATCATTCATCAGTTCACCATGAATTCGTTTCTTATTTGCTATCGTCAAAGTCCGAGCAAAATAATCATTCACGGATTCACCCACCTTCATCTGCAGAATCTCCCATTCCTTTCGAAGTGCTTGTAACTGGGCACGCTTGACCCGAGCCGTGCCTTGGTATTTTTGTTTCAATGAGTCCCATATATCCTTTGCTGAGTCTTTCTTGAGAATTGTCTCCAGGAGGGATCGATCTATTGCTTGGAACAAATAGTTCTTAGCTTTTAGATCCTTCAATTTCTGATCTTGAATCACCTTCATTTGGGTCTCTGTGAGAGGTGTTCCTTCTACTGCTGTAGGCACTCCATGTTCGATTAAAGACCAAAATTCTTTTGATCGAAAGAAATTTTCCATAAGCATGGACCAATGATCATAATGCCCATCAAATTTTGGAATTGATGGCTGCACAAAATTTCCTTCTGACATTTTTCTCTCTATCTCTCGTGTTTCCTCTCTGTCTCTCGTGTTTCCCTCTATCTCTCAATTCCTCTCTAACTCGTTTTTCCTCTCTGTCTCTCGTGTTTCCTCTCTATCTCTCAATTCCTCTCTAATTCTTTGGTTTTCTCTCTAACTCTCGTGTAGATAGCTGCGGCTTCTCACAATTTCAACTGCACACCCCGTGACACAAATTGAAAGCTCTGATACCAAATGTTGATCTCAGAAGATTTGAGCAATTAATCGTGTACTGTCATTAAGAGAGGATTGGCTATTTAATAGCCTTACAAAACAGAAGCAAATAAACTGAATAAGCTAAAACGTGCCCACTCCTTTGTGACGTGGAGAGCAACGTGGACAGTTAAAAACAAAAGCATACTACAGCTAAGCAAACTACAGCTAAGTGTTCCTATACAATAGGAATTATTAACAACCCAGTTTGACTGGTAAATCAAATCCTAATATTTAACAAGGGTATCCTGAAGGGCTGGGATTTATTATCGTTGAATGAATGGTGAATATAGAACTCCTGACGTTCGTATATATATTAGCCAAGTGATCCGAATAGCAGCAGGAGTTCTAGGATTCCTAATTAAATTCATATATCAGTGATCCAATCCACATTATTGAAAAGGATAGTTTATTGAATCCGCTTTCTAGTCGGAGAACTAAAACATTAGGTACAACAAGGCCCAACGGGCGCTTAGGCAAACAGAGCTCGTGGGTTTGCTGCAACCATTAAGCATATTGCAAGGCCCGGATCATAAGCCCGACCAAAGAATGTAGCTAAAGCTTCGTACAGAGTTTTTACGGGCCACTTGCACAGACTAACAAATAGATTTGGCCCACGTCGTCCAGAATAAGGAATTTTCTAGCCGCAACATCCAAACAGGTAGGTTTCCTGCTGCTCCTTATCCACAATCCCCCGCTCTGACCCTGTTGACAAGCCAAGACCAAAGCTTCTAGTATTTCCTCCAAGTCCTCAAAACCTCAGCCTTAAACTCTGTTTCTCACTCCGATGGCAGCTCCATTCTCATCACCAACAACGCCACCGCGACTGAGGTCCATCTTTCAACCCAACCCAAACCCACCTCAAGCCCTCCTCTCCCTCCCAGGCACTCCTAATCCTTACTCTCTTGCTGTATACCATTTTTGTTTTGCTTAAATAAAAAACAAATGCTTTGCACATTTCAAGCAATGCTATATTAATTTTACAGGTTCATTTCATAGAGTCCCCCACCGCGCCAAGGTCTGTTATGACAGTATTGGTGCTACTAGTGTGTCTTTGTGGAGCTCTTCTGCTAACTACTCCAGTGTCCGTAACGGCTCCACCAAACTCTCCGGCAAGCCCGTTGCTGTAAAGCGGTTGCTGCAAAACAGGCAAGCGTTTCTGTTCATTTTTAGTTATCAAAGAGTAGGTTATTGGCGTTGTTATTGTGGATATCTGTATGCTGAATCTTATTAGTTTATTTTCAGAAGAGGAGTGGTAAGGAATGCTACTATTGAAGAAATCGAAGCGGAGAAATCTTTGATTGAGGATGATGCTGTAAGTGTGTTTGATTCTCAAATTTAGTTTTAGAAAAGGATACGTATTTTTTTCAATTTGAAAGCAATCTTATAGAGTCATGGAATTTTACTACCAGGGAATGTATTGACAAATCAATGTCTGTTTTTATCAGAAAGGAAGGATGGAAAAGACTATTGACACTATGAGAACCAATTTTAATTCTGTGAGGACAGGCAGAGCTAATCCATCGATGCTAGATAAGATTGAGGTACAAGTCTGCGTTTATGTGATTTCATTTGTGATTCACATGGGGTTGGGTTTGTAAACATTGTATAATGTATGCTTTTTATCATGTTTTTACTGGATCATTATAGAGATTGTTTTATTAAAGAGACTATGCCGCAGCAACTGAGTAATTTAGTTTTGGTACTAGAATTCTGGTAGTAACAATCTATTTGACGTGTCATCTATTGTGTCTCTCCTCCTGCTCACCCTAAGCCACTCTAAGGATGCCCTATCCAATTCTTGATTGCTATGTCATCAGCCGGTTTGTAAGGAAAACTTCCCTCAGCTAGGAATCTCGCGTAGAAAATGTTTTCATGACAGATGATGGATGCAATGTGTGAAAAGATAACCTTAATTAATTATTTGTTTCTCTGTTGTTGGCAAGTAGCGCATATTTGCAAGCTAGTTGTGCATTTTCTTGGACTAGCTATGAAAAATATGCATTTGTAGGTGGAATATTATGGAACTCCAGTCAGCTTGAAGAGCATAGCTCAAATCAGTACTCCTGATGCAAGTTCTCTCTTGGTCCAGCCATACGACAAATCCAGGTAATACAAAAATGGAGATGATACTATCTGGAATAAACACATTAATATTACTAAAAGCAAGCATTACTGAAGAAAGTAGAGAGTGCAAGGAAAAAAATCTTAGCTTCTCATATAACTAGCACAGGATTTATAGGGCTAACCATATACAACCACTAAATTTGCTGCCAATTCATTGATGTTTTCTGGTTAGCAGGCTACCCAAAAGAGAGATAATTGTACAGTTTCTGGTGCTTTATGCTGAATTGGAAGAGTAACTTAAAAGTCATTGTGATTTAACATATCATGTTTGACAGCTTAAAGGCTATTGAGAAGGCCATTGTCAGCTCCAATCTTGGTTTGACTCCAAACAATGACGGAGAAGTGATAAGGATATCTATTCCTCAATTGACATCTGAAAGAAGGAAGGTAGTTTTCCTTCCTATGGTCTCTCAGAATGTAGCAAGTAGTAATTTTCATATTCACCCAAAGATCCCTCAAACCTTTTTTTCTTCTCTTTCCTTGCTTTTCAAACATTCTCGAATATAGAGACAGCTAAGAGTTCTTACTGTCATGCTATGCTCACCCCGCTCATTTAACTTTGAATTCAGTCAGAAGTTTTTATACTTTTAGTTCTTGTTGATGTGTAAGTTGGATGCGGCTCTGCAACTTATGCATGATTTGTTCATATAGTACCTTGCCTCTTGGAGCTAGTGATCCTCCACTTTATGCATCATTCAGTCAGAAGTATCATTTTTTACTGTTAGTTCTTGTTGATGGTGTAGGTTGGATGCGGTTTTGCAAATTATGCATGATTTGTTCATATAGCACCTTGCCTCTTGGAGCTAGGGATCCTCCACTTTATTGGCTCGATGTTTCTTTTGTCCCATAAATAGTGATCATTCCCCAACTATTCATTTTTTGTTTTTAATAATCATGTCTTGAAGAGGATTTGAGTCCATCAACAGTTTTATATTTTCCTAGAACTTGATCCTTATTTCAAATTAACCACACGAGTCCTGTTTGACAATTTCACTGTGTACATTATTAGAGTTTGGATGCTGGAAGCAGCCAGCCTGATCTTGGCTAAAGTTTTTGTTATCTGTAAAGTTTTTATTTGTGATTTTGTTGCGCTTTATTGTTCACATCAATGCGATATATTTTTAAAGCCATGCGTATATAAAATCAGAAATATTGACAAAATAAATAGCTAAATTTCTTATACTGTTTGATAAAAACATAGAATAGTGGTATTTTTTGAAGAATATCTGGGCAAGTTTCTTCAGGTTTTTTTAAAGATTGGCTGCATATGTATCCTAAACCCTTTTCTTTTTCATCTTCTTTATCTGCAGGAGTTATCAAAGATGGTGGCCAAATTAGCTGAAGAAGGAAAGGTACATTGCACTTTTAGTTAGTGGTGTAAGACAAATCACAACTGTTTTGACTCTTTGAATGAGATCATAGTAGGAAAATCTTAAGTTATTTCACTAGAATGAAGCAATTAATTTATAAATGAGTTTTTCATTACGTGAATTTGTAACTAGTGTTATAAAGATGCAAATTTTCACTTGTAACTGTCTTGAATGCGTGCAGTAACACTCATGCTGGGGTTTAGCAATGGCATTGATCAATCACTTCGATGAATCCATTCTACAGTTGCATTTGTTTATTGTATTGTTATTTCCATTGATTACATACTACACTAAAAAGAACCCTTTTCCTCTTGCATTATCTGATGATTTTTCTTGATACATTGTTTTTAGGTGGCATTGAGGAATATTAGAAGAGATGCATTGAGAGCATATGAGAAGCTCGAGAAGGTTTGAATCAAGAAACCAATTCATTTTTGTCACTCTGCTGGGATGGTTCATTCTCTTGGTGACTCATTTATTAACTTAATTTTGTTTGTTTTTCCCCTTCAGGAGAAAAAGCTCTCAGAAGACAATGTGAAGGATTTGTCAAGTGATTTGCAGGTATGATGATGCTTAACAACGTGTATCCCATTATTAATTGCCATTTGGACTTGGTATCAGTGAACTATGGCTTCTTTTATACACGGCAGTGAGGTGTCCAAATTTTCTTGTGTTCTTGAAATTGGTTTCATTGTGGTGATTTCAAACATACAATGGACCTCTATTTATTCAGGGTTGTTAAACAGGTCTGTTGAGTGATGATTACCATTTACAAGCATCACATGTTTGAGCTCTTCCTGGAAAGCTCCTTCAAGCTGTGGAACTTATCACACACTAGTACTGTATTAACTTGTATGCTAGCTGTCATGACTGGATAAATGCATTTGGGACGGCAAACAAATTTTTTAAGGATACCCAAATAGTTTGATGACAGTGTGGCATGTTGCTATTGGAATGTGCAAGAAATTATCATGATGAGAGTTGAAATAAGTCCTGTAGTTTGTCACAAAATTTTTAACTGGAATAAGAAAAAGGATAAGGGTTTTTATTCTATTTTATGTTCTCAATTTTTTTCCCCTTACTGTTTTTTATATCCTCCGTCTGTTTGTATCTTCTTTTCTTTCTGCCAGTTAACATCATTTTCTTCTTGCAGAAACTTACAGATGAGTATATGAAGAAATTAGATACCATTTTCAAACAAAAAGAAAAGGTACCTCCCTGCTAATCAAACTCATAGAATGGAAACAAATATGTGATAACTTTTAGATGAGAGCTTACCTTTATCTGTTATTACTTAAGGGTGTACTTCTTGCATGCGTTATATCATAGATGTGAATCCATGGTGATCTTCGTTGCTCTTCTTAGAGGTAGAATGGATGAGGTAGATCTCTTGTTGAAAAGTTGACCGTTCATCTCTTTTTGACATTTCTGTGAAATTATTGGAAACCATGTGGGAGAGATGTAGGAGAGCGGGCCTTGATATTCTTTCACATTCATATCATATGGGAACTTGCATGCTATCGAATACAAGATTATTGCCACACCTCACATCAGAATAAAGTTGCTAGCTTTTATCTTGTTAAGCCAGCATGTTCAACTTGAGCAAAAGTGTCAAATTGTCCATGGTTCGAAGACTGCATGCTGGAAATATTTGTTCTGAAATATGAAGCTCAATATGAGATAAAGAATAAAATTAAGTAGGATTGCTGATGGTGGTATCATTACAGACCAAGAGTTCTGCATTCTATTTGATGTCTGGCTGTGATTATTTACTACACTACAGTTGCTTTCAGCTTCCTGTTTTTCTAGTAATTTCATTTCAAGTAGTTCACTGATGGGCTGACCTGTCTTTCAGGAGCTGTTGAAGGTTTAACAACACCTTTTGCATATCCATGAGCTTCCAGTCCAAGGCTCTTTCTTTGAGATGAACCGTCCATACCTCTCCGAAAAGGTAGTTGTGAAGAGTAAATAGAACTTGGTGGATAGTTTCATCGGAAATGAAGGATGAAAGATTGGCCGTACTAGTTTTTGTTAGTCATTTGTACAGCACTGTGTTTGTACAAGATAGGAGTTTAGCAACTATAAAAAATCACCACCATGTCGTTGATTTTCTAATGATAAAAAACTTTATCCCCATTTCATTCTCCAAACATTCCTTCATCTGAAGGGACTCGTGATTCTATATGCATCAGATGGTGCGTGATTGTCCATAATACTGCATGGACCAGAGTGCTGTGTGCTGCGCATAAAAGGAGAGTGGGGCAAAGATGCATACCTTGCCTGAGTATTGGAACCTAGTATAGTATTCTGAAACACTTTAAAGCAGAAATTGACTCGAGTGAAAGACTAGCTGTTAATTAAACATATTCCTTGTAGATAAATCCTGAGAACGAGCAAGCTTTTGCGTTGGTGATGCAGAAACTGGACTTTTAAAGGCGGCGTTATCTTGCGATCTTATCCAGCACAGAGAACACACTAACATAAACATCAACTCACTGTCGTGTCTTTCTAGGTTAAATGAATGCCGAGAGAATGCCTTGCTTCAGAAGGAAGCCTGAAGGTCATTCATGGGCTTGTTTAGGATCAGAACAGATAGTGGACCTGATTGCTACAGTTAAGGGTTTTGTGCAACAGAATCTTCTCGACTGTTTTTAAATCTGAGTGGCCATGATCTCATGATTTATCTACAAGAGGGAGTGAAAGGTGCTGTTGAGTGCAAATAATTGATTGGAGGAAACTTGGTATATCATAAAAGGATTGGCGAGGAGTAGGGCCAGTGGACCGCCACCTCATTGTGCAAAGGAGCTTTGATGATTGGTTTCTCTTAGACCAAGTTTGCAATTTTGGATTCACTGGCAAAGTGATACGCCTTTGACAAATGAAGATAAGTTGCTTTTGCTTACATTTTAAAGGATGGATATCATAAGCATCCCCCCCCTCTTTTATTTCAAACCAAAAGGAGTGGTTTTTCTAAGATACCATGCCCACCCATCATCGTCAATTGGTGTTCATGAACAGGGCCTTCCATCTGTGGACCGAGTTGCGATGGTGCTCTGATAGGGGGATTGGGACCCAGTTTCAACGGTCTGTTCCTACTCTCCGAAGCAAAATCATTTTCTACGAGCCCATGTCTCATTCTCTCTAGCACAACTCAAATGGCAAAGGTAACCCCAGCTAATAAATGGTAGGTATGTGGGTCGGTTGCCGACTCGAACTTTTCTGCTTATATTGCTCAGCTTGATTTCATGTCTTGCCGCGCAGGACACTCGATATTCTTACGTGGATTTTTATTCAAAAAAATATATCAAATCAGTAAATGCGATGGTCGTGTCGATTCTCTTCTTGTAGCATCAAAAGATGCCCATCTTTGTGCGGCTCTTTCCGGTCTCACACGAGAATAACAAATAGGAGCTGAGTTACATTTGACTCTCTGGATTAGTAAATTCAGTACTGATTATTATTATTATTTTTTTAAATAAAAAACACAGAAAAAAAGAAAGTCGATGCTAGGCTGGTATCACTTTCATAGGTCCGGGACCAGAAGAGATAAAAGAGAAGACATGCTGGGCCATAGGGTCGTGCAAAACTGTAAGAGGGCCGTGTGCCGGTTCAACCGATCCTCTGAACCTCACCGAATTAAAAGTTAAAAGTTAAAACCCCTCAATCAAGGAAATTGGCTTTCACTTCAGACTCCAATTTCTTAACTTTTGCTCATCATCCTCGTCATCATCATCTTGTGTAATTTCCAAGTAACAAGAGAGAACAAGAATACATCATGATAATCTAGAGCCATCCCCTTGCGGCCCACATATACGTATAAACAATTAAAAAAAATACAGCATTTTGTAAAAAAATAGAGTATTATATTTCAAAAAAGAGTATTATATTTCAATTTGGGACGTTGCTTGACTATGGTAATATCCACGAATACCTACCTCTTTTTATTGAATTTAAGAGAAAACTGAAAAAAATATATTTTTTCTAGATCCGTCAATCCAATGCATATGACTTGTTGAAATATTTAATCTTGGTATAATAAAAAATATTTTAAATATACCTTGACCGTTTTTATTAAAAAAGAAAAAGACAGGGCAGCTAGCTGGCTGGCTGCTTTCCTTAAAGCCCTCTAGAATGCTGCACCAGCGCGGGACAATAAACAAATGTTAGCCATGTTGACAAAATCGTCGAGACTAAAATATGTTTTCAACCTTCTGGCCTTTTTTAATCCAAGCTGGATCTAATTACCATTTAATTAATATACTTTAAAAAAACATTATTTTTATTTAACAAATATAGTTAGAAAGTGGTTTTGGATGGGGTTGTCTTAACACTTAACCCACTACCGTGTTTTATATTTGTTTTAGTTGTCTCTGATCATATAATATAATATATTAAAGTAATTAAGCCCTAGTTAGGCGAATAGAATATCGAGTTATACTAAACTAATCAAGATCAACCTATGCCCTCACGCAAATTAAAAACCCCCGGAAATTAATGTATCTTGGCATCCACCTGTCCACCAAAACAAACAACTTAAAACATGTTTATAAAGATATTAAGATCTTTCCACGAGGCTTATTTTTCGTGACTTTATTTTTGTTTTTTATGCCAATTATAATTCTCGTTTTTTGATTTTTTTTTCAACTTCGCCTTTTAATTAGATATAAAATCTATCTTGTATATTTTTAATTTTAATCCTTATTTTTTTTTATTTTTTAAAGTTCTTTTGCATATTCAAATATATATATATATATATATATATTTTAATTTTATATTTTAACATTTGATTAAAAATTTAATTTCATGATTTTCTTATACTAGATGTTTCAAGGCAAATGGCTCGAGATACAATTATTTAAAAAAAAAACACTTTACAATTATTTTTATTTTTATAATTTAGATTATCTTTTGATAAAATATTTTAGACTGACTTGACCCTAATTACCAATAATTTTTTATATAATATTTTTTACTTTATTTTAGCCATGATCATCATTTTTGTCTTTGCAAAAATATATAGATAATAATAACCCGTAGACATCTAATCACATGTGAGCATAATAAACCAGTAAACCAGTCATAAAAAAGCGGATGAGGACTAGTTGAATCAAGACAATGTCAGCAAGTGGAAGAGTGGGATGGATTCCTTTGTTTGTTTTAGTTTAATAATAGAATACTCATGCCTGGCTGTCGGGAAAAAGCTTTTAATGCCTTTTTTATTATCGTTATTTACAAATAAGATTTTTAAAACTCCTACTACGCCCACCTTCATATTTTATATTGGTACACAGTAATATAAATTATATTTTAGATTATGTGTAGTTATCTGGCTAGATTTTTTTTTAATATAATATTAAAATCTTAATAATTAATCAGTCATGAGTTTTAGTTTTGCAATTTTATTATATTTTATAGTTTAAATTAACCAGCAGCAACACGTAGGGTGTAAGCTTATAGCCCAAATAATTCCTACTTGAGGGAGTGTGATATGAAAAATAATATATATATATAGCTTATCTTTAAACCACTTTTAGATTATAATTTGTTTTAGTAGAATATATGTAATGGGTGCATTTGTGTTTTCCAAAGTGGTAAGAAATAATATAAGCTTGCTTTGATTTGAATCATTCTTGCATAGAATAATGCCTCCATCGCCTTTTTATAGGGAAAAAATATTAGAAAATATGTACTTAGTGATGAATGAAGGATTTATACTTAAAGCAAGAGACATTGAACAAATCAGTGATTTTTTCTGCGAGCTTTGGAAATATTCCTTTTACAGCACTGCTCAAGTGCTTTTCTTGATGCGCATGGAGGATACGCGTGTAACTCGATCACGACTTGCTTGCAGGTCCGTAGGTGATTTGAACACGGGAATTTACTATGAGTTTTTAAAAATTCAAACGAAAGGACGATTGAATAGGAAGAAAATACAACACAAATCACAGGAATTTAGTAATCAAACGAAGAGATATATTTAAATTCATAAATTATTGGTATTTTTTTATCTACTTTAATTCTCACAGTCAAGATTTGAACTCCATTGATCAAAAAGAGGGAAAAAAAAACATTTATTGACCATTAAATCAACTTTTGAATTTAATAGCATATCATGGACAATTTTATATCACATCTACCATTGAAATTACCCGAGTGGGATACCCGAGTTTCAGTACACGGCAACTTTCCCCGGCAACTTTCCCCGTTGGTGTTCCCATGTCACAGATAACCTCGAACGCCTTATTATGCCTTATCCTCTCTCTCTCTCTCTCGAGCTAATCATCGGAAAAACCCGTCAACTCTACAGGGCCACCGCAGTGGCTGGGTGGTGGCAGAAGAACCGGTAAATAGTTTTAAAACGTCCCATCATCCTCCACTAGTCTTAAAAAAATTGAAAAAGTTCTCTCGGTTGAAGAATCATAACTTTTTCTCTCAAGTTGAGATCGGAGCTGTAGTTCAACTACGAGAATTTTGCTTGCAAGTTAGGTTTGATATCATTTCGAGTAGAAAATCAAAGCTCATGATTCCGAGCCGATAGCATACTTATGCTGAAGTATTGCCAGACTAGTTAACAAATCAATGGCCACACTTATCATTTGACCATGATGTTCTCAGTTAATTTAAAGCATGTCCTTGTCGGCTAGATCGTATGAGACCAACCAGAAAATTTTAAAGAAATGTTATCGGCAATTCCGATTGATATATTCGAATCTCGATTAAAATATTCGCATGTGGATCAACATGAAAATAAAATTAACATGTCCGAATTAATATAAACTCCACGGGCGTGTAATACAGGTGTTTTTTCTTAGCAAACTACAAACACAGCCTCCATCTGTAGAAACTATTCCGACTTGGTCCCTCTTTTATTGACAGCATCCATATTGCCCTCGTACGGTCAAAATCGCACCCTTTTACGCTCCATTGTATTTTATTATACACGTATGTTTGGGGTAAAAATGTGGCCATGCTCAGTTAATAAATTTAATTAAAATGTAGTTGTTATAATATTTTTCTAATTAAAAAAATATTATTTTATTTTATTTTTAATATAACGCATGAAAACATGTTTATACATTTTAAAAATTATCAATTTAATATTTGGCGGGACTTGTTATGCTGCGTTTTCTATTCTATTACCAGGAGTATTATAAATTATATATATATATATATATCCAAGTGGAGATGTCGTGGCGATATCGAGATCCGAGGCAAGGCGGCCACCAACAGTTTCAAGCTCACAACTAGCACTCACTCTACCCCATTCAGCTTCACTCACTCGCCCCTCCATGTCGTGATTGCTGCCTTGGATCGTGCTCTCGTTTACACGTGGCTTTTCTCTGTTAAAAGGTAAAAAAATCCCTATTATCAACACTCGCTATATTCACAAGCATCACCATACTCGCCTTCTAAATCGCAAACGTTTTTTCTTTTTGAAAAAGTTACACCATTCAGCCAGTGGAAGAGCGAGTATATCACTCGAAGAAATAGAAAGCATCTATACTCGCGTCAAGCATTTGGGACTTTGCATCCTGGAGCCGCGTGCAGGGCATTCTCCTCTTTCGAATGGGATGACGTCATCTAACAGCCACGTCATCCATTCCAGCTGGCTCGTGGAACTCTAATCGTATAAGTGGACCCATCATGTTAATTTTTTAGTGATGCGTTTAAGCTTTTTATTTATTTTAATATTAGTATATTAAAGTTATTATAAAATATATTAAAAACTTATCTAAATCTATTAATTTGAAAAAAACCAAGCTGAAACAGAAAACTTATTAATTCGAATGAATGATTTTTTAAAATAATCAATTTCATTGCCGAGTAATAAATGGTATAAATAGTATTCATATTAGTATTTAATAAATAAATTATAAATATTTATCTTTTCTAGTTGATTAATAAATAAAATATAATCCATTAATAACTAGAGCTTGCAGTGCTGCCAAAAAAAATGGACCGTCGATTGAATTATATTAATGACAATGATCTTAGGTTTTTTTAAGTAGCATTTGTTACTGAGGTATTGATTATTTTTTAAAATATTATTTATTTTCAAATATATTAAAATAATAAATAGTTTGAAACCTATTTTAAATAAAGCACATTGAAATAATAAAAAAACATAAAAAATAATATAAAATAAAAAGTAAATGTTTTAAAAAGCGTGGCTACGCAGAAAAACAAACGCCCCTCAAACTCGTCGAAGTTAGCAGTGAGGTGCCAGGTCAGACTTGCTTTTCTTAAATGGTTTGTCAAAATTATGATATGTCCACGTCGGATTCTTATCCAACGATAGTTATGGCTTCAACCAACAGTCCGAACAATCGTAATCGTCGATTTACATTGCGGGTCCCGCTTCCAGCACTTTGGTAGTTAAGCGGGCCATGCTGATTTTGACCGGCTGGAGCGGTTGTTTCGGGGACGCAAGCCCCACATGATTATTATATCCTCTTTTTATGGACTTTACGTTCATTTTGTTTTTTTAATTTTCCACGAGTAGCCGGCTGCAATCTGTGGAAGGGAAAAGATATTTGCTTCCGGTTTCTCTGAGCGAATCAACACTGGACAAATGTGCAGATCAGGGGTAAAGTAATAGCCTGTGAAGCAACCCGAATATAACAACCCTTTACGAAAACGATCAGCTTCACGTGCCTACGGCGCGTGAGAGGATGCGGAATCGTGGATAAAATACAAAAAAATATAGTAAATGACACGTGGACATTCATTCAGACGGTGGCTAATATTCTACGAGCGACAAGGACACATCTGCCATGTTGCTTCTGTCATCAATAGCCGTCGATTAAAGTCAATCCTGAGGCAACGACTAACCAAATAAAGCTGGTGATTAATCTGAGCCTTCCATCTTCGGAATGGAGTAGGTTAAATGTTGAGCGAATACACACGATAACATACACTGCATAAAAAAAACAGATAAAGAGATGAGATTTTATGGAGTGCACAAAAAGAACACACAATAACAACCAGGTGAAAGAAAAACAAAGAGAGAAGGTCAGCCAAAAACCGCTCAAGAGAAGAGAAACAGAAAGAAGCTAGAGAAAGAGCGCATCGTTTATCTGACGCGGTGCTCCTTGTTTGTTCTCTTCTAGATAACATTCCTTAGTAGAAATATGAGATTTTCCTTATTGTAGCCGACGATTATGGTGGATTTCCGGCTAGACAGTTGTTTCTCCGGGAACTGTTAGATATTGAGTTTTAGAAAGCGGTGAACATAATTTATGGATAGAAACAGAGAAGGTAGAAGACCATCCAACACGGCAGCCTCTAACGGACTATTAAGACGGCGACAGCAGAGAACTGCAAGAGATTCTCCTGGTATAAAACTTTAAAACTTCTCTAATATATATATATATATAACTGGACTAACGATATTTTTCATTTTTTTATTTGCAGAGGAGGATGGACAAATAGAATTTCAAGAAACGGCGAGGCTGAGAGAGAGAGGAGGGGGTAAAAGGGAAAGAGATCGAGAATTATCGAGTAGGAATAAGCGTAGTAGAAGAGGAGGAGGAGGAGGAGGAGGGGATAGGTTAGTACAAGGAAGTAATAAAGAAGAAGGAGAAGAAACTACAGAAGAAAGCACTGGTTACGAAGATGAGTATGAAATTGAAGACGGCGGAGTTTCTCGGTTGCGGCCGCCGCCAAGAGCTTTAAAACAAGTTTCAGGTTTTAGAGTGCCTGCCGATGAAATGATTGGTGTCTCTGTACCTAGAAAGGCTCGGTCAGGTAAAGATTTTTGTAGATTGAGTAACTGTGTTTTGATATGATTTTTTTTAATTTTTTTGGGTGAATTAATAGTGATTCTTGGCTTTGCAGCTTCTGTGAAGAGGTCACATGACAGTTGGGTATCAGGAAATGGTGGATTTGGTAGTGAAGACAGGCGAGCTTCGACTTCACCGGCGGCGAGTAGGAGTTTTGAGGCTGCATCGCCTTCTTCATCGAATGTTTCAGTCAGAAGAAAGACGGTTTGTATATTTTTCTCGTTTTGCTTTTTTAATGGTTTTTTTTCCGTTTCGATTTTTGGACTACATTTGAAGGGTGGAGGTTTTTTTTATGTTTATTTGCAGAAACCAAGTGGACCCAAGACTCGGCTTCCAAAAGTGTCGAAATGTTCTACTAGTTCAGTTCAGGAAGATATTGAGATTGAGATTGCAGAGGTTTTGTATGGTTTGAAGAAGCAATCACACGGGTCCAAGAAGGAGGAGAAGGCTGAAAATGATCTGCAGAAGCTTGACTCAATGGATTCTAACGACTCCAAGTCGTCTCCGAATTCAAACTTTGCTCAGAAATCGATATTGAACCAACATAATGCCTCTGCTTCTAATTCTTTACTTGGTTTGGGTGGGTATCTTTAGCTCTCAGTCCAGATTGTGGAGATGGATGTCTTATGATATTTGTGTTTTAATTTCCATTTCAATTGAAATTTGCAGCGTGGAAGAAGCAGATAATGGATGCTGATTCAGTTGTGGTTCAAAATGGTTTAATTGCTTCTGCAGTTACCGATGAAATGGAAGGGGATGCAAAAATGGAAGATTCAGCAACGAAATCGGGAAAAACATCGTTTTACACAGAATCGTCTGAGGTTTCACATAACATGGGTGCTTCCAAACTTGCGTGTGGGCTGGAGTCACAGGAGGAAGCCATTAAACAACAGGATTCCAAACCGGCAATTGAAGAACCTGGGGTCTTAATTAAGGAAAAATCTGTATTACCAGAAGAGATGTCGCTTGTGTGCAATAAAGTGGATGTTGATTTCCATGATTCCGTGTTGGAAAAATCGTTAGTACCGTGAATCTTTTTCCTTTTTTTTTTTTTTTTTTTTTAAAATTTCAGATATCTAGTTAGATATCCCATTTTCTCATCTTTTTCCTTACACTAATATGGTGGGGGCTTCTCAGGACTTCAAATGTGTTAAAGGTAGAGAGCCAGAGAGAGGAGAGGCTCAAGATCGATCTGATGGTGAGGATTTATCTTGTCGCATTCCGGTTACATTTCCATTGGTATATTGCTGTTGAAATTTCTCAAGAGTGTAATGGCTTTCCAACAGGCTCCTCCTCCCATGGCGTCTTCTCCAGAACAGGACAGCTTTGTTGAATTGTCATTGGATCGTAAGCCTGCAGTCCAAGGTGTGGCAATGGTGAGCATATACTTGTTAACTAAATCACCTCCACTGTTTAGTTTTAAGCTTGGACTTGACTGTCTGACATTTTGTGTTATTTTTTTTTACTTGGAACTCAAGACCAACCGTTTCTATGTTATGTTGCAGAAAATGGAAAATGTGGTTAAGAATGAAGGATTGGCGGACAGTCTGGTGAAGAAGGAAGGAGTGATTGTTGAAGAGAATATAAGGAAAGTTGGAGAAAAACGTGGATTAAAACTTGATTTTGAGAAGCCGAATCGCAATGTGCAGCAGAAACTGCTGCCTAAAGCTTCCATTTCTAAAGTGGAGACTACTGGTAATTCAAAGCTTCAACTTGGGGTTCCGGGGGGTGGCTTTAAGAGCTATCATGTAGATTTTTTTTTTTGACCCAGTGAAATTATTGATGATTTCTTTGTTATCTTCCTCCTCTTTAATCAGCTCAATCTGGTTCAGTGCCTTCGTCAATTGCTTTACCTGGGTGGCCGAGTAATCTTCAATCTTTGGGGTGCGATATCTAGGCCTTCAATTTCTTCACAATCTTTGATTTACATGTATCCTTGCTGAGCGTATTGATTTATCATTATGAAGTGACTCATGTTTATTTGCAGATACATGCCTTCCCTTCAGACGGTTGTGCCCATGGATGGGACTGCCAAATCATCCAAGGCATTACAGGTATCATATATTGCATACCTTGGATTTTCATTTTGAATTCACTGTTGAGTTTGCCATTGAATTATTGGAAAATGTGCAGCCTCCACAGTTTATCCCTCAACCTCGGCCAAAGAGGTGCGCAACCCACAATTATATCGCTTGCAACATTCGCTTACACCAGCAATTTACAAAGACGAACCATTTCTGGCCAGCAACAGCTGGCTCTGCTGCTCTATGTGGAGCCAAGCCCAAGGATCTCAATGCAATGCCTCCCGCGGAAAACATGATAATTGGAAGCACATTGCAAGGAAGCTTTCCATTTGTGAATCTAAATCCTGCCCAGGACAAAGTGCAGGCTGTGGCAAATATTCCTGTTTATACTCGGAAGGATAGAAGCTCTGAGAGTACTACCTTGATAGAGACAGCACAGAAGCAGCAGCTTGTGCTTCCTCAGCCTCCACAGCCAGCTCCAGCTGGTAATTTAATGGTATGGTCTTTCCCTGTGCAGTGTAGTTTAATTTTTGAGTTTACTATTTAGATCTTTGCTATGTTTATTGATGCCTTTTGTTTTAAATTGTAGCATGGCCCTGCTTTCATCTTCTCTCTCAATCAGCATCAAGCGTCCACAGCAACAATGACAAGTCAAGCGGGGCCTTCTAAATCTGCTCCCTCAATCAACAATGCATCGTTGCCTGGCAATGGGATAGCTGGACTAACAACAAACTCTCCAGCATTGCCAGCAATGGCTGCAGCTGTGAGCTTTAGTTACCCAAATTTGGCAGCCAACGAAACTCCTTATTTGACAATTCTACCAAACAATGGCTATCCATTCCCCATCTCCACTCCTGCTGGAAACCAACCAACATTTAGAGGTGGAACCCCTGCTCAAGCTTTCCCTTTCTTTAACGGGTCTTTCTACTCATCTCAGATGCTACATCCATCCCAGCTTCAGCAGCAGCAAACTCAACCTGTAGTCCAACCAGGACATCAAAATGCAAGTAATTCAAGCGGCTCATCATCATCTCACAAGCAACCCCAAAGTCGGCAACCACGAGGGGCACATGCTAGCACCAATAATTTTTTGACCTCAGCAATGATGCAGTCGCAGCAGCCACCGAAGCATGTGCAATCCCATCACTCTAGGAAGCTTGACACTGAGATGAGTGGGGAGAGCATCCCAATAATTGCTGATACCCGAGCCGGTCACTCCAAAAAAAGTGTCCATGGCCCTAATTTTATGGTTCCTGTTCAGCCAAACTTTGGTTTAATGGCATCTACAACTGTTGGTGGGAGTGGAAATCATGGTGAGAAACAGCAACATCAACTGTCTCAGGAGAAGAATTTAAAGGGTGGAGTAGAGCTTATCCCCTCTCAAGCATTTGCAATGTCATTCGCCTCTTTCAATGGAAGCAAGACAGCATCAAACCTTAATTTCTCAGCTATGACACAAAATCCTCCCATCTTACAAAGCTTCCCAGACATGACACGTCAGGGGTACCAGGTTATATCAGCAGCTCAAGCCACACAAAAGAAGAATCACCAGCCGTCTGAAGGGAAGACTGCAGGCAGTTCGATCAATCCTGATGATGGAAAAAAAACTACTTTGGGAAAGTCAACTATGGGTAACGGGCAGACACTTGTTTTTGATAATTCAGCTCGAACTCTGAACTTTGTGTCTACTGGAAACTGGCCTTCTCAATCCATCACTACAACCACGAGCATTCCAATGGCTGCCAACTCAAGCTCAACTTCTCATCAACAACAGTTAGTTCAGCTTCAGAAGCAACATATTTTGCACCAACAGCTCCAGCCGCCTATTGGTGCAGCCGACAGTAAAGCATCAATATCTAACAGCCTGCCTTCGCCTTCTATTGGTGCCAAGTTTCCAAATAATGCTCCCGTTTTTTCTCAAACACAAGCTCTGGGAAATAGTTCTCCACAAAATCCCCAGTGGAAGAACTCATCCAGAATCCCTTCCTCGCAAGCCCCTCTCACATCTCTCTCTGCATCCAACACCTCAGTCCATAAGAATGCTTCCCAGCAACAAGGAAGAGTACCACAAGGTCATAGCCAGATATCATTTGGGTCAAGTTCCAAGTCTGCTTTGCCACCACAAGGGCAGCAAATATCCTCTAGTAGCCAGTCCCCATCTAGTGGTGGCAGAACAACTTCAAAGAATGCCAAGGCTAACTCATCAACTCCTGGTATACAATCACAGCAGAGTGACAACTCCTCAAGTGGGAATGCCCAGAAGTCCTCCCCGGTTTGCGGTAGGAATGTGCCTTCAATCTTAAGCGCATGCCCAAGCCACCTTTCTGAACTCAAATACTAGAGTCAGCATTCCATCTAGCAGTTGTGTTCATCAAGGAGAACAGTTACTCGGACTACCATCCAGTCTCAATTTCGGAAGGTGCGAGGGTGATTTTGGCCAGTTCAAAAAGGTGCTGCAACTTGTTCTGCTTCTATCATTGCCGCACATTTTACTGCCCACTCTTGTATTGTTGCTTTCTCGCTCAAATCAAAGCCGTGAGATCTGGATTGCAAAACTAGAAAACAGTTGATTGTCTCCCTGAAGGTGGATGATATGGGGGTCTTGCATTAAATAGGGAGGCTTAATTTAAGAAGTCTGCTGGCAAATGAATTATAGTAGGCGAGGAAGATTCGTTGCATGTGAGATTTTACAACAAGCGTGGAAGAACTGTTCTTATCCTGCGTGGATGCTCGAGGTGCCCCCCACCCACTTTTGACTGTATTAGTTTGGCAAGGATGTGAATAAGATGACAGGATTAGGAGAAGGGAAGATAGGCTCTCTGTCTTAGGCGTACAGTTTTTGAAGTTATTTTAGTCGGGACCTACCCTATTTGAACGTCACTCATCGGCAAGGCCTATCCTGTAGTCGCAACTATGGTTGGCCGTGATATTAGGGTCTGATTTAATTTGATTTGTGTAATGCGATGCTGATGTGTCCATACGATAATGTTTGACAGAGAATAGAAGGCAATGCACCCAAGACTTGTTTAACATTTTGAATCCATTTATGCAACGTTTGGTGATGGACTAAGACTTGGGTGGTGGGCAAAGGAGAACGGATGTGGGGACCTTGAAGATTTGAAGTCAGAAAAAGAGCACAGAAAGAAAACGCTGGGAACAAAAGGTCCAAGATAGTTAGGAGCTGGAAGCAAACTCATCTTTTTAGTCTCAGTTCTTAGCCTTCTTTTGTGCACCACGTAATCAGTCAGCGTTTTCGCATTTTTTCTTTATTCTTCATTAAGTCAGCTGAGATCATTTAACCATCACTGTGAATAGTACGGAGTAGTGACCACAACTGCATCTTAAATTTAGACAACCTTGACACAAAGCATTCCCCTTGTCTTCTCTGTTTCCCTCAAACACAGTACTCCGTACTATACACAACAAGTCAATTACTGGTTTTCTAAAACAAATATATATTTTTTTAAGAAAAATGACTCAAGCATTCATTGATGCACTCGCCCGCCTGGGTGGGGGTGGAATTGCCCTGGCAAGATCATCTCAACTCGAAAGTTCTTTAATTAAACAATTCATATCAATAGCACAGGCAAAATAACAAAGATACACATCTGCCAAAATCTTCCATACAATTGGGTCATATCCCTGAAACTTCTCCTCATTCATATCATGTTCAAAATGGATGACATACAATTCAAAGAAACTCAGACCAAGATTACTCGAGATATCATCCACAGCAGTATTCTACACATGATCAGTGATCTACTTGAAGGAGAGACGCAAGCTTGCTTTCCACGTCTTCTTTGGCCCCTTTATCAAATGGATCCGCACCGATATAGAGATCTAGAATGGATCGGCAGAGGAGTTTACTCTGGATACTTCCCGCCTCCTTCCCATCAACTGCGAAAATTAAATGCAAATGAAATCAAATACTTGCACATGATCTGTAACGTTGGCAAAAAAAAGAACGGATAATATAACAGAATTATTTATACATCGATACCATATGATAGGGTATTAAAACCATGAAGGATAACGTTCAGTTATAAGATTTTTTTTCCTTGAAAAAAAGAAAAAGATAGGGAGGCCTCACTCGTTGTGCGAAGTACATGGCCTCGCTCCCTTGAAAGCTCTATCACAGAACCCCGTGGTATTTTATACTCATCCTTAAACTGAGAAGTGAACCTGCGCATAAAATGGCTATAAGAGGAAGAGAGATGTGTACAAGAGTTCGTGACATCTTACAACTAATCAACCAAGACAGAATGAACAACTTGCTCTTAGGAAATCACAACTAGGCCTTGTGAAATTCTAGAAACAACTTCCAAGGACACTGGGGTCAGATGAGAACCACTTTCTTCTAAACATCAACGAGATGGAAATATGTAGAATGAATATAATGCTGCAGATGTATCATAACAGAGAATTATTATTATAGTGACCTCCACGACTGCAATAATTCAGAATTGTGAGCCTTCAAGATTTATGTCCCAATAAATTCATATATTATAACACCATATGGCAAGAAAATTACCAGTTGGAAAAGAGATTTTTTTTACCTCTGAAGCAATTCCTTGTTATTTGGTTCCCCAAAAATTTGCAGTCTGCTTCCTACAGACTCTTCAAAGGCGCTTCTAACAGAGCGGATGCTTAGCTTACTATAGACTATCTGAAGCCTAACAGTCATGCCAATATCACCTCCCATAAGATCCTCTTTAAACTCCTTGCTTTCCTTGAGTTCGGAAACAGATAGTTTTCCATATTTTTCGCCCAGAATTTTCCTCACTTCATCAACATCCACATAAACACCTGCCAATTTGCCTATTCCCATTAAATGAAGAACTGACCAGTTCTTTCATCCTTGAAGACATCCATTCAAAATTACATCTTCCAAACACGCACTACTTTTCATTGTCATAGTCATACATCGACAATATATACTCTCAGAATAACCTAAATACTGCATACACATCAATACAGTTCTAAATTCTGCCAAAACATGTAATGGTATATTTCTTGATCCAGTGAAATATATAGTCACATTTCTAAATTAAACTAAACTGCCTTAACCATGAATGAAACTAGTATAAAACCTGTCCCTGACAACACTAAAGTGCCTCAAAACATTCACCTAACTCAAAACATAAAGTTATTACTACGTAAAAAGTGATTTCCTTTTTTTTATTAGCAAAGAACAAACCGCATCTTTACTTCTCAAACCAGTATATTAACTTCAAAATTTACAAGTAAACATGATTGTTCACACATAAAACATACTATGTTCATCATCCATAAATTAAATGCAAGGAAGAAATGCTTTAATCTAAAATTTAGTAAATGTGATTACCGAAAGCGTAGACATCAATGTTCTTCAATCCCAAGATACTCTTTTTACGCAGCCCAATTCCCAAAAGTCTCCGAGACTCGAAAACAACCGAAGGAAACGCTGCCCCGGTCTTCGTTTCCACAACTGAAGGTGAAGGGTCTGCTAGAGAGAGTGAAGCCCACGGTGCCAGCAAGTGATCGGAGAAGAGAAGACTCAGGGCGTTTTGGATGAATGGGTTATCTTGTTTTGGATTTTTGGAGTTGCGGGTGGCTGCTATGCCTGCAAATGCGGCAGCTCCGGCGGCCACGGCACATGCCACGGTGGTTGTGGTGGCGGAGAAGGGGCGGGAAGTGACGGCACGGGAAATGCCGTTGGGGTGTTTCCTGGGCTGAGAAAACAAGAACGGGAAGCGCAGTGAAACCATTTTTATATGTATACATAAATTTTTAATATCTTTTGTTTCCCTTCGAGACTATATTGAAATTTGGATTCATATATGCTTCCAGTTGCACGTGACCTGCACGTTTGATGCCGCCGGGTTTTGTTTTGGGTTGAACTTTGAAGAAAGAAAAGCCTAATAATAACGTGGGCTGATCAATATATCTCTGTGAGGAAATTTAAATGGGCCTACAACGTAAGCCCATGATGGAAAAAAATGATCATAGATTGGAACTTGGAAGTTGAAGCTGCCATGCCATTCCAGTTAAGGCATGTTTTGATGTTTTTCTTTTCGAACTATTTGGAGAGGGATGATAACGGAGGGTAATGTAATTTCTTCTATTAAGTGCTTTTAACTTTTATATTCGTCTCCATTTATATCAAAGATATATATTTTTTTTAATATTCAATTTGCAGTGAAACATTAGACAAATAGCTGGTCCATTTCCATGTGATTTTTTTCATAATTAATTTTCATTAAATAAATTATATAGATCAAGTATTTTATATTTTATTAAACAAAGTTAGTCAAATTGATCTTAGAAAAAAACAACTATAAAAAATATTTTGATAGCTATCTATTTATTTGGGTTTGAAGGTTCACTTGTCGAACTCGGAGCATACAATGTTTGAAGATGTTCGTGGTAGTGGTAAATATGATTTTTTCAAGTGTTTTTTATTTGAAAGTACATTAAAATAATATATATTTTATTATATTTTTAAAAATATATTTTTGATATTAATATATCAAAATAAAATAAAATAAATAATTTGAAGAAAAAATATAAAAAAACTAACAAAATGGTGCTGTAACCGCTAAGCCAAACATGGCGGGATAGACTTCATTCGGACAAACAATGGCGGGCCTCCATGAAATCGTGTAAAACTGTCATCCCAGTATCTGGACAAGGCAATCACATTTGTAACTGTAAACTGATAAACGAAAGCGGAATCCTTGTGACATGAATCTTGGTTGATTGTTGTGTGTGTCCCAGTGAAATTCAAATCACAGGCTTCCATGGCGATAAGCTGACAAACTTAATTCGTGAAGTATTTTAGGTACCATGCATGATGTTTTGCCAAAAGATTTTTCTCTTTCCATTTTCCTTTCTCATCACAAGGTAGGGTTTTGCTCAGATAATTACATTGCTTTTTTCTGCAGGCAGATTATTTATATTTTACGTATTTTAAATTGAGAGGATGCTATGCTATCATCAAAGAGAGAATCCGGACATGAAATAACCAGCAGATCGAGAAAGATAAGAGGATTACCTGATCTTATAGAGGGATATAATAAAATAAAAAGGAAATCTAATCTTTTTCTTTATTCCACCAGCAAAAAGTCGTAAAGCTATTAGAAGAAGAAGTAAATGAATCAAGATTCGAGATCATGCAACCAATCAGTAATAATTCAGCAGCAAAGGCTGAGGGTTTATGAACACTGGCCATTTTCGAGGTGATTAATGCTGGAACCCGATGTTGAATTGCAGCTATCAAGATCAAGCAACCAATCCGCAATTCAGCATGCATCACCTTAATTGCTAAGTCCCAGCAGTTTTTTACTTTCCCAAGCTAGCATAAGGTAGTGAAATGGAAACAAGACTTGCAGGGTGCAGTTCTTTACCGTGCTGCAACTAGGAAAGGTGAGCCCTCTGCGAAGACTTTTTTATTCTGATCCGAAAAAAACACAGGAATTAATAGCATTAAGCACACATTATCGTTGGGGATCATCGTTTGGACTTCTCAACATCGCCTGTCGAATTGCCCAATACTCTTTAAAGACATCATTAACTTGCCCACGATCAACTTCCTAGATTTACTAACGATCAAATTTCCAGATATGTGGGAAATTAAAAGACAAAAAAAAACATAAAGTGTATGTGGTTGGCTCGATAGAGGAGTAATTGGACTGAGGAAACAGCATTTCTGGCTAACAAGTCGTCGTATAATTAGGAGGTTAAAGAAGACCGGTCGATTTATATTGTCCAACCCTTTTAAAGGTCAGGCGAGTTGGATGTCGGTTCATAGGAGTCTGCAGTTATATTTGCTCGTCAAAACCTTATAAGTTTAATCAAGGTTTAGCAAAGTCGGACGATACATGTCAGAAGCCTGCATCTCGTTAATGATCGAAGTGGATTTAATTAAATGGGCCGGCCATCAATTTTTTTAATAATAATAAATACATGCACAAATAAAATCAGTAGTCCAAGTCCGTTGCGTGCGTGCGCTAAGCATATAGATTCTGGCATTTTTCTGTAAGCATACACGGAGGTCAAAAAAAGGCATGTCATTTGCTAACTTGGTCGATGTGAGTAGACATCTTGATACAGTGAGTTACAGAGTAGGGATTCCATGACAGTTTGGATTAGAAAGCATGAATACTGCATGGTGGGATAAAGACAGTTCATCTTCTTTGAAAATATAATTTAAAATATATTTATTTCTATACACAACACGTATCATTTGGCATGCGGGTGAGTAAAAATGGTGGCTTTCAATCAGAGCTCTTCAAGGCTGTTAAGGAACCATCTCACCTAAAAGCTTAAGCTTGTAAGTGAGGCCCCAGAATATGATTTATATTATTCTCTAACACACCCCCTCAAGTGAAAGTCTTTTGGGCTTGAAACTTGCACAGGTCTACATTACCTTGTGCTTGATTTATATTATTCTCTAACAAAGGCGATGTCTTGTTTAAAAACACAGATAATTGTATAAAAATAATGTCGCAATTAGCAGGGAACAGATATCAGTCATAAAATGGCGGGCAGAAAGAATCAAACTTGACAAATCCGCCAGATTCCACATCGGAAACAGACACTAAGAATACTACGGTGGGATTGCATTATCGTAAAAGCTTTTTTGAGACGACTGCTTTTGTTGGTTTATTAGGTGTCCTGAGGAAAAGGATAATTATATACACAACGATTACTCTGTTCACATCATGTGGAGGGCGTGGTGGTTAGTGGCTGTGTTTGATTTTTCTCGCCATTAACGGGCTTTCTTTCCGCCGTTGTTCATCGATTGGAAATCCACTGCTGTTTTTTAGGTTTTTTTTAATGATAGATGTGTAACTATATCATTGGCTCTTATACATGGGATAAAATGTTTTTCCACGTGTGACTCGATTGATTTGATACATCTATAGATAACTCATAGAACCAATATTTTTGTATAAATATTAAAACAACATCGTATTAAATCGAATCTAAGTTAATCTATCCATCTGTTTATCATGTTATAAGACCATGATAGTTATCATACTCGACATCAAGATGATTTTAAAATTTTAGTTTCGAAACAACATATATATATATATATATATATATATGAGATCTTGTTTTCTTAGGGAAAATACATAGTTTAAGGAGTCATCACCTACTATTATCTACTATTATGGTCACTATGAATCTTAATTGGTCAATAAAAATTCTATGATACAAGACTGATTATGCAAGAAAATAAATATTATCACCTATTAAACGTTTTATTGAAGGTATGTTGCATTACAGGCTTTTCCTTAAATTGTCAAGGTTTGTTGTTTATATGTTATCAATGGTCCAACTATAATATTTCTATCTCTAGTGTAATTTCTCATTTTAATGCTAATATTCATAATTTTGTCATTAGTAGATATCTAAGTATTTTATCACATAAACATAATCATCATTTAACCTTTTGCTTTTATCATTTTTTTCTATGTATAGGGTATTAAATAAATGAAGAAATAAATAAATAAAATAATAATAATAAACCTTAGCATGCGTGAATTAATTGGGAAGGCAAGCCTAAGGCCAGAGTGAATTAATTCACGCTGGCTTGTGTTCGGCCACACCTTCCCAGCGTGAATTAAATTCACGCATGCTTTAGCTTTAGTCTTGGCCAAAGCCTGCGTGAATTAATTCACGCTGCCTCTCTCTCTCTCTCTCTCTCTCTCTCTATATATATATATATATATATATATTTGTGAATTAATATAATATTTTAATAGTGAGAAATTGTTTTTTTCTCCAAATTCAACGTTGTATTTTATTTTTCTTTGTGAAATTTACTTTTTTGAACGTCATCTAGCGATGAAATAAAAATCTTTATTATTTTTTTATTATCCTTTATTCTAAAGAGTATTTTAGACGGACTTCACTTGATAACGATACAAGAAGATTTTGTTTTTCATATCAATGAGAATTCAATTTTTGAAAATAATAATAATAAAAAGAAATCGAAAACTCACTACTGTGCTAATTTGAGCTGCCGACATGTTTTATGTTTTTAGTTGAAATTTTTATTTCATAAATCGGCGAAACGTGTCGGCTAATATTATACGCAGAGCTCCAAAAAAAATTGTTTTTTTTTTTAAATTATCAAAATAATTTTTAGACTATGATAAAATAACACATTTTAATTTATTAACACATTTTAATTTATTTTTAGCAAAATAATATATATTTTACAAGTTGTTATTGAAAACCGTAATATTTAAATAATATTATATTTCGTAATTATTATATTTAAATTGATACCGCGTTAAAAACATGATAAAATCAGTACAATGATTTATAACCGTATCCATTATATTTTTGAGTGGAGTTTCACTGACGGAGTATCCTTTGCTTTTCTATACAAATCCTTCATGACTTTGTCTTTGTCCCCATCCACCATCTCTCTCTGTTTCCTGTATAAATCCGCCGGAAAACCCCACCTCCGGTAGTATCTATATGCTAGAAACAGAGAACATAGAGATATAGAGATGGGCTGTAACTATAACTAAGCTATTCCTTCACAAGTTGTCCTAAATATTATTAGAGAATAATATAAAATATATCTTGGAGTTTCATCTAATAGTTTAAGATTTTAGGTGAGATAGTTCCTTGACATGGTATCCGAGCCTTGTTGACTTAGCGGTCACGAGTTCGAATCTCACCACTCTCATTCTATTTAATAAAAATCAAATATAAGTTAATGTAGATCTGTATACAAGTTTCAAATCTAAATTTTTTCACTTGAAGTAAAACGTTAAATAATAATATAAATTATATCTTGAAATCTCATTTAACAACTTGAATTTTTTAGGATAGAAATTCCTTAACAAATATTTGAACACTTTTTAAAGTGCACGAACTCCCTTAGCGTAGCATTGTAATCCATAACTATGGCTGCTACGTACTGTAACTAAGCTCCACGTATCCCCACAAAGCATGGATCATTTTAGTTTCAAACAACACAGGAGAAGTACCTGGAAGGGGTTGTTTGAGGTCAGGCTCTGGGTTACACAAGAGAAGTTACGGGTTGGGTGTGGAGCTAGCAGTGCGGGTCTTTAAGGACTAGCTAGGGATGGTGGGGGTAGAAAAAAGCAAAGGATACTCCATCATAAAACATAGAAATTAATATAATTGATGTTGCGGTAAGATTTTCTGAAAGTAAATTTGTTGATTTCAGCCAAATATTGACCCGAGAAAATAAGATAAAGATGTTATTATTATACTATTATTTTCCATCTCGTGACTCTTCATGTGAACAACAATAAACACATTGTTGATTAATTATTCATTTCACCACCATTCTCAATTAATTGCTAGCACATCTTTATCAGGAAGGTAAAAAATCAACGGCTCATAATATTTCATAGCATTATCTTTTAAATGGTTAGAAATAACATTATTATTTTAAGTGTACACTCATTTTTTTAGCCTTGTAATGCATACAATGTCATATTTTACCACCAACACTTTTTATTTAGCTATTCGACTTGACAAGTAAAGTTTTTCATAGATACATTATCAATGACAAGTCCTGTAAATACCTTTTAATCGTAGTAAAAGCTTTCTGACAATCACTATCTTATATTTCTGTATTTTTCTTTCCAAGCAATTGGAATATTGGCTCGCATGTTACCATGAACTGAGATATATAATCAAACGCTTGAGAAAACTTCTCAATTCTTTTCTTTATCTCGGGCATTAACAAAACATAGAAAACTTCATTGGAATGTTCTGCTTTGAAAAATGCATTTTCTTCGTCGTACTTCACTCGTAATTCCAGTACTAGCAATTTCCTAGAAGAAAATATTGTAACTTCAAAACTATATATTGGCATTTTTCATTAAAAAAAGTATGTATACATCCAAATCCTAAAAGTCTTACAAACATATTTTCATAAAAAAAAAAAAAACAGAAATTGAAATGCTTATTTGAGACCGTGATACCATTGAAAAAGCAAACCAAAACATAAAATATATAATAATAATAATAATAATAATAAAAATCAATTAAAGGCTAATTTGAAAGAATAAAAACAGAAGAAAAAAAAAGGATTAAAACCCCCTCTAGCGTGCATACGTGAGTGCCCCGGCATATGCTTAGCCCAACATGTTCTTTTTCTTTCTTTAACAGACAAATGACATGTCAGAATCCGAGTAGAAATTATATCTAGCGGTGCTAGCAATGACCCTGATCTCTTTCCAGTTAAAATCCACAATTCTCTGTGACTGTACGCACAATAAAATTTGCACAGCACCCTCTCTTTTAGGATTTTCTATAATAATATCTGGCATTCGAATTGATGCTACAATAACCACAGAAAAGCCCAGGGACGTCGTGCTATGATCATGCTGCCCATCTAGATGGGGGCTAAAATGCATGATATTTACAAAAGGCTGTTCCTCAGAAGGGAATATACATTCGAGCGATATGGACGGTCTTGATTTTTCCTTTTTTTATTCAGATTATTTGAATTTGATAGCAATGGGATCTCCTAAACACGTTCATTGTTTATCTACAGCGTGTAGAATTGTAGTTTTAAAAGGAAAAACACAGCCTAAAAAACCCTATCAAAAGAATACAGAGATACCCTTTTTTTTGTTTTGTTTTCTTGATGGGTATCATAAGTATATAAGAGCTTAGTCATCAGTACTGTGAACCCCATGGGAGGGCCATAGGAGAGATTATAATTAGCAGCACCGCCACGATCTCCTATTTCATTTGTATGCAAACATTTCTTCCTCCCATCTCCACCACATACGAGAAAGACGTGGAGGAAAAAACAAAGAAAATTGTAGCAAGGGATAATTAATAGAGATTGACAGTGATATATATATACATATATATATATATATATATATATATATATATATAGAGAGAGAGAGAGAGAGAGAGAGGAAAAGGACGGGACTGCCCTCAACTCTATAGTTTTGTATTTTGGAAACCATCCCATGCATCTATAAGCGGGAATCTCTTGGGAAATCGATTCTGTCATCTTGCTTCCACACTCAGCACCTGGGTTTTGGGCTGCCTTGCTCTTCGCAGAAAAACAAAAAATAAACATCATGTCCTCTCAATATCACTCCGCAATCCATCTCTTCTCTACGGCAGTGCCAAGATCTTCCTTTTCATCCTCAAACAATACGCGTCCCCTTCCTCCTCTATCTTTCCCTTCAGGTGAGTAGTTTTGCCTAATTCATTTCCTGAATGGTCAGTCACCTCTTCTGATTCCACACACCAACTTTCTATTTTCGGGGGGTTTCTGCTTAAACTCCATGCGTTTGATTGTGTGGGCCTAATGATGATCCTTTGTGAAGTGTGTGTAGAATCTTGCTGCTAATCAAGGAAAGCGATCATTAGCATTACCATTATATACCATTTCAAAATTGTCTTCCTTTTGTTGCGGGGTTGATCGAATTTCATGCTTTCTTTGATTTAATCGTGAGAGCCACCCAACCAGTATACACACTTCTTTTCTTTCTGATCATCTTCGATGGTGTTTGGGTTTAGAAACGCCAGAATGCAAATATTAATTGCGCCAGGCTAGCTGTAAAAACTGTGTCATATATATCAGTACTGCTACCCTTTAAAATATCTTTCTTCTTTTGCATCCATTCGTACTAATTTCTATCTAGAGCAGTTTGTAAGCTTTTTTTTTTTAAAAAAAAAAATTGTTTTGATATGTTATATTAAATTTAGAGTTTACAAAATAAAAATATTATAATATAATTTTTAAATTTCATAGTTACAACTTACAACATTATCAAAATCTAATATCTAAGTGATAATATAGAATATTCCTTAATAAGATTCCACTAAAATCAAGTGCATCGATGATGATATTTAATTTACAAATAATTAACAAGCTACAGATTATTACGACAGATGGAGGTAGTTATTTGAGGTAACCACCGTGGCGTCTTTTTCAACAGGTGTTTGGCTGTATGGGGCTAAAGACAAGCAAGATAGCTTTCATGCTCACACAAGATGCAGTGCTATATTCAAACCTCGCACTCAAGGTACACTATCATCCCTGATCAATTGTTATTTAACAAGATTCTTCCGAAAGTTAATTAAATTCAAATGTTAAATCATTTAAGTTATTGGGGATAATTACTGCACAGAACATGCAGACTTGTTTCATCAACAAAATGGTCTGCCATTGATAAACTGGCATCGCGATTTTGTGGAGGATCACACAGAAGAAGATGCTGCTAAGGTGATTTGAAAGTAGTAGTTTTTTTTCTTATTATTTTAAAAAAAAATACTATTTCATGCACTGAAAAAAAAAACTCATGTTATCGCTATATGAGATTCTTTTTTATTATTGTTGTTGTTGTCGATCAAAAAAGGTTTCTGTAGCTAAGGAAATCAACGAGCATGTCAAAACTATTAAAGCAATGCTGGATATGATGGAGGATGGAGAGATAAGCATCTCAGCTTATGACACAGCATGGGTTGCTCTTGTGGAAGACATTAATGGGAGTGGTCTTCCTCAATTCCCATCTAGCCTCCGGTGGATTGCAAACAATCAGCTCCCAGATGGTTCATGGGGCGACGCTGAAATATTTTTGGCGCATGATAGGTTGATCAATACGCTAGCGTGTGTTGTCGCATTGAAATCATGGAATTTACATCAAGAAAAATGTGAAAAAGGTTAGTAGAGCAGTCTAGAAAATTGCTAATTTGTTTCAGGGTACGTAGCATGAGGAATCGGTTTTCTCCACCTGAGTACTGTATTCATGATAAGCTAATTACATGGCACCCGCTTGATCATTATATCAGGTATGTTATTTTTTAGAGACAACCTATGCAAGCTTGAAGATGAAAACGACGAGCACATGCCTATCGGGTTCGAAGTTGCTTTCCCTTCACTTCTCGAGATAGCTAAGAAATTAGACATCGCAGTTCCTTATGATTCTCCTGCCCTGCGAGAGATTTATGCCCGCAGAAATTTAAAGCTGACAAGGTGGTTTCATTACACAAACTCGAGTCATAATTGTGTTTCCTAGCTTTCCTGTGCATTATATGATAATTAAACTAAAGCAGTCGCATCTTTTTAGTATTTTGCAAAGTACACGTGAACCAGCTGGTTATCATTACCTGTAATAATGCAATTATTGTGTGTGTGTGTGAGTGAGGATAGGATACCCAAGGACATAATGCATAATGTTCCCACGACACTGCTCCACAGCTTAGAAGGAATGCCGGGCCTGGAATGGAAAAAACTTCTAAAATTACAGAGCCAAGATGGGTCATTCTTGTTCTCCCCATCCTCCACTGCCTTCGCACTCAGTCAAACTAAAGATAAAAACTGCATGGAATATTTAAACAAGGCGGTCCAAAGATTCGAAGGGGGAGGTAAAGTGATTTGATTATTCCCGTTCTTGACTAGAAATCATTTACTTTGAGGATCACATGCTTAATTCTATCTGTTTAACCATTTCTTAGTTCCCAATGTCTACCCGGTTGACTTATTTGAGCACATATGGGCCGTGGATCGTTTGCAGCGCTTGGGAATCTCAAGATATTTCGAGTCCCAGATCAACGAATGCGTCAATTATATTCACAGGTATATTTCTTTTTTCTACATGAAGAAAATGCTCGAAATGTGTAAGAAAACCATTTTTTCTCTCTGAAATGGTATCCAAAATTTCTTCAGATATTGGACTGAAGATGGGATTTGCTGGGCAAGAAACTCTGAGGTCCATGATATTGATGACACAGCCATGGGATTCAGGATACTAAGATTAAATGGGCACCGCGTTTCTGCCGGTAAATCTATAAACGACAAAAAAAAACAGTAAGGAAACTTTTCCAAAAAAAGAAAGTTACTGTTATATATAATCCTGGCGTTTTCTTTTATACTTGATAGATGTGTTCAAGCATTTTGAGAAAGGCGGTGAGTTTTTCTGCTTTGCGGGGCAGTCAACAGCGGCAGTAACAGGAATGTTCAACCTGTATAGAGCTTCTCAGATACTGTTTCCGGGAGAGAAGATCCTTGAGAATGCCAAGGATTTTTCATCCACATTCCTAAGAGAAAAACAAGCTGCTAATGAACTTCTAGATAAATGGCTCATAACGAAGGACTTGCCTGGCGAGGTATCGACTAAAACTTGACATTAATTAGCTGTACTCTTTGAGCCAATTTTATCAATCTTGCAGCACAACCAAGTAAAAATTGTATGGATCCTGATTTGAATTGTTTTTTTTATTATTATTATTCTCTTATATAAAATAATGTAAACTTATTTTTTATTAATTTTTATTTAAACAACTTGTTTAATTTTCTTTTAAAAATATCAAAATAGCTATGCCTCTAACTTGGCAATTTCAGCTGTCCCTTTCGTTTTACACTGCAAGTTGATGGGCCTTAAGTTTATTTATAATATACAGGTGGGATTTGCATTGGAGATTCCATGGTATGCGAACTTGCCTCGCGTGGAGTCGAGATTCTACATAGAACAGTATGGTGGTGAAGATGACATATGGATTGGGAAGACCCTTTACAGGTTCTACACACACACAAGTTGTTGCTTAAGTCTTCTTCTTTTTTCATCTCTTTTCTTTGGCCTGGATACTTAATTACTGGCTAGCACCATGCTGACCCTCTTGATTTAAGTGTAGCATATTTTTTTTGTTACATTAATATTCGTTTTGGATCGAAGACAAATGGAACATATACACAGTAGTAGCCAGCAGCAATCAATGTGACGGTGTAGAATTTTTCCAAAGTTCTTACCCTCTTGATACTGGAAAAAATAAGTTATAAAAATGGTTCTTATATGGTGATCTTCTTGAAAAAATCAGTTATAATTTGACACATTTAATTAAAATGTCCCGCAAACTGTAAAATCATAACCCTGGCCTTTTAAAAATTAATTTTGCATTTGTTTTAAAAAATAATAATAAATAGCTTTGAAAAATAATAATAAAACTTGACCACAAAAAGTTGGTGGACTATAAAATTAATTAGAATAATTGCCGCACTCCAATTTATTTCTTTAATTTTAACGCATGCAGAATGCCATATGTAAACAACAATGAGTATCTCCAGCTGGCAAAATTAGACTACAACATCTGCCAAGCATTACATCGCCTTGAATGGGCCGATTTTCAAAAGTAAGTGTCCAAGACAGCACCGCATCTTCAATTATGACGCCACCCCTTGAAGAGATAGCATGTGTACTATAAATATTAATTTGCAGGTGGTATGAAGAATGCAGTCTGAGAGATTTCGGGATAAGCAGAAAAACCCTTCTCTACTCTTATTTCTTGGCTGCAGCCAGCGTGTTTGAGCCGGAAAGGTCCAATGAGCGGCTTGCATGGGCTAAAACTACAATATTGCTCGAGATTATCCACTCCTATTTCCCTCAGGATAATGGCAACTGTGGTGCTCAGAGGAGAGCTTTCGTTCATGAATTCAGTACCGGTGTTAGCGTTAATGGAAGGTAAATTTGCTGATCTCCATAAATAATCAATATGCTTCACTGTCTTAAATCTTCATCATCATTACATTATCAGCAGAAAAAAGATCGGCAGCCGATCGATTTAGCGAGTCAGCTTTATTTTTCGGATATGTGTTCCATTTGTCCTTGTGCACGTTTCTTCGGTCGAGCAACCATCCACTTATACTTTGTCGTATTCATTATCGAAGCAAAACACCAACTAGAGAGAGAGAAACTTTTAGAAAGCCAGCAAAGTTTGTCTGTATATCTTGATGAAGAAAATAAATTAAATATAATAATAGCACCAAGGGGAATTTCAAAGTGCTTCAACTTTTGTCACAACATTAACGAGAAATTAAAAGAAGTCATCTATCTTGTTTGAAACCTTGAACACCAAACTCTAACTTTAAAAGAAAGTTATAGTTAATGAAGTTAATTGTCTACCTTGATGGATTCCCTTTCATGATTTGCTGTCGTTTTGTATATCGAGTTCTTATGTGCATGGTTTATTTTTCACTAATTTGTAGAAATTGACTTCGATTACATTTAGATCATAATATATAAATGGTTGCTTTTGTCGTATCCTATAATTAAATAAATACATCTACCTTCATCTTCCATGGGACTGACTAATTAACCTCGTCTAAAATCCCAGGTTCACGGAAAGGAGATTGATTATTTACGTGTGATTCTTGTGTGTACGTCGCAGGAGGTCGGGTACAAAGAAGACAAGGCAGGAACTCGTTAAGTTACTGATCGGAACCCTAAATCAGCTCTCTTTTGGCGCATTGGAGGTTCATGGTCGAGACATTAGCCACAGTTTACGTCATGCTGTGAGTTGCTAACTGAATATAATATGAGCAAAATGAACATTAATTTAAAATATGTTACTTTATTCCAATATACCTAAATATAGACTAGTACAAGTTCCAGTTTTCTAGTTTAAGTGTGTTTTCTTTTCCCTGACAAATATACGTAGTGGGAAAGGTCGCTCTTGAGCTGGGAATTGGAAGGAGATAGACGCCAAGGCGAAGCAGAACTACTGGTGCAAACAATAAGCCTCGCTGCTGGCTATATGGTCTCTGAGGAGCTCTTGGCCCATCATCCTCAATATGAGCAGTTCGCCGACCTGACAAACAGAATATGCTATCAACTTGGTCATTACAAGAAGAACAAGGTTAGTGAAATTGACAAACCGACTCGGCAAACTAGGTTTTATGTTTTTCTTCGAAGTATAATTAATGTCATGAAATAATAAGATTCAACAATAATCAGAACATCAGTATTTCACTTAGGGATAGGTCATTCGGGCAATCATCCTTTGCAACTCTAGCTACTGCCATGTACATCGTACAAGGATAGTTTATAATATACAATTAAAAAAGAAATGGGGATCGACTGCTGAAGTAATGTTAACTTAATGATCTCTTCCTACATGAGCTGACAACAAAATTCTCTCAATGGATTCTGACAAGGTTATCAAAGAACACTTAGAATGCTTAAACTGATACAACCTGGGTACGTTTTCTTACAAAAAAGAGTGTTGTGGGGTGGGGTCTGCGTCTCTGAAAATATCAACTGGACGCAAATAAGCCTCGCATATTTTTTTTATACAATTATATACATCTTCCTATTTTTTGTTTGATGAGTTTTATATTTCTTCTTAAGAAAATCATCCAGCAATTATTTTTCTTGTACGATTTTTTAGGTGCACGACAACGGAAGCTACAGCACTATTACCAGTAGCACTGACAGAATCACAACCCCACAAATAGAATCTGACATGCAAAAACTTATGCAGTTAGTGCTCCAAAAGACCTCGGATGGAATTGATACTAGAATCAAGCAAATATTCCTTCAAGTAGCCAAGAGTTTTTACTACACCGCATTCTGTGATCCTGCGACTATCAGCTACCATATAGCTAAAGTGCTTTTTGAGACAGTGGATTGATCTTTATGTGTTTTTGTATTATAATCATTCATCAGTATTTTCTTGTAAATCAAAACCACAAATGAATAAAATCATTCAATTTCACAGTAAAGTCTGGTTTATGCCATGATGATCCAGATAATTTTCTTTGGTGTTATTAATAAACATGATTTATTTAATCTCGGGCTACATGCTGAACATCAAAAGTCATTAATGATAATGTTTTAAAAATTCAAATAGTTCGGAAATAAAATTATTTGGTGTTTGGATTTTGGTTAATCAAATATTCATCTTAATATTTCATTCTTCATATATAGCCCGAGAAATACATAATTGATGGTGGAAGTTTTGACACCTATAAAATATTTTTTTTCGTTGGATTTAAAGACCATGCGATGATAAAATTGATAGCTTTAAATGAAGATTGTAGTAAATAATTAAAAAAAATCAAGAACAAAAATACTTATTCTTATTTTTGTATAATAAGTATTACATGGATATGTTTTTAGGAATTAATCTAAGTGTGATATATATGTTAATAATGATATTGAAACTTTTGCACATGAACCACAGATCACCACTTTGATAAAATCTAAGTATTATATGGATATTTTTTAGGAATTAATCTCAAATTTTTAGAAATCTCATATGGGTACGTACTTAAGAAATCATCTCAACAAAATGTAGGAATTAATCTCTTCAACAGTCTTCCATAATTATATGGATATCCGAAGTGTGCTTTGTGATGTAAACTCTCTCTTAGTGTTCACCCCGGCCATCAAATCCAACCCAGACAGAGTCTACAGACAAGTGAAAGCTAGCGATAGCTATGTCTCATCCAAAATCATATGTAGGACACAAGGCACTTGCCGATAGCATGCTCATCCATAATCAACCAACTTTATATTTATACGACTATATGCACAAATTTAATTAGATAGTGGACATGAATATATGGCAAGCCACATTAATTGAGCTGATATATAAAGAAGGTGGCCCTCTTTTGAAAAACTTGTTGCCAGGCAGATTGGCTACTTGAATGTATCGATTTGAAAAAATGGCAGACAATTTCACATAAAACATGTTACAAAGTGAGCTGTGCTTAAAACAAAAGTGGAGATTCGCAAAATCCGATATCAAGATATTTGGTGTCTCATTGACGAGGAACAAGAGAGGAAACCTCAACTATATATCTTATCCTCCCTCCTCTATCCCGAGCGAGTGCAGTACAAGTAGGTTTTGTGTCGATGTCGATGTCGATATCTTTATAAGGAATCCCACTTTAATTACGAGACCTGGATCAAATATTTCTGAAATGATCGAGATAGTTTTATCAAGCAGCATAGCATCTAGGTATAATTACTTTCAAATCTCCACGCCTGAATCAAGAGAGATCAGCATTGTAAGATAGATAATATCATGGGTTTGCCCTAACTTAGCAAGTGTGTGTGAGGTACTTTTTATAATTTGTTTTGAAGAAAATGGTGCTCTCCACTTCTTTTTTATTATTAATATCGGTATTCATGACAGTTACACGCATCTTAATTAATATCACCGATCTTAAAATTAATAATTATATAAATATTTAATAACTATTATATTAGTAATCACATTCCTCTCCACAGTAACACAATACCACCTGAGATGGTTGTGTCATCCACTTTTTTGATGAGGCTGATGCTAGCTGCAGAAGTTTCTTCCAAAATGTACAGTGACAATGGCAGACAATGTGACATGAGACCGTGTTTTCAAAGTTGATTCTCTTTTTCGGTCAAAAATCTCTTTATAGTGACAATTAAACCTCTTAGTTAGTTTGATTTGTGATTGAAATTTGTGACAGTGTGCAATTCGGCCATAAATTTATTTCTGTGGGATTTTCTCTCTCTTCAATTTATGATCAAATGTTGCCGTCACAAATCGATTTGTCACTCATTCGGCTTCAATTTTAGTTTGCGAATTGTTTTTCTTTGTGATAGATTTGTAACATTCATAAATTTTGTGGTCATAAATAGGTCTCAAAAATCTAAATTTTAATTATTATTATTATTATTATCATTATTATTATATTTATTTAATTTACACCAAATATTCTATTTCACCCTAGCTAACACGTTTTCTTATTCACCTTACTCTCTTACGTTCATTCTTTTCTCGTCATAGCTCACTCAAACACATCTTCACTTCCTTTCTCACTCTAACTCAATCCCTTTCCACTTCAACGTATTATCTTTCCCTCCTTCTCTTACACTTTATTTTATTCTTCCCTCCAACGCTTTTATTTTGACATCACTTCTCATCTTATTTCGTACCACATCTTATCTTAGGTATCATTTACTTTTTATATATATAAAAAATAACTAAGTACTAATATAAAACTCTTAGTTTAGTTTAAATTGAAGATGATGGTGGTGTTATCATCAAAAATAAAAATAAATGATGTTAGTGACAATTATTTGAAAACTATGATGATTTATTAATGATATTGGTAGGCGTATTAATTATACTAAAAAATTATGATGATGATTATTATTATCATCAATAATGATATATATGTATAAAGATTAATTATTTTAGGTTAAACAAAATTATCTGTTTTTTTGTGTTTAATTATTTTGTAATCGATTTGTGAACATGAATTCCCTTCAAAAACTCGAAATTAAAATTCCATCTATCCCATCACAAAAGTTTCATAAAATAATATTTTTGTGAATTGATATTGTTTTTTTATATGAAAAAATAGTCAGAAAATACAGTTTTTGGTGTTTAATTACATGAATCTCGACAAGCCTCAAAAGAAATATATATTTTGTAAAACATTTCAACATGGATGTTTTATTTAAGATACATGGAAGAGGCTTAATCTATCATACTTGTCTCATTAATACATGAAATTATGACCATATCCCATCGAACAAATCTTATTCAAATACTACTCAATATGAACCGAGGACTGTTAAAAAAGAAGAAAAGGAACCGAGGGATTACAAATGGAGTCATCATGAACTCTCAATGGCTTGGGATTCACTTTAAATAAACCACAAAAAGTATATGCTCCGAAGCAAGTAATGGGTTGCGTGAGGTTGAAAGTGGATCAATCATATATAGCCATGACCATGCCAGATGGTAAAGAAAACATATATATATATATAGAAGCCATGTTGATCAAAAAGAAAAGAGAAACAAAAGATTTATAAAGTTTCATAAAAAAAAAAAAGCTTTACAACACGAGACCCATCATTATAAAAGCAAAAGGCATATTGTTTGGAACGGTTTGGGCAAAGCCCTTCAAATCGCCATCACCAGTTCGTGAAAAAATGTTTTGGATAAGAACAATGAATCTTCTCTTCATGCATGCTTGTATCTTTGTTGAGCAGGTCGGGAACATGCGAGGGACACAGGTAGGTCCCATCAATGCATATGCAATGGAATATGAGCTTTAATGTATGATTTGATATCTACAGAGACCACTCTTGGATTCAGGCGAGGGGCTTATACTCGGCGTTGTTTTCAGTATGAGGGGGACCTCGCTGTGGAATTCTCAGGATTGTTTTCTACGAGGGACCTCTAGTGTATGGTATTAGTGTTTTTATAATAAAAATGTTATTATGTCATCTTTGTATCTAAATCTTTGTCTTATAAAAATGATTTTTACATCTTTGTATGAATCAAAATTTACTATTATTCTAAGATGGACTTTAAGGAGTGATTCCAAAATCAGCCCCCTTACCAAGCCTGAGAATTGAGATCGATAAGGTACCCTACTTTCAGTTGATCAAGGATGTAATGGGCTGAAGCCCACCAGAGTGTCATCGAACACGTGGCCCTCCCCGCTGTTTTGCTGCATCCTCCTAGAAATCCTATGTGCAATAATCGCAAGCCACTTCAGGCATTCTGCGCCATGGCTTCGGTCGTCACTAGAAAATGAGCCTCCTGCGGGCAAACCAAGTAATAAGTTGATAATCCAAGACAAAAGCTTGATGGTATGTCAGAAGCACGTCCCTTCCCTTCTTCGTGCGGTCATGTTGAACAAATAAAAGATACAAGCCACTACTCTCTTTTATAAGACAACAGTTCTACAATGGACCTGAGATGTTTACAGACTCACGGGCATCATTTCATTCCAAGAGTCAAAACCATCAATTTCAGCTCTAACAAAATGCAGATTTAATCATACTCCAGTAATGGATTTATTTTCAACGTCTCTAGATGAAGCTTTCCTCATATCTGAAAACAGAACACAGCATTGCTGGTGGTGAGAAGCAACGTAAGCTCAACGGAAGGTGTTTGGGGATGTTTACGCCAGATATGGAATACTTACTTAATCCATCTTCCTCCCCTGAATAATAGCGCAGCACCCTTCAATCGATTACATACCCAAGCTGTGAGACAAAAGCAGAAGAATATGAATCATTTCGGCTCATTGACTGAACAGCAAGAAAAAAGAGGGCATCCAAAATGCTGAAGGAAGATTTTACTCCAGAGTCATATCTAAATGTACTATATAACCTCATTAGAGGAAAGCCAATCTGCATGTTATATGCAAGAATTTGACCTAATCAAAGTGTAAACCTAGAGAACCTCAATAAGAGCAGGTCAAGTTGGATGTGAACTTCATAACAGGCAGGGGACTGCCTGCATAACACCTTAAATGAAGTATATAGACCTTGTCAAAGTAGAAAACCCAGATAATCTCCACAAGGAGCGGGGCAAGGTCGGTGTACAAATTAACTAAAAGAAAGTCATCACTAGCCTAGAACAAAACAAAAGAGTTAAACAATATCTGTTCCACGATATTAAAGTAGAAAGATTATCCTTCCAATGATTCACAAGCTCCAGCACATTGCTGATATCTGCTCCTTTTTGCTTTTTGGTTCCCCATTCATTTTCAAGAAATGAAAGATAAAACTGGGAGGTTGCAGGTGGAAGTTTCAAATTTATTTTTTCTAATTGGGATCATTACTTTCATTGTGTATTCAGAAATCGGCCCGTGGACTATAGAAGAGCAATCCTAGTTACTCTACTAATGAGCATATGTTGACTAAATCACCACAAGGTTCTAATTCCCCGTTACAAACTAATCATTTCTGAACTTGTAGAATAGGGCTTCTTAGATTCAGAAAATAGTAACATTGTCCCTCACAGTTTGCTATTAAAAATATGAGCTTCACAGCTAACAAATTCTCTGATTAATCTACACGAGGGGATCTGAACCAAAGAAGCAGCAAGGACCCCTTTCCAAATTCCTTTGTAGCTGCCACTATATAAAAACTCTACAAAGAATTTCCAGAGGATTACTAATATAAAGCACGTGGCCAAATTCAATAAATACCCTAGCAAACAAAAAAGGAATGTCATAGAAGAAAGAAGTTAGACATCTATGCATGGGGTTGGGAGACAAGCACAAATTGATTGATTTTCTGGAATTATCCATTCAAAAACTGAGACTTTATATAGAGATTATCCAAAAGCAATCTTCGTAAGGCATCTAAGCACCTCACGACCCCTAGTTCTTTGGAAGGAACTCACTGGACCAGAAGTTCAACAGCCAATTTCTAAGGAAAGATAAGACAGAAATATTCAGCAGCCAATTTGTAAGGAAAGACAGGACAAAAATCAAATTTAAGAGTCAATAGACAAAAGTAGCTATGCTCTTTCTGGTTATGATTGAATCGTCTAGAATGGTTGACTTTCTAAATAAAAACACGAGTTTCGAGTCTCTTTAGATTAAATTTGTTAACAAGATCAAGTTTTGAGGTTAGGTTCAGTTTCTTTCACTGAAGACTCTTTCATGCTTCAAAAAAGCATGCATATTCATTACAAACTCAGAATGATCAAGCTGCAAGAATGTCTAGATACCAAAAAGAATTCTAAGAACCATTACCTTCTCAGACATCTTTAAGGCTGGTGTATTTGATGCTCTCACAAAAAGATCTACAAAATAGGCCTTATCACTGCAGAAAGGTTTCTCATATTAGAAAGAAGCAGGGGGGGACTTATTTTTAAGCAATTACTTGCCGAAAAGACACATGCAATTCCAAAAGATGCAGATGTAACCAAATAAACACCAGTTTCAATCAATTGAATCCAAATTATACGACATTGCACAATTGACTAACAGTCACACCAACAATGAGAGGAGGAGAAATGGATCGTTTAGAAGATCTGTTTATGTCAAGATGCTGGTCAACTTGAACTTAATGATATTCAGTGATGAAGAAATAACACTGCGGCATATTTCTACAAAAATCATAATCGAAACAACCTCGTAATGCTGCAATGTCTTGTTGAAAAAAGTAACACTAAAAGTAACCAAAAACCATGAGCTAAAACTAAATTCGAACCAACCTCTCTCCAAGCATTTAAAGTCCCATTACAGTTCCGTAGAATTATACCAATCTCTTGATGAATCCCAAAACAAAAGGAAGTTTCCATGATAAAATTCTGAAAAATCAAACTAAATTCTTACCTTCAACGAAAATAGCAGCTAAGCTAAAATAAAAAACAAAACAACATAATTGCAAGTGATGTAAGGTTAATCATACATCTTGTCGCTGATATCTTCCAGGAGATTCATAAGTTTCTTAGCCAACTGCTGCCTGCGGTATTCTGTAGCCACAGTTACTGCTGTCACATGACCATGCCATGACTCGCCTTGTTCTTCTACTTTCCCCATTACTGCAACAACCAGTTCAAATGCAATTCACAGGATTTTTTTTTAAATAAAAATAGTTATATTGGTAGGAAGGAAAGGCTTACAGTAGCCCATGATTTTGTTTACAGAGCCTTCAGCAACATGGAAATAATCGGGCCATCTTGCCAAACAAGTCATGTAGTCCAACATGGAATTGGACTCGTTTAACGTTTAGTCATATGCTTATAAGCAAATTTTAGTGCAGGCAACCAAAAGTAAATTTTAGTGCAGGCAACGCTAGACAATGATACTTTTTTGTTTTTGGCAGACCCTTTCATAATGGAGTGTTTGTATAGGAATTTGAGGGGTATAGTGTTGCTAAGATTTTGTGTAATTTTCTTCTGTTTCTCGACCTTTGGCCCCCTCATAAACAAGGAATTTTTTTTGAAAGAAAGCTAAGGATACAAAAAAAGAAAAGGGATTTGTTTCAGATTGTTATTATTTGGAGATCTATCAGACCTTGCCATTACAATACCAATTTGGAATAGAGATGACCAAAAGATTCACTCATAAGAAATGCTTATCAATACAGTGGCCACCAGATAATAACATTGATGATCTACAACATTTCAACTGACTTTGCAACCTTGGTAAATAAAGTAAAGCTTTAATTTATGCCCAAGATTAATTTTTATACATGCCAATCAGTGGAGGTGCCGTTCAAAGTCATACTCTACCAAAAACAATAAGACGATGGAAAGGGGCACACCCTAATTAGCTTAATGTCTCAGATCATGACCTTCCCTTATAACTTTGTTGATCATCAACACTCTTTTGACATATCAATGTCACATGGTTGTATGATTCTCTAATCTTGATGCCAAATTCTGATTGATCTATCACCATCAAGGCCTGCAGAGGCTATCTTGTTCTCTGTAGGGTGGCATGTTACAGAAATGACAGTATCAGTATGGCTTTCTAGTTTCTGAACCATAGTTTTTTGCTGGAGATCCCACAAGTAAACACACTTGTCTTCCGACCCACTCACGATGTACTTCCCATTTGTCACAGAGAATGTCGAGGTTATGCAGTATACTTTGTTGGTGTGACCAGAGTAAATCTTCAAGAACTTCCCCGTCGAGTAATTCCAAAGTTTCTGTCGACATAAAATTGAAATTAAGTAAGCATGAAAACAACAAACAATTCTTGGATTCTGAAGATTACTGTCCCAGTTTGCATTGCTACACATCTAACACCCAGAATGCAAAACGTAACAAAATTTCAATCTTATTATGCATGTTCTTGTGCTCAATACTTAGAATCCACCAAAACAAAAACTCTACCAGGTGACAGAACATAATACTCATAACAGTTAAAGCAAACGGAGACCAGGAATACATGCATACTTTTGCAAGAACTGGAAAAACACAACCAAATCCTAATTACAGAGCTCCAGAAATCTTCAGCATTGAACAGTAAAAACAGTGAGTAAAAATGCACAATAATATCTACCCAAAATCACAAACCTTATAACCCCTAAACCCCCAAGATTGCTTCACTTCTATCGTCATTAAAAAAGTTTATCGGTTTAAGAATCATAATATAATCTTGAATTATTTTAAGATATGGAACTTAACCGAACCAACAAAGTGAGAAACTTACAAGAGTGCTATCAAGAGTAGCAACAAGAATGAACTTTCCATTAGGCGAGAATTTAACAAAGGACACAGCAGGGTTCTTATCATCAATGAGAGTCTTCAAACAAGTACCAGAAGAAGCCTCCCAAATCTTACAAGAACCATCATGACTCCCCGAGACAATCAAAGAACCATCTCTATTAAAATGCACTGATGTTACCGGCATAGAATGAGCTCTAATGACCCTAACGCCTTTCCCTGTCTTCACTTCCCAGATCCGAATCGTTTCATCAAAAGAACCCGAGACGATTAAGTTTGACTGAGGATTAAAATTCACACAGAACACAATATCAGAGTGGCCCTTGAGGATCTTAAGGCAATCGAAGGGGGCCCGTGCGTCCCAGATGCGGAGAGTGCGATCATCAGAGGCGGAGCAGATATAGTGGGAGTCAGAGGACCATGCGAGGTCGGATACGCCATCGGAGTGCCCTATGAGGCGGTGGACAAGGGAGAAATCGGGAGAGGACCATAGAATTAGGGTTTTGTCCAGAGAGGCTGAGGCCAGGAGCGTTCCATCGTTTGAAAATTTTACGCAGGAGACTGCTCGCTCGTGGGCCCTCAAGGTTCTTATGTGCCGGTACGGTTTGTACGGTGGTGGCTGTTGCGATCCACTGCTGGCCATCACCAAGTGCTAAGTGAAAGTTCTGATGCAAGATTTAGGGGAGGGGAAGGGGATTGCTTTCTTAAGACATGTGTTTAAAGGGATCAATGGGCCTTTGCCCACGGTCAGTTGCGGCTATAGATATTTTATCTATTAAAAATATATTTATTTTGTATTTTAAAAATATATTTATTTTAAATTATATCATTTTAATATTTTTATATCATTTTAATATTTTATATTAAGAATAAATTTTAAAAAAAAATTAAATCTATTACTTGCAACTATTATTTGTTATTGTTTCTAATTTCCAGCTATTATTTTCTCTTTTTTCTTCTCTATCTATTACTTGTTATGGTTAAACCATAACAATTGGTACTAGAGCCATGATTCAGGTTTACTCAGACCAATTATAAACCTCCAGTGGGTCCCATGTCCGTCCATGGAGATTTCCATTCGTGGGTATGGTTATTTGGCGGGCCTTAGGCCCTCTATTTATACGGTGGCACTATTAATTTATCTTGCATAGGGACTTATGGGCCAAGACCTAGCCCTGTCAACATGTCTATAGTATTTGTTTCTGCTCAGCTAATTAACTAAACAAATAATTACTCCTCTCTATCATTTTCCTGTAATCCGAAGTCCGAACAAGGGATAGGTCGCGTGATTTAGATTCTGTATTTTAAAAATATATTTCATTAAAAAATATTAAATTAATGCTTTTATAAGTATTTTATATTAAAAAAGCAGAAAAATATTAAATTGATATTTTTAATTTTTATAATTTTGATGTGTTTGTGTTAAAAGAAAAAAATCCAAAAAAATATTTTAATGTATTTTTAAAGATATTTTGCAGCACACTAACATGAACATATTGTATAAAATTTAACCTTATCTAACGCACTCGTAGAATGTCTGTCTACATGGAACGATATTTTTCTTTGATTTAGTGCGGCTACGGAAGCATGTTGACTACTAGTCGTTTATCATTAGAAAGATTGTCACGGCGCCATTGAATGACCACTGCTCATCGCAAAAACGGCATCTCTTCTACAGCTAGAAATATCTGTCGTCCTTGGAGAGACGAGCTGTCGGTTATCACTGGACGAGAAAATGAAAAGCAGGTCATCTATTTTTAATTGTTTTTTTTAATTTGTTTTTTTAGTCATGTGAACCCTGAACAGTAAAAATGTTTGTCTCTTTCAATTAAGAGCTGGTTTGTTTTGTTTCTACGCAGGAGTGTGATAGATGGAAGAGTTTGCTTTTTTAAAATGTATAATAATTTTATTTTTTAAAAATATTTTTTATATTAATATAAAAAAAAAACAAATATGCCTTAAAACACAAAACAAACAGGCAACCAAAATCTTTTTCTGAAAATGATAACTTGGAAAGTTGCCAAGCAAATCATTTGCCAATTCTCATCATCTTCCAAGTCAATAAATCTCCAAACAGTTCAACCAGTCCCGTTTTGTTTGAGACAAAAGTATTTTCTTGTTAATTTATGCGGATGACTGCTATTGTGAGCCTGGCATGTTATACCAATTACCAAGTTACAGGTCTCATGACTCTGATTTCGCCTCTGTTATGTAAAGGACTCACTCTCACTCGCTTGACTGGATTCTTAAGAATGTGATTTGCTGGGAAAATATTGTTATCCAGCGTTAAGCCATCACAATGCACGCTCATGATTTGCTGCAGCCAAAGCTCAACATGGTACCTGAGAATGGCAATTGAAAGATGAAATCTCGCAGGGTTGCAGCCGCCAAAGTCGCATCAACGTTCATCCAAACTTTTAGCATGCCAGTTTCAGATGCAGAATATTTCTCTTCACCATGCCGCTCCGATCACTGTATTTGCTTGTTTTTTCAGCTGGACAATGGGTTCTGTGTAACTTTGACCAGGGGAATTTAACTAAGCAACGATACAAAAGCTGCTAACATGTCCATTTATGACAGAAAAGCAAGTACAATACATATATAGGAGATCGCAACTATTTGTGTCGTATTTGAGAATTGAGTACAGCATCGAAGTTGTTAAACAGAGATCATTCACAGCCCAAAATCGTCTTGATTGGAAGGAGACACCCTACCAGTTGATTACACAAAATACAGTGAATCATTATGTACTTGGGTGGTCTTTGGATTCTCGCCCTTCAATTTTACATCAAGAATAAATGGGTGAGATTGAGAATCTAACACATCTCGTACAAACTAACTTGCTCAACGTAGAGCGTTCGCTATCACCCTGTCAAAACCATATTAAATTGGCTCTGCTTTTGGGAAAGTTGTGGCTGTGGCTTTTGAAAAGCTATAAATTGTAGCTTCTGAAAATAACAGATGGAAAGAGAAGTGATATTAGCTTATAATACATCACCGAATACTTGAAAGCCACAACCACAACCAAATTGATGATTCCCAAACCAGTCTCATGAAATGCCTCGGATCCCATGTAAATGATTTACATACCTGCTGCAACATACCTGCTGCAATTTTGGCACTAGAACAAGTTAATGCCTGCTATCTCATTTCTTTACAACCGAGTTTTTATTCTCACAAATATTAATGGTTGTCATGGGAATACACAAAGGGCGATCTTACTGCAGAGCTCCACGATGATACCATGTTGATTATCGTAAGAAATCAAAGGAACGATGTTTGGGCTAATCCCTAAAAGCAATTGACGAGGAGTTCATGTTTGGGTCAGTGAATCATATAATACGAGTAAGTTTACGAGAGGATGGGAGAAAAAGAAACGAATGGGGTAGACTTCCAATTTCAACACCTGTATCATTCTTAAAAAAAAAAAAAAGTTGCAGGGCTTATCTAACAAGACTCGATGGTGGGGAAAAACTTAATCATTCTTCCAGGCATACAATATAAGGGAGAAACCAAGACCTTGTAATTGGCAGTCTCTGAGTTTCTGCGAGGATGACCAGGTCAGTACAGAGGGATCGAAAATGGATTGATTGGTCCATAATTTCTCCGGTGATAAGCAAGTTTGGAACATGAAAACGGCGTTGCCCATAGCATTACCAAATAGCCAACTATGAACATCCCAAAACACTTCAACCGGGAGCCCGTCCACCAATATAGTATAGTTTCCCCGGAACTTCCATTTCAGTCTCTTGACCTGCATTACCATCTTACTATCAATGCGGATCACGAGACAGGGATCCTTAAGATCAACTGTATCACATTCAATTGTAACATCATGGATCTGGCCCTTGGCAGAAAACTGAGCTTTTGCACCATAGAACTTCTTCCCAAAAATATGCTCTCTTCTAGCAATGAAATTGGCTTTGGAATGCACTGGAGCACTTTCAATCTTCTTGTATGCTTCCTTCATGTCCCCGAGAAGCAACACCATTTCTTGATTAAAAGTAATGGCCAGATAAAACCCCTCCAGAGGCTCCGGCCCAGAGCCAAATTTTGCGTTGGACAAGTCCCAGTATATGATTACCTTATCAGAATCTACCTCTAAATTCCTGTACCCTTTTCTTTTAGAGAACAGCCAAGGTTTTATATCAACTTTACAGAGACACTGACTAGTTGAGTCATCAATTGCAACCCCAAAACCTTGGCCCATGAGATTCCTGGTCCAGCTAACAGTAATTAAACAAGAACGACCACGTAATTTACATTGATAGACACAGGTGACCAAGTTTTGAGCAGCTTTTGTTGCACTTGACGAAGATGAATCTGCTACTTGAACTCCACTTTCACCAAAACAAGAAGGAAAGTCCCTCATTTTGCCAATTGTACTCGACAATTTTGGAACTCCTTTGCCTGGAGGCAAAAAGAATAAACACAGTACAAAAGATATAGTATCTGTGGAGGATAAAATCAAGACCCCATCTTCCAAAATTTATGCTCAAAAAGCTTGCTTCTTTCCTCTCCAATCTTGGCACACAGTTTCAGCTGCCAGGAGCTTTGTAGGTCACAAAACAATAAACAGAGAGGGAAGGGACATGGGGGTTTGCTTAGATTTGTCAATGTGTGTGGCTCTGTGCTTAGCTTAACCAGATGAATTTACTTAAGAAAAAAGAAAGATTATCGATTAATTTATCAAGGGATTTGACGCGAAGGGATGGCTAGAGAAGGACTAGAGAGTCACATGGTGAGACCATGAAGAAAACGGCAGGTGGATGTTTGCTGGAAAATGACTGGTTATTATACTACACGTTACATAAAAGAAAAGCGAAAGGTTCTCTTTTTTTCAATCTTCCTCCTCTTCTCTCTCTCTCACGCATTTACATCTCCTATTCAATGTTTTCCTTGTCCATAATTAGGAGAAATCATAACGGGGCCTCCCCTTTTACTGACATGGCACATGGATCGGAGCTCCATAAATCAAAAGCTTAATGCTCAAACACACCAACTTTGACACCCTTTTTGCTTTTTTTCCCTTCTCTCCATGGAATTTGCTCTTGTTTACTTGCATTTGCATCATTATCTTTTTGTTAAGTAAGACAAATGTCATCATGGCGGAAGCGAGGAATGGAAAAAATGTACCGAGCAGTGACCTCAATTAATCAGCATCATTTTCCCGCGGTTTCTTTGTCTGCTGTCATTATCAATTGCAGTTCCTGTTCGGTTTTCACTGTGGTGGGAGATGATGACAATTGTGATCGATGATACTCGTAAGCCTTTCACTGTTACCCTGTGACCCTTTAGCTTTGTGGTATGTTTGATATTGTTTTTTAAAATGATTTTATTTTAGAAATATATTAAAATTATATTTTTTTATTTTTAAAAAATTATTTTAAACATTAGTATATGAAAATAATTTAAAAATATTATTTTTTTATTTAATATAAAAAATAAAAATATCTTTTTATATTTTTTAAAAAATATATTTTTGTAACGCAAATACACCCTTAAGTAATTTTGCATAAGAGTTGTTTTAAGTGATTTTTATTTATTTATTTTTAATATTAGTATATTGAAAATATGTGTGTGTGTGTGTGTAAAATCTAAAAAAGTATACGGTCACAGAAATAAATATTAAATCTAATCTCGTATAATATAGTTGATTTAGTTGACTAGGAACTTATCCGGTTAGATTTTATAAAAAATAAAAGTAAATTTAATACAATGCAGTAAAAGATTTGGGTCCAACTTAATCAAAAACATGTTATTTATATATATATATAAATTAACTTGATCAAAACCTATTAATTTTTTAAAAGAAGAATTAGATTAACTTCAAATATTATTTCACCTCGCGAAACCAAAAAAAATAATGGAAAAAAGCTTCTTTTTTTTTCCATTTGAGTACCCATGGAGTATGGTCAATCACATGTATAGCACGTGCTTGGTGGCAGACCTCATGTGTGGAGAGAAGTTAGGCTCTCGTAATTTGTGATGCGTCCGTTTGTTTGGGTGGTGTTACGCGGCGTTTTTATCTCAATTTTAAATTTAAAAACATGTAATTAATTAATAAACATTATGATTTTGCATATATTTTATAAGAAAAATCGATTGAAAAACTATATTTTTTTTTAAATCACAGCAATAAAAACTACATAATGTGTATAAAGATAAAACTAGAAACCTTTTGAACTCATATTTAAAGCTCGTTGTTTTTCATCTTAAAAGCATTTTTGAAGAAAAAAATTATTTTTTTATTTTTTTTCTTAACCCCCAATTAATTAAAAATTTTATTTTTTATATTTTAATTTGTTAATATTTTTAAATATATATTATTTTAATATATTTCTAAGAGAAAAACATTTTAAAATGTTAACACGACAATACTTACACTCATCCTCTGTTTGCCCATCATGATTGAATTCTTTCATAATCAAGTGGAAAATTATTTTATTAGTATTAGAATAATTTTATTAGTATTAGATAAGGTGTCCGGCCATCTGAGCAACCACAAATTCGTTGAAATGGGCCGGCAGTTTGGAGTGGTAATCAACGACTTTATTGTAATAGTAATCATTCAAATCAACACAAACTTATCTCTGAAGCATTATTATGTAAACTGTACAAATTAAATTGAGAAAATTCATGGCGGGTGACTGAAAAGGAAAAGAAAAAAAATGATGACACTCGGACTTTGTATCATAACATTGTCACGTCAAGTATGACAGACAGAGAGCTCGAGCTTACATGCCACTGTACCGCCAGCTACCACGCCAGGTGATTAGGTCACCGTTTACACCATTAATGGGAGAAGGAACATTAACCTCGTAGTCGTCGCATTGTTCTTTCTTTTTTCTATCTCGACCTTCTCCCCCCTCCAACATAAATTTAGGGCTGTGCTGGATTTTGGATCACGTGATGGGAATTTATATTCATGATAGTTGCCCTAATATATCTTAATGAAGTAAATTCTAACTGGATTTGGATCTACTTTTATTAATTTTGGTTGATCTCATTGAGGATCTGAAAGGGTCCCACAGGAACAGATCGAAATTAAAACAGAAGTCTCGCTTTCATAATTCTGCTTCACATGTCCTTCTTTTCTGGCCTTGCCTTCCCTTCATCTTTGTTCGCAAAAGATAATAATCCGTGGGGTTTTCCCTTCCATTTTGATCTCTTAGCTGGTTTTTAAAGGAAGATAGATCAGTCAAGTGTTGAGAGGTCAGAAACGAAGTGAATCAACTTGATTAAACACACCGTTTCACCTTGGTTTTTTCAACCAAAACCCTCGTGTTCCGCTTGATGATAATCCCGAGTCAGATAGGAAACATGAACAAGTCAACGCTCACGGCAGATTAACATGCCATGTGGTGGGGCGTGATACCCAACTGACGTGAAAAGTATGGAAATACTTTTAAGTGTTTAGCAAGGTGCAGTGTGTTTTTTAATAGCAAATATATCACAGTGATGTTTTTAAAATTTATAGTATTATTACATCAAAATCGTTATATAACACTTGTCAAAATATCAATCTAATATTTATTTTAAAAAAAAAAACAGATCAAAAAGTGGCCGGGTACCAATGGCGGAAGCCAGCTAGCAGAAGGGGGCACCATAAGCCACACAACGGTCACATTGCTAATCAATAAACGGCAACAAAACCACTTGTGGACTTAAATTTGAAAAATTAACTCGATTTATCTTTATATTCTCAAACTAAACGAATCCAAATATCCTCACTTGGAAAAAAAAAGAGTCAAACCCAACCTAATTTAGAGTACCGTATTTATTTATTTTTTAAAATCCTTTAAATGGATTTGTGTTGGTTTTTTTCTTTAAATATTTTTTTTTATATTGTTCTGGTATGTTAATATCAAAATTTATTTTTTAATAAAAATAACATGTATTATTTTAATATATTTTCAAACAAAAACACTTTAAAATACAAAATCTACTTTCCTAGAAACATTATTCATAAAAATAAAAAAAACACAAACGCCACCCTAAAAAAAAACAGCTAGGTGTTGCATTTTCATAGAAGAAAACTGCAGAATAGATACATTTAAATTGATTACAAGGAATTCAAATTTACCGGTCCAGCTTAATCTAAAAGAGTCAACTCGAACAGAAAATATTATCTTCCTGAAGTTAATATAGTAAAATGAAATAGAAGCACATCACTCCCTCAAATTATAGAACACGTCACCTTCTGTCTGCATATATTTGTCCTACAATGGAAATCTTCATTAACATTGTCATAACTAATCTCATCACAACACAGGTTCCTATTATTTGCTTGCTTGAATTTCTCTTGCAGGGAAGATACCTAAAATATACACACAGCATAAGAACAGAGAAGTTCTCACAATGGAGATTTGGCATTCATGAGGTCATAGTTTAGTTAAGACTCCACTCCCATCAGCATGGATAGTCTAGCAATAAATACTTTGCATTCACGGGGGGAAATTCAAGAATTAAAAAAGGAGTTGACAAAGCACATACACTGGGGAATATATTAAACATTCAAGATTATTGACCATGAAACAGAAGCATCGAGAAATTTATTTGCAGGCTCGTGGCGGGTTCATGTCAGAATACTTCAAGCATTAGCCAATAAAACCACACAGAAAGTTTCTAAGCTTCGTAGGAAACAATCAGTGGCAGGTCTTTTAACCTGGTGCTCCACGAAGAAAACAGGTTAAATCATAGTAATCTCACCCAACACATCATGAAATAAAAAGGAGAAGAAGAGGGATTCAAAAAGCCACAGCAAACTCGGCAGAAACAACTGAAAGGGAAGAGTTAGGAGATGGGAGATAGCATAAACTTCACGTGCAAAAAAGCCAATGATGTTTTAGCACCCTTGGCATGGAAAACTTACTATTGTCAAAGTCTAATCATCCATTGTCAAAAATACCATGTAGAATGAAATTAGTATTCCAACACTAAGACAGAAATGTTTCTCATGGTCCCAACTCCCAGTGATGCAAGTATCCAGAAAAAAAATATAAATCCTGTTTGTACTTAGTAGAGCACATTTAAGGAGAAATGCAATATCTACTTTTGAATTTTAAGAGATACATTCTCAACAAAATAAACAATAATAAGAAAAAAGGATATTTATGCTTGAAACATACTCAACTCAGAGCTTAAGGGGGGAATTTTCAACCCCAAAAATCCTTCAATTGAATGCCATCACTATGCAGTTATTCTCTGCATAATTATCTTTTTCAAAGCACAAAAATTGCTTGAAAGATTTCTAGTGTGCGATGCAATCATGTCCCATTGCCAAAGGCATCTTCCAGCTATTGCTTATAACTGAGTTACTGAAATGAAATTACAGGTTTCCCTTTGCTATCCTAATTAAAAAGGACATGTACCTTTCTGGAATATAACTCCAATTCCAGGCTATAACCTGCGTGAATGACATTGAAAACGAAATTGAAGCCATAAATGCAAACAGCACAGCAAGTTAAGATAACAATATGAAACAAGAAGCCAGTAGAAAAACGTCCTCTTTTAGCCACAATTACACTATAAAGGTAGGGTTGTGTCAATGTATGTTTTTTAAGAAATGGATGGCCACAAACAGAACTCCACTTTAGCCTGCAACCTAATAATAGAACTTCAATTTAGTTGACCTAAAGTTGATTTGCATTATCCAGAGTTAGATAATTAATCAAAATTCATAATTATAAACACCTCTAGCTCGTTTTCAAATCATTTACTTCCCATATCATTTTTTTACTATCAATTAAGGTACTTTCCAAAACATGATTTCACTTTCCTTTTCAACTACTCACAAGTACCAATTCTAAATATCACTTTCTACATTTACCCTTTAGTCATAGTTAAGCGTATAATTTAATTCACAATCCAAATCATAGCTGTCAAATAGCACAAACAATATGATCTATTACACTTTCATCTGGTTTTGAGGAAACTGATCAACCAAGCAGATGGCATGTGGTTAGTATTAGCATCTAAGATGCTAACAACGAGTCATGATGGAAAAAAATATGAAGCTCCAACTATCCAATTAAGATAATCATCAATCAAGATAAGGACCTAGATAATATAATAAAGTAACTAGGAGAAATAATAACACACCTCCTAAGCATCAGCGCCATCAGATGCTTTCGCTGCAAAAGGATCATGACTAGGACCAACATCCTGCCCAATATGGCGCTGCACTAGCCGCTGCAAATCAGCCATAACCTTGTGCTCACGCTTTGCCTTCTCTTCATAGTTAAACATGGCCAGCGCCCGCTTATCCTCAGCACTGTAAACTTGGTTTTCTTTCCTAATACGAATGGCATTCATCCTCTGATGCCTACAGCCACTCATCACATACCCAAGAGTCTCAAATTTCTGAATCTCGTCCGCAGAAAGACCCACTTCACCTCTACGTGGAATACGTTTCCCTTGCTGCACATACTGTGCAATAGCATCACCTTCACCAGGCCTCAAAGCTCCACCGTAACTAATATGCCCTTCAGCTCTAGGCAACGGCATTGGCCCAACCACAGGTTCATTTTCCAAAGCAGGTTTCTTTTGCGCCTAGATCATTCAACTTCAGCCTTGTTAGCCTCGTCATCATTTGCTTTATTTTTCTCAGAACCAGAATTCTCATGGGAATCCAAATTCTCTCTGTTTCAGAGCCTCCCTACTTCTTACTCCCTTTAGATCGCGAACCTGAAGAATGCATCCTCTTATTAGACTTTACACTATCATCATCAGAGTCAGGCTCCTCACCCCCACTATCATCAGAATCACTATACTCACTCTTCCTCCTCCTGCTCTTTCTTCTTCTACTCCTCTTACTACTCTTGATCCGCCTACTACTACTTTTCGGCGACTTCTTTGTCCGTTTCCGATCTTCTTCAGTGTCTGATTCACTCTCACTTAAGCTCTCACGCACATCTGATTCATTATCACTATTCCTCCTCCTGCGCTTGGAGCTTGATTTCTTCCTCTCTTTTTCACCCCTCGAATCATCCGAATCAAACTCAGACTTGCTTTCCGAATCACACTCCCAGAATTCTCCGACTCTGATTTCGTCTTTTCCTTCTCTTTTCCGCCAGAATCTTCACTCTTCACCTCATCCTCTCCATGATTCTCTATCTCGTCCGCTTTCTCCACCAATTCCTCCTCATCGTCCCCTCTCGGAGGACTTGGCGTAACATTCCAAATACAGTACCTCATAGACTTCCTCATCTTCTGCCTCTTCAGCCTCCTCCTCTCCTCGAAACCCAATCCTTTAAAATCCTCATCGGATTCTTCATCCGATTCCCTTCCATTCCTATCAAGGAAGGACCGGCCTTTGCCGAATTTTTTAGGGAGAGAATGGTCTAGGATTTCTTTGTTCCCAGGGCTCGGAATTCTTCTTGTTCTTCTTCTTCTAGGACTTCTTCAGTATTCGGGTGAGCTAGAGCGAAGGCGTCGGCCTCGATCGATTTCCAGGTGATGGTCATCGTAGTTTTGATAAGAGGGACAGCGACGGTCACGGCGGCGTCGGTAGTCAGGGGAGGCGTCGAACTCGGGTGTGTCACGGCTGTTATGGCGGTCAGGAATGTATCGCCTATCGGAGATTTCAACGGTGGATGATAGCCTGCCCATTTTAGGACTTTGTGTTCATGAGGATTGTTTTTTTTATTCACAGGAATATCATCTGTGCTGCGGGAAGAGGAACGCCAGCATTAGAGGAGGTTTTCTTCGGTGGAGTTTGTTTAGGTTTACCGGTAACCACGGGGCCCTTGGGATATATTTAAGCGCGAAATTACTAAATCATTCCTGGATTTTAGTAAGTTAAATTATTGAACTTAAGAAACTCATGGCCTGGGCTATTTTATTTTTCTAGGCCTGCCAAGGCGTAGCTCCTCCCCTTGTTTTGGGCCTTCATGGTAATTAGGGTTTTGTTTCATAGACTTAACCTTATAAAATTATAAAATTGTGTAAGCTTACAATTTTTCATGTGCTCTTAGTTTGAACGAGCGAACGAGAGAATTGCCCGCGCGATGCACTAGGCTTTTTTATTCATGTAAAAAATTAATTAATTTTATACATATTGTATTTTGTTATTTTAATATTTAATTAGTAAAATTATAATTGATAAAATCTGTTAAAAACGATATTTTTTCCACCAAAAAGTGATTGAATGTTGCTATTGCTAAAATGTTGATGATAAAATTTGTTAGAAAATTTGCCAAGAAGATGAAATGATTTATTAGAAATTTGTTGTCACGGATACTCTGGTTAAAAAAAACACAAAAAAAGAAACCTGGTTAAAAAAAAAACTAACTTGGACACCCTGGTTATAAAAAAAATGAAAAAAATGTGAAAAAAGGTCCCCGTTTATTAAAAGAAAAAAAAAGGAAGTCAGTCATAAAAAAAATTGCAAGGGGAAAACACCTTTTTAAACAGTAATGAGAAAAAAATTATGGTGCGCGTAAAGTAACCCGGATACCCCGGTCATGGAAAAAAAATGTGTAAGTGGGAAAACAAACAGGAAAGAAAAATGTTAAAAAAAAAGAGTGGATTTGGAGATTAGTCGTGATGTGCATAAGCTGCCACGGATATCTCAGTTAAAAAAAAAACAAATAAAAATCCTGGTTAAAAGAAAAAAACATAAAACACATTTTCAAACAGTGAAAATTATTGTTAAAAAAAAAAGAAACCCGGTTATAAAAAAAAATACAAGGGGAAAGTATCTTTTTAAACAGTAATGAGAAGAAAAATCATGGTGCACGTAAATTAACCCGGACACCCCGGTCATGAAAAAAATATATAAGTGGAAAAACAAATAGGGGAAAAAATGTAAAAAAAAATGGATCTAAGGAATAGTCATAGTGCGCGTAAGCTGACACGGATACCCTGTTTTTTTTTTAAAAAAAAAGAGAAGTCTGAAAAAAAAAGGAAAGGACCTTTCAAAACAGTAATGAACAGTGAAATCACCGTTCATTGTTGTTTTAAAAATATTTGCAGCTGGAGAGATTTGAACTCTCACTCCTGTGATTTTGCGCCCACACTCAATCACTCGGCCAAATGATTTTGTTGTTCATCCTAGCATGCAAATAATACTTATCTTAGTATATAGTGTTTATTATTCCAATCCATAGTGTATACGAGTCTGGGTTAACAGTGCAATGAATAGTGAAAAATACTCATTATGTTTTAGCTTATAGCGAGCGAACTTGCTCGCGCGTTGCGTTGGGCTTCTATTTATGTGGAAAACTGATTGATTTTATGCTTGTTATAATTGATTATTTTAATATTTAATTAGTAAAATTGTTGTATCAAACTTGTTGATGGCTGTGTTTATTTTAACGACAACGAATGATTTAGCCGGGTGATAGCAAAATTGCAACCGCTAAAATCTATCATAGATGGATTATGTCTGGTTGATTGTTATTGTGTGTCGATTTATTTAATTCATAGATTGCAAAACTGCAATTCATTGATTGTTTGGTGTGTCTTAATTGTTTTGATAATTATATAATCGGTTGATGAAAAAAATATAATCGATGAAATCAATTAGAGATTTTTTTTGTAGTCAATTGGATATTTGTTGGTGGTTGGGTGTGTCGTAATTGTTCGGCTTATTATTCTTTTTTTTCTTTTTATTTATTCTTCAAGTCAAATAATTTTTTAAAATCTAATAATATTTTTTTTTGTCATTTATTTTATTTTTTAATTTCTTTTTTTAAATGTTATTAGGTGTTAAAATTTCTAATTATTATAGATAAGACATTCAAAATAATGATCATAATTATTCGTCAATTGTTTCCTTATAAATATGTTAGACTAATTATATATTTTGCTATTTATTTCATATTAGCGCTTTAAAAATAATGATAATAATTATTTTTAATTTTTTCTCTGATAAATATGTTAGACTAATTATATATTTTGTTATTTATTTCATATTAGCGCCTTAAAATATATATATTCATCACTTTTTGGATTTGCGATCTCCTTTAGGTATTCTATAAAATAATAATAGTCATAGTGCGTGTAAGCTGATCCGGACACCTTAATTATACAAAAAAAATGTATAAGGGGGGAAAAAACAGGAAAAAATGTTAAAAAAAGTGAGTCCAGGGATTATTCGTGGCGCAATAAGTTGGCCCGAAAAAAAAATACTTGGGAAGAAAAAATCGTGGTGCGCGTAAGCTGACCCGGACACCTTGGTTATAAAAAAACAGAAAAAAATGTATAAGTGGCAAAAAAATACAGGGAAAAAAAATGTTAAAAAAAAAATGGATTCGGAGATTAGTCGTAGTGCGCGTAAGTTGACCCGTACACCTCAGTTATTATTATTATTTTTATAAAAAACAAACAACCAATTATTAAAAAAAAAAAACGTCCAAATCGAAAGATTAATTGAACAACTCTTGAGAAATAAAAGAGCAAACTAAATTGAAATATTAAAGAAATATTAAAATAATAATTAATATTATATTAGAAGAACCGTGTTATATAACTTCATTCAAAGAAACTTTATTTGAATCATATCACCATGGAAAGCTACGGACTAAAAAACAAAACCCGGTTTTTAGGAGAGAAAAAAAGAAGAAGCAAAATCAGCTTTGTTGGCTGAGCGGTTCGAACTCTTGCGCGCTGAATTTTCCAACGCGCAGAGAACCACTCGGCCACAGCCACTCCTTTGTCATTTCTACCATAAAAATTAAAAAAAGAAGCCCTGTGTCCAAAAAACAAAAGGAGTTCATGCGCGCGCGAAGCAATGGATCAAATGTCCAGTCCACAGTGCTTTGTGTGTGCGTGAACAGTGGCTAGCTACAGTAAACGATCCATTTTGTTTTAGCTTTTGTTGTAATGTAATATATATTAAAATATTTTTAAAATTTTATTTTAATATCAGTGTATCAAAAAGAAATTAGTCACAAAAAAACAATTTAAAATAATAAAAAATTAAAAATATTTTTAAAATTCAAAAATAAATAATCTCCTTTGATAGTGAAGTGGAGACTCTTTGTGCTATTCATTTAAAGGCAATATTGTAGAGTGCTTTTACAGAGTGATTTTACGCTACATTGTTCCTTTGAGTTTTTGATATATGGTACTGCAGTGCAAGATATTTTTAATTATATATTTTGCTTGAAAATATATTTATTTTTTTAATTTTTAATATCAACATATTATAATTTTTTTTTTAAATAAAAAATATCAATTTAATATTTTTTCAAGACAAACATAACCAAACATAATTGAAGACACGATGTCAAACAATAACATAAAAATATCAATGTCCAATAAAGATTTATGGTGTTGTGAGAAAATATATATATAAAATTTTACACATGATTTAAAGTGTTCTAGTATATTTAATATATGAAAAATACATTAAAATATTTTTTGTATATATTTTTTATCTTTTATATTAACACATCAAGTTTACTAAAAAGCATTAAAAAAATATTAATTTAATATTTTTTTCAAGACAAACATACTCGAAGATGATTGGAAACACAATGACAAACAATCGCCTAAAAATATCAATACGCAAACAAAGAATAATATAGTTGCTGATCATGAAGCCGTAATTGATCTTAAATCAGAGTGTTATGGTTTTGGTAATTTTTTTGTATTTTTGATTGGTGTTTTTCTGAATGTATTGAAAGACAAAACTGTATGTAAATAACTTTGGAATTTCGAGGATTCCAAACCTCCTTTGCTCACGGCAATTCTGATAATAATACTCTTGATGATCTTACATTCAGTCTGATGATGATTTAAATAACATGTAAGCAAGTAACTGCTTCCCCCCACATTATAGCCACGATCCCCTTCTTAACTTCCCTTAATAAATACTATTTAACTGACTTAAAGACGTATTAAAAATACATAACTGAAAAACTTAATTAAAATGCATAACTGAAAGCTTATTGATAAAATAAATCATTCTGACGAAGCCACGTGTCTTCCATCCCGCAGCTCTTCTTTTCCCAAAAGTAGTCCACGTGTCACACATCCAACTGAAGCTCATCTCCCCGTGAAGTCCACGCTGCCACACATTGAGCTGCCAAGTGTCGATCATCGCGGCTCATAACAAATGCTCCCTCTTCAATAGAACTCGTCCTCGAGTTCTGGCCATTTCTTTGAACAACTCAAGTCTCTCCTGAGCTCCACTGAGTGCACGTAAATGTTGTGTCTTTTTGGGATCATTTGGGTCACGAACAGAGGCCTTGACAGTGTAACCACGTGAGAGAAGGAGTTTGACAAGCCATGAAGCTATGTAACCCGATGCTCCAGTCACGCACACGATCTTTCCCGCTCCAGTGCTCATTATCTTTCTCATTTTTTTCTTTTCCTTTCCTTCCCATTGCACTAAGCATTCCACCCCTGCGTGATTCCCTTTCTTCTTGAGCCTCCTCTCTAAGATCTTTTCTGGTTCGGGTACAAGTGTGCCTTCTTCCATCACCCTCGGTAGTCTAGGGTTAGGGTTAATTTGAGTCCCAATTTTTTTTCTTGGTGCATGAAATGTGAAATACCTGGTAGATCTTGGAGTCTTTAGGTAAATCGAGTTTATATGCAATTTCCCCAATTTTTTTGGATGATTTGGAATGGCTCGTAATACCTCGATGAAAGCTTCAAATTTTTTTCTTACTGCTACGTTCATCTTTCTATAGGGTCTTAATCTTAAATAGACCCAATCTCCCACACTATACTCCTTCTGGGTTCTCTTTTTATCTGCGTGTAACTTCATTCTTGATTGAGCTTCTTGCAGATTTTCTCGGCACAAGGTCAGGATAAATTCGCGACTCCTCATTGCATCCTCAACTGCTTGCACTGCCGTGGTCCCAGGCTCATAGGGGAAGAGCCGTGGAGGTGTTTGTCCATAGACGATTTCAAAGGGAGTGAGTCCTGTGGAGGAATGCTGCATGACCTGCTCTTGATGTGTCTCCTGATGTGTCTTTAAGGTGGATGATTGCTGTGCTTTCAAGAGCCACTCGCTAGGGTCTCCTCCATCAAAACGAGGGAAATCCAACCGAAAGGAGCGAGCTTGAATTCCCCCATGTCCCTCAAACAGAGGATTCGCATTTACTCTGACTTTGCTGGAAGTGCCTCCTCCTGACTGGTGTGTAGCTGTGATTTGTACCAAGCTATCATAGCTTGATGCTAATCTATTGAGCTGTTGTAGTATTTTTTCCATAAGCACCCCTTGTTTGGTTTGTGATTCTGCCATAGCTGTGGATGTTGCTTGTAATTGCTTAACAGTTTCAGCAAGTTGAGATATGCTGGTGCCGTCAGCCATGGTCGCTGGAAGGATGGCTCTGATACCACTTGTTATGGTTTTGGTAATTTTTTTGTATTTTTGATTGGTGTTTTTCTGAATGTATTGAAAGACAAAACTGTATGTAAATAACTTTGGAATTTCGAGGATTCCAAACCTCCTTTGCTCACGGCAATTCTGATAATAATACTTTTGATGATCTTACATTCAGTCTGATGATGATTTAAATAACATGTAAGCAAGTAACTGCTTCCCCCCACATTATAGCCACGATCCCCTTCTTAACTTCCCTTAATAAATACTATTTAACTGACTTAAAGACGTATTAAAAATACATAACTGAAAAACTTAATTAAAATGCATAACTGAAAGCTTATTGATAAAATAAATCATTCTGACGAAGCCACGTGTCTTCCATCCCGCAGCTCTTCTTTTCCCAAAAGTAGTCCACGTGTCACACATCCAACTGAAGCTCATCTCCCCGTGAAGTCCACGCTGCCACATTGAGCTGCCAAGTGTCGATCATCGCGGCTCATAACACAGAGCCTAGGATTGTTAGCATTGACGCCCTGCGCCTGTAGTTCTCCGTTTTATTTCAAGCTCACTGATTTCGGCCATGTTCTAGCAAAAGGAAAAGGATCTTTTCGCCTAATTATTTTTTTCATCTTTTGTTTTGCCCTAAGTTTTTCCATTCCCCGTCATTGAAGAGGCGATGAGCTTCGAATCACTCTTTTCCATGTAAGCCCATTTTACCATGCAAGACACAGCATCTCATTGTTAGATAACAGCTGCTACATCTTCCAGGATCATAAACTGTTGGAACCAGTTCTTGATAGATCAGTAAACTATTTCAATCAATTCTTGACAGATTGGTAAACAACTGCAATCACCTCTTGACAGATTGATAATCTGTATTTTCAATGAATCAACAACTTTTGGTTGCTGCCATATTGAGATCCATATCTTAACACATTAACTTACTGCACTTCACACCACCTGCCTTCTTTAGTTGACATTTCTTTTTCTTCATTCACTTGCTATTTGCGTGTTGCTTGATTGACCAGCCTATATAGAACTGGCATCATCTTTTATCCTGCTTAATTCTCCCTGGTGCTCCCTTCAATGTAGATCTTTTTCTTCCATTCAATCCTGTCGTTGATCTTTGGCTGCTGCAGAAAGCTCTTTCGGTTTGCGTTAGGCAATTTATGTTCTTCATGGCAAACTTCACCTGCCTTGTCCTTCTTTTTGACGCAGCTATTAGTTTCTATGATCTGGTGATTTTTCTTTTTGTAATTAATTGTCTTCGTATCATCAATCTGCTCCGCTACTCTTTGTTTAAAGATGGTTTCTATCTTGATGCTTTAATCATAAACTTGTATATTAGAATTCTGAATCTACTTGCTGTGCACTTGACAGGGGAAGCGAAGGCTCAATTTATAAATTTTACTTTTTTATTTTTTTTTACTGTAACAGATGATTTTTTTTACTATTACTATTATTATTACTATTACTAAATAAGCTAAAACAGCTCGGCCACCAGTCCACTGTGCACGCACCTGTTTTTTTTTTCACAGGAATGATTTTTATATTTTTTATGGTGGAGATGACTGAAGAATAGATGTGGTTGAGCGGCATGCCCTGCGCGCTGGAATCCAGCGCGCAGGGGTTCGAACCCCAGCCATCAAAACTGCATTTGGTTTTTTTTTTTTTTTTTTTTTTTAACCAATCTGATTTCGTTTTTCTTTTTTCTTTTTCTTTTTTTTTAAAAAACTGTTTTCTTTTGTTTTTTACCTGATTTCGTTTTTTTTTTTAAAAAAAAAAAAAAGTTTTTTTTACCAATCTGATTTCGTTTTTCTTTTTTCTTTTTCTTTTTTTTTTTTTGAAAAAATCTGTTTTCTTTTGTTTTTTTAAGAACTGTTTTTGTTTTTTACCAATCTCATTTCGTTTTTCTTTCTTTTTTTTTAAAAAAAAAAAACTGATTTTTTTTGTTAAAAACAAAGGTTTTTTTTTTTAAAAAAAAGGTTTTTTTTTTTTTTTATAACTGGTTGTTGTTTTTTCTTTTTACAAATTTGATATTTTTTTTAAAGGACTGTTTGTTTTTTTAAAAAAATGTTTTTTTGTTAAAAACAAATATTTTTTTAATTAACGGGTTGTTTTTTTATTTTTTTCCAAAAAATAATATTTTCTGTTTTTAATAACTATTTTTTTTTTTTAAAAAGGGTTTTTTTGTTTTTTTTTTTTAATAACTGATTGTTGTTTTTTTTTCAAATCTGATTTTTTTTTTTTAAGAACTTTTTTTTTTTAAAAAAAAGGTTTTTATGTTAAAAAATTGTTTTTTTTTTACTAGCTGGTTGTTGTTTTTGGTTTTACAAAAAACAAGACTTTTTTTTGATAACTGAGGTGTCCAGGCCAACTTACGTGCACCACAACTAATCTCCGGATTCACTTTTTTTTAAAAAATTTATTCCTATTTTGATTTGCCACTTATACATTTTTTTCCTTAACCGAAGTGTCCGGGTCAGCTTATGCGCACCACGATAATTATTGTTATTTTCTTGAATACCTAAAAGAGATCGCAATTGCAAAAAGTTATGAATATATATATATTTTAAGGTGTTCATATGAAATAAATAGCAAAATATATAATTAGTCTAAAATATTTATCAGAGAAAAAATCACAAATTGTTATTATCATTATTTTAAATGCACTAATATGAAATAAATAGCAAAATCTATAATTAGTGTAACATATTTATAAAGAAAAAAACTTACGAATAATTATTGTCATTATTTTCAATGCCTTAACATCTAATTATATTTTTTCAAAAAACACATTAAAATGAAACATATTTTATTTTTGTGCTCTTTTGTTCAAGTGTATTTCTGAAAAAAAAATATGGATTTTTAATATTTAAGATCTAATATTACCCGGGAAAAAATACAACTCAAAAAAACAAAAGGTAAACAAATTTGCCTACATTATATACAATTAAAAAATATATCAGGCACTTTCTGTTTCGACTACACTGTTTTTTTTAGACAGCAAATAAGTAATGATAGCACGCAAAAAATATATATTCCTTTTTTGAAAAATATTACAATGTTTTTATTTATAATGTGTCAGATCTAATATTACTGGGGAAAAAAGGCAACTCATATTGTTTTTTTTTAACAAATTTACCTAGGTTATCTACAATTAAAAAATATAAAAATTACTTCCCATTGCGATCACACTATATAATATGTGAGACTAAGTATATGTGTTTAATATTTATTGAATATTATCGCCTAAAAATATATAAAGAGAGAAAAAAAATGACCTACGATTTCTTGAAAAAAACAATTAATATCGGCATTCTTAAAGATATTGAATATAATAATATGATGAATAAATCTTATAAAAAAACTTTCGCTTTGAATTTAAATTTATATTTTAGACCCTTTGTTTGTTTCTTTTAAGAAACGGTGACCTTTTTTCACATGTTTTTTTGATTTTTTACTGTCCAACTCAATTGTTCTTTTTTAACCGGGTTTCTTTTGTTATTTTGTTTTTTTAACCAGAGTATCCGTGATAACAAATTTCTTAGAAATCATTTCACCTTCTTAGCAAATTTCCTAAGAAATTTTATCAAAAGTTTTTTAGCAATAACAATATTCAATCACATTTTTGTTGAAAAAAACCATTTTTTGCATATTTTATCAATTACAATTATACTAATTAAATATTAAAATAACAGAATACAACATTTATAAAATCAATTAATTTTCTACATAGATAAAAATGCCCAGCGAAGCGGGCCCGATCAGCTCGTTACTATATATCTAAAAGAGGTAGGCCTTTTCAACAGTAATTTTTACTGTTCACGCACACCAAGATCCACTGTGGACTGGGGTGTGTGATCAGGTGTAGCAAATGTCATTTAAGTCTGGTGACTTGCCAAACAACTTTCCTTTATTATTTCATTTAATCGGAACTGAACAAACCAAGTCTCTTGGCTGAGTGGTTCAAGCGCGTTCACGCGGAGCGGGGGGCGGGAGTTCGAATCTCTCCAGCAACGATTTTTTGGTACAGTTCAATTTAGATCAGGTGTAGCAAATGTCATTTAAGTCTGGTGACTTGCCAAACAACTTTCCTTTATTATTTCATTTAATCGGAACTGAACAAACCAAGTCTCTTGGCTGAGTGGTTCAAGCGCGTTCACGGGGGGCGGGAGTTCGAATCTCTCCAGCAACGATTTTTTGGTACAGTTCAATTTATCATTATATTATTATAATTTGTTTCCTAGATCTACACAAGGAAGACGCATGACTGAGCGGTTGCAGCGGCGCCAGCGTACGCGGGTTGCGGGAGTTCGAATCCTAGGAGCGAAAATGATTTTTGAGTTATGAACAGTAGTGATTTATCGCTGTTCAAAAAACGTTTTTGATTTTTTTTTTTCGGGTCAGCTTCAATTTTATCCTTTAAATTAAATATATTATTTAAAGTATGTCAAATTATTTATATATTTATATATTTATGTCAAATTAAAATATGTTAAACTAATTATATGTTTTAATATTTATTGAATATTATCGCCTAAAAATATAGAGAGAGAGAAAAATATGATCTTTGATTTTTTGAAGAAAAAATATTAATATCAGTATTTAAATACATTTAATATAATAACATAAGGAATAAATCTTATGAAATAAAAAAAATTGTCTTCAATTTTTAATTTTTTGCTCTGTTTTTAAAAGTTTATTTCTTAAAAAAAATTACAATATTTTGGTTTTTAATATTTCAAATCTAATATTACTGGACAAAAAATACAACTCAATTTTGTTTTGACAAATTTACCTAGATTAACTACAATTAAAAAAATGCGAGTCACTTCCCGTTTCGATTACAATGTTCTTTTTAGATGGCAGATAAGTAATTATAGCACGCAAAAAAATTAGGTTTATTTCTAAAAATAAATTACAATATTTTTATTTATCATTTGTCAGATCTAATATTACTAGGGAAAAAATACAACTCATAAAAAAAAATAATGAATTTACCTAGATTATCTACAATTAAAAAATATATGAACCACTTCCCATTTCGATTACATTTCAAATTCATCCTTCCATGCAAATTTATTATAAATCCTTAATATTTTCAGTATCAAAGCTTGATTTGTTTTAATTTTATCCTTCTATGCAAGTTAATTATGGATTTTAGTTTGATTTCGGTCCCAAATCTTTTAATTCCATGTTTTGTTTTAAATTATTTAATTTCAATTTTTGGATTTAATTCAATTTTATCCTTTAAATTAAATATATTATTTAAAGTATGTCAAATTAATTATATATATGTATATTTATGTCAAATTAAAATGTGTAGGACAACAAAATATAAGTTTATTTCTGGAAAAAATAATTACAATATTTTTATTTATAATGTGTCAGATCTAATATTACTGAGGAAAAAAACCAACTCATAAAAAAAAATTACCTGCGTTATCTGCAATTACAAAATATACGAACCACTTTCCATTTCGATTATAAAGATTTTATCAATTATAATTTTACTAATTAAATATTAAAATAACAAAATACAATATATATAAAAGCAATCAATTTTTTACATAGATAAAAAAACCCGGCGCATCGCGCGGGTTGACCGCTCGTAGCAGGACTATAGTGGTGATACATTTATAATTTTTACGATTTTTTTTATCAGGGATGGTGCATTCATAGTTTTTTTATTCTATTTTAGAATGGATTTTACCTAGCTTGTCAGGCTAGTAGTGCCTATATATATATATATATATATATATATATATATATATATATATATATATATATATATATATATATATATATAATAATTGATTTATTTAAATAGAAATACATTCTAGATTGTTTATTTAACTTTTTTAAAATAGTTGTTGCTTCTTAATTATTTAGTATGAATTTAATAATTAAAAAAATTTTATTCTAGTTGATCTATAATTGCTTTTATATTTTATATATAAATGCTATTTTTTAAAATAAAAACTATTTATTCTTGGTGAAAGACAGTGTTATTTAAGATACAAAACAAATGTGTGTTTTTTGTGTGCATCAAGGGAAAAGGTCATGGTTAAATATCATGGTTATCTATTTTTTTTTTATGGGAATAATTATCTTTTTTATTTTAGAATTTCTTTATCATTAGTAGTTTTTTATTAGTTTACCGGTTCATATATTTTAAGATTTATTTTATTTTCATAAATAAAATATTTATAATTCTCAACTAAGAGAATTAGAGTATAGTAAAAATCATTTACAATTTATTTTTTATTTTTTTACTATGTTAAAAATTAACTTGAGATTTTAAATGTCTTTATTAACTTATATCATACTCGTTTTATTTTATCATTTGTAATTACCAACTTTTTTATTCACAATTATATTTTTTTGATATAAAAAAACATATAACAACACACATATATTTATTCTTTCGAATCAAGAAAAAAAATATCCAACACTTGGCAAAGCAAATTAAATAGATGTGTTAATATTTTTATTTATTTATTAACATATATATATTTTGAATTATTTAATTAAATATATGTATAGGTATTAATTTACGAATAATTTTTTTTAATAAAAAATATGCGTAAAAAATTATTGGGTTAATCACAAATAGCTAGTTAATTCTAAAGCAAGAAAATTAATTATATAATATATGAAAGAATTGAACAAAAACTCAAAACGGATGGCCCCTAAACCCAAGGCCTGGTGCCGGTAGAAGAGCATCGGGGGGTAAGACCATTAACGTTTATAATTAGATGAAACATATGTTTCAAATTAAACCATACTCGAAGCATATGCCCTACTTGTTGTTGGTAAGAAATTCCACCTCACCACACTTCACACTTCACACTTCACACGTGCATCTATCCACCTACCATGACATTGTACCGCGCAGCTTCCATAGCATGCCTACTGCACTGAGTTATTTAACCAGTACCCGTATTTTGAAAAATCTTATTAACCAGTCCTCATAGTTTTAAAAAGTATTTGTATGGTCCTTTTTTTTAAAATAATCAAGGCTTGCTCCTTCCGTCAATATCATTTTTATATATATATATATAATTATTTCGCCTTTTTCTTTATTGGAAAACGGGACAAAGAAAAACGAAGTGAGTGGTCGGGGAATTTGACTAGGGGAAAAAAAGGCAATTTTAGAAGAAAAAAAATACTAAATTGAGGATAGTCGACTACTAGCCAAGGAATTATTTAATTATTTTCTATACTAAAAACCATAATTAATCAATTTTGATTAAAAAACAGGAAGTACAACTCTACCTGACACATCTCTCATCTAATCTGATAAAAAAAAATGCAAAAGGTTTTCTCGCGATGGTCCATACCAATTAGCATGACATGTAAGTAACGCAATCATCTAGACATGTCTTGAAAGTTACCCTGAGACGGGAAGGTGTACGTCGTGCTCTATTTATTATTTAATTTCAATCAGCTTTGACCAATATGTATCCACTCATTCCATGCTTTCACGTTCAACACTGCTGATCTGTACTTCGTATCTGATCCTTACAACAGTCATTTAAAAGAAAATTAGTGCAGTTAATTAGGACTCGTCCCACTAATTTTTGGAAAATTTAACCTTGTCATCTTGAAGATTAAGGATCAAATTAAGTAAGAAGTATTAACAACAGGCACTAATTTTGCCTGCCACATGCTTCTTTGTCATTGGCAGGAACTTGTAAAACTTAAACTCCAATAAGGATAACTCTATCAGTACTATAAAAATTCAAATTTTGGCTTGAGAAGAAAGCCATGATAAGATAAAGTAAGTTTTTCAGCACCTGTAGTTTTGGTAATGTGATTACAGGACGCGTAGAAGTTTATTGGTATAATTCTGAACCTTTTGGGGTTAATTAAGCTCCTTCCAGAAGGGATACAGGATCGAGTGACAGAGACACGGCACCGAAGAGGACAAGTTTTATTGCATCAGTGTCCTGAAAGGGAATCGAATGAACATCAGAAGGAACAGTGGTATACAAGTCTCCCATTTCCAAGCAAACCCTAGCGGTTTTTTAACCTCTCCTATTTCTTTCCAGCCTTTCACCTCCCATGAACCAAACCCCGCATCTTCTTCAACATGGGTTGGCTCCAGTCCTTCATCTCCCCATTGAAGAAGTTCTGGGATCGTCTGCACTCAAGCCACAGAAAGCGTAATTTCCTGTCCCGTGTGAGCATATATTTGCATCAATCTGTCAACTACTATCCCTGCATGCGCCTGCAGATCTTTCTTTCTTTATATTTTTCTGTTCCTTCTAATAAACGCAGTTTGCAATATTGGATCCTTCATTTCTTCTTCTAGTCTAGATTGGTGAGCCGGATTTTGACAGCAGATCTTTAAACTGTTAAATTACAGGTAGAGGGATATACATTCTGTACAAGGATGTGAAATCTTGCCCCTGTGAAGATGTTCATGTCTTATGGTCAATACTGGTGGAATCACAACCAGCCGCCGCTGCCGTGCCATCAAAATAATGAAGTCCCGAACGCCACCAGGATGAAGGCTTTTCTTTTCTTGAAGGATATTTGCCGCATGAATCAACCAGCTTGATTTGGCTAGATGAGATGTACAAGAATGTGAATCGAGTATACGAAGATGGACCTGCCATTTCTGACGATGGATATACAGGTCGAGGTAATATTTATAAATCTGTAGCTGTCCTGCTCCCAGTATGATGAAGACCTCTGGACTTCCCAGTTATGGTATAGTTTGATCATAATTATAATTATAATTAAACATGCTGCTCGATGCAGATTCTCGGCTAGACTGGAAGCCCGATTAAACTAAGTTGTAGATTATAAACTATAGCTGTCACCCAAATCAGAAAATGTATTGAAACAGCAGCTTCTGTGTTTATATATAATTCTGAATTCCAGTCTAAAACTTCGACCATTGATTGTTAATGTTGCTCTGCGACCAGAGGAAATGACCACCTCTCTGGTTTTCCCAGAAACCATAGGCTTCTTTGAGTTATTTCCCATATTAAAAATGAGTTTTTTTTTTAAATAAATAAAAAAAATCAGGCATCCATTACGTACTTCAAATTTCTGAAACTAGTCTAATTCATTCTTCATTCTGGATCAACCCCCTTAACCACCGAGCTTTTTGTTTGCTTCCGTCAACATTTTAGCAAGACATGATGCCGTCTGTTCTTTGAATCCTCGGACCGTTGTTATTTAGTTACCTGGGCAGATCTTAACAGCACCGAGGAAAAATAATCCTTGATGAAATAATAATTTAGAAGACTAAGAAAACAACAGGGAAGATCTTCTTCCTTCTTTGAACTTCCACGGCGATTTTTTTTCATTTCTATTCAACATGGGCAAGAAGATAAATCTTGAAATCTATTGCTTGAATTTTTGTCTAACATGATTTTCTAATAAAATTATATAAGAGTTTATTTAATAAAATTTGAATGATTTTATTTTAAAAAATTAATATTAAACAAAAAAATTATATATATATATATATATATATATATACATATAAATAAGATAATAAAAAAAATGTTTTGCTTAGCTCATGGATATTAGGGGTGATCATTTCGGTTCGTTTTTTATTTATAAAAATAACGAGATCAAAATTATATATATAAAAAATTGAAACCAGTCTAAACCGATCAGTTTCGGTTCGATTCAATTTTTTATATAAAAAACTGAAAAGTAATACATTGTTTTTTAGGGGTTTTTTAGACTTTAACTAAGATTTTCTCTTCTTTCATTTCACATAAATATAATTAGACCAAAAAATTTGAAACAAACTAGAAAAAAAAATTATAGTATTTTTTTTTAATTTGAACTCATTAGTTCAGTTTTGATTTATTAGTTTCAACTTTAAGAAACCGAAATCAAACTGGATTGAATTTTTTTAAAAATATTTGTATTTATTTAATCAGGTTTTTTTAATGATTTAGTTTTTATTATTAGTTAGTTTTTTCAATTTAATTTGGTTTTTTTTCCCTCTGCCCTTAATAAATACCTACCTCGCGGTTGTTGTGCTGCATCAACTAGCAAGTAAAAAAGCAAGGGGTTGGTGTTTGAAACTATTATATAAAATACTACTTCGATATCTACGTATAACAACCACCCCTTCATTGAAACAAAAAAAAAATCATTTTTCTTTCTTCCATTTAAATGCAAATTGTCGGTAACAATTGTCCTGTGGTTAGGTGGTGCTTACGTGTACCTGGAGTGACTGAGGTGGCATGTGTTTTGTCGCTGATCCAAGTTTTTTTCATTGTATAAAATAATGTTGACTATACTGGGGGGGGGGGGGGGGACTGAGATTCAAGTTATTTATTTAATTGGAGTTTAACAATCTTGTATAATTTAAATATATGAATAAAAAATACAATGATAATAAAATAAAAACTCACTAGAAAATAAATAAAGACCACCCAAACCCTTAAAGGTCAACATTCCAACTTGATGGCATGGTTGATATATCATGGTAACACTGTTTAAATCGAGTTGAATAGACTAATGATGATTAAATATCAAACAATCTAATATTAAAAAAAACTAAAAAAAATAGTAATTTTAAAAAGTAGGACGAACTTGTTAACCTCTAACTATATACACGAAATTAGGATAATCCCAAAAATAAAAATAAAAATAAAGATTAATTCTCAACAAATCAAAAATTAAATAATAAAACTGGGAAAAAAAATAAGACTAGAGTCGACCCATGTCAAAGTTCAAAGCATGCACCCCTAGTCATGAGCCCGAGACTAATTATATAAAAAGCAAACCTATAAAAATAACGAAGTAAAATTCTCAATCACAAAACAATTAGGGATGAAATCGAAAACAATGCAAAAAAAAAAAAAACTAGCAATAAAAAAAAACTTGGCATGAAAATAAATCAAATATTGAGGAATGAGATTGAAAACAAAAATTAATTAAAAAAACAATAACAATTAAAATAATGAATATCAAATTTGATATTATAAAAAATTAAATGAAATCAAATGATAGGAAAGAAAATTGAAGAGAAAAAAAATCTACAACAGATAAAAAAAACCACAACAATAATAATAATAAAATATCAACCAAAATAATAAGGATTAGATTATATACAAAAAAAAAATTGTATTTTACCTGATCTGTGATCTTGACAAGCTAACTCGGGTTAGTTTAAGTTTTTTTTTATATATGTTTTTTTTTCTCAAAATTCAACTCCTAGACATTAAATTGAATGAGAAGTGAGCTTTATAATTTGTTTAGATTTGTTTTATATAAAGTTAACATGGTTCTCGATTCAAATCACGAATTTGAAGGATAATCTAAGTTAATCTAGTTTAATATGACATGTTATTGTTTTAATATTTTTATAAAAAAAACACTATATTGAATTTTTTAAATTAAACTATATTTTTTATCAATTATTTAAATTATTTTTAAACCAATAAAATATATCATATTACATCAAGTTATCCCCACAGTTTAATTTTTCTTCATTACTAAAAAATGTTAGTCACACCTTAACATTTCTGTTTTAAAAAACAAAGAAATTCATCAGACGCATAGCATGACACGGTGTATAAATCTCCAACTCTTGGAGCGAGTTTCTAGACAACTCTCCAGTCTTGTGTAAAAGTGGTAGGATTATATCGAGTCTTTTCCACGCGTATAAATACGAGGCCAAAACAGTCTTTTAACAAAAATTTAAACTTCTGGCAATACAAATATGACCGTTGCTTGGTGGGCGCAAATATGAGGTTTCACTAAACAATATACAGCCTTTTCATTCCAATTTTACACGAATTTTGAAGCTATCAAGCACAAAATCCCTAATAAAAGATAATTTAACTCCCCCAATCACGAATTTGCAAAAACAAATAACAACGCTACCCTGATTACAAACAAGCTTGAGTAATGGATTCCATCTGCTTGTAAATATTTGCTTTTAGGTGTTGTGACCAAATTATTTAAAACAGATCATTTTTTTTTTAGCATCCAAAATTTAAATATAAAATATATATACAATTTTTTTCAATCGACGATATGAATTGTTTTTTAAAAAAAAGAAAAAAAAAAGAGATCAAATATTTCGACATCTTCAACCCTTGCTCTTAACTTACTGGACAAAAATCTTGTTGGCAATTAGAAATTAATTTTCATCCTTGAAGGCTCGTTTTGAATGATGGGGGTTTGCTTATAGTAATTTTCATGGATAACTTTTTTAAAACTCGAGGTTTGATATTTAATATTTGGCTTGAAAAGACTATAAATTATTATTTTTAAGTTATTTCAATGTTGTTATTTTGGAATTTAGATAAAAAAAAATAATTTATCCATTATTTATCTATTAATCATGAGATATATCAATTCGGTTCAGCATAGAACATAAAAAATACTATATCATTGTCGAAATCTACTAACTAAAGAAATACTATAATATATATATATATATATATATATATTTCACGTTTTCATGCATAGTCAATGACATAAATTTAATCTTTATTGTAATACAATATAATTTTTTTCAATGATAAATAGTTGTAATCGTGATATATTTTTATATTTTATAATATTTATTTAAAATTAAAGATAAAATTAGAAATATTTGGTTGGAATTGTTTTTTCAAAAACAAATGTGTTTTATGGAGGGAAACTGAAAATCATAGTTGATGCGAAATGACTGTCTTACCCATGCCTTCCGGTATTTCTAATCAACATAACCCCCCCTCCCCCCCTCAACCCAACCCAAGACAACACTGATAAAATCTCTCCAGTCGCCCTCTCTTCGTAAAACCCATTCGCTTTCTCTTTCGAAATCCGATCCTGGTACAGCCACCTCCGATTCGCCTTGTCCTTACCGGTTTAGCCTCATTCACACTCTTACACGATTCCATAGGATCCTATAATCCTGTCTTCCTCACCACATTAGTAAGTTTTTCTTCTTCTTACCACCCTCAATTTTTTTCCAAGCAAGATTGCCCGTGCAGATTTGATTTTATTAGTTTTATTGGATGTAAGGTTTTGTTTAAAGGTTCTTAAAAGGGGCTTTTGTAGATCCAGCTCTCGGTTTTTATTGAGCATTGAATTGCTCTGATTGCCGAGTAAGATCAATGGAGTTTATTTACTTGTGACTTCTATTGAAACAAAAAAGTGAAAAATTTAAGGTTTTTTTTCAGAGAATGAGAGAAGGGTTGAGATCCAGTGTTAATTTATTGGCGAAAACGGTGAAAGACAAGGTTTCTCCGAGCAAGTTGAATAAAAAAGATGGTGAATTGACTGGCGAGGAGAAACCAAAATTGAATCAAGAAGAGGCGTTAAGAGAAGAAATGGAAGTGGACCAGAGAGATGGGTTTAAAATTGAGGAATGTGATGGAGGGAGTGATATGGGGGAGGGTAATGCTGTTGAGAATTGTAAAAGTAGAAGGAAAAGAAGTAGAGTTGCTAGCGAGGATGGTAGCTTGCCCAAAGACAAGAATAGTGATGGGTCAGAGAAGAGATTGGCGGAGGTGAAAAAGAAAGACAGTGAGGCCAGTGATCACGAGGAGGGGAAAACATTAAAGCGCAAGCGTGGGAGGCCCTCCAAGGCTCAGAAGAATGATGGGTCTGAGAAGACAAGGATCAAGGAAGTAAAGGAAGAAAGCAATCTATATGTCGGTAGAGAGAGTGAACAGCCAGATAATGAAGTGAGGGAAAACTTAAAGCCTAAGCGCGGGAGACCCCCCAAGGCAAAGAAGAGTGATGAGTCTGAGAAGAAAAGCATTGAGGCGGTTGAGGATGACACTGCAGGATCATCTGGTGAAGAGAGTGATGAATCTTATGGAAAAGTGGGGAAGAGGTTGAAGCCTAAGCGTGGGAGACACAGCAAGTTGAACAAGGGCATAATGGTGGGCGGGCTGAGGAAAAGACAGAGGGAGGAAAAGACAGGACATAATACGAACCACAACGTGGCAGCTAGAAGTGCATTATCTGGAGGGAAAAGATCTAATGCAACAGAGTTAGCAACAGCTAGGAAGATCAAATTCAGCAATGATGGAAAGGAAGAGGGGAGAAATAAACAGAAGGCCGCAGTGAGAGATAAAATTATAGAACTTCTTTTGGGTGCAGGCTGGACAATCGAGCATAGAGCCAGGAATGGTAGAGAGTACTGCGACGCTGTGTATGTTAATCCTGAAGGAAGGACTCACTGGTCTGTCACATTGGCTTACCGGGTTCTTAAGCAGCATTATGAAGGTGCCGGTGGTGATTCAAATACTTGCAAGACTGGTTTCAAGTTTACTCCTCTACCAGATGATGAACTCAGCATTCTAACAAAAGTAATGGGCAAGGAAAGGAGTGATAAAAATAAAAAGAAAAGGAAATGGAAACAATGCAAGGGTGGGAAAACAGGTGAAGGAGTTGCAAAACTGAAAAATAAGAAAGGAAAACTGCACAAGAGAAAACTAGATGCTGCGTCATCAACCCCTGGCCGTAAGAAGCTGAAGGACTGGACAAATCATATATCTTCTCTCTCTGAACAGGATGGCTGTTCTGGTACATCAGATGACGGAACAGCAGTCGAGGATCGTAAGCAACTCAAAACACATAATAGAAAGCGGTGCGCTCTAATGATTCGCAACTCTAAGGAGGGTGCAGATTCAAATGGCGATGGCTATGTGCTGTATAATGGGAAGCGAACTGTACTTGCCTGGATGATTGATTTGGGTTCTGTGCCATTAGATGGAAAGGTGCAGTACTTGAAACGCAGGAAGACACGAATGGTGCTCAAGGGTAAAATCACAACAGATGGCATTCGGTGTGATTGCTGTAGTGAAACTTTTGCAATCTTAGACTTTGAGTCTCATGCAGGCAGCAAATCCTGCCAGCCACTCAAAAACATATGTTTAGACAATGGACATTCACTCTTGCACTGCCAGCTACAGTCATGGAACAAACAAGATGAGTCTGATCGTAAAGGGTTCCATTTTGTTGACACTGATGGTCAAGATCCAAATGATGATACATGTGGCATTTGTGGAGATGGTGGAGATCTTATTTGCTGTGATGGTTGCCCATCAACATTCCATCAGAGCTGCTTAGATATAAAGGTATGTCTTTTCTTTGCACTCCTGCCATTGTTGTTACTTTTAGAAGACCACATTCCGCACCTTAAGCATGTTCATTCTCATCATAATATTCCAAATGAGTCCTGAAAACTCACCTTGTAGGTCCTCGAGGTTATTTGTACCAAAAATATTCCTTCAGGTAGTGGAATCCCTTAGAGCAATAAAAACTCGAAATAGAGTTCCCGTATTAGATATCAAGAAATGAATGGTGGAAATATTCCCGTGATTTGCCTTTCCATAACATCTTATTTACGAAAAGTTTGAGATAATTTTTTTCTGCTGTCACTTGTAGAATTGAATTTTTTTCTATATAAATGCTGCCGCATCATTAATAGATTGTTTTCATCTTGCAACAGATGTTCACTTCTGGAATTTGGCATTGTCCTCGGCATCTTATTTATTAAATGAGAACAGCTTTTTGCTGTTACATAGAAATGAGTTTGGGTTCCTGTAAATGCCATCATGTCATTAATATATTGTTTTTTTGTGGCAGAAGTTCCCTTCAGGTGTTTGGAATTGCACGTATTGCTCATGCAAATTTTGTGGGATGGCTGGTGGGGATACAAGTCAGATGGACGAAAATGATGCTGCTTCCCAACATGCTTTACTTGCATGTTGTTCGTGTGAGGAAAAATGTAACGACTCTATCTTCATAGTGTTGTTTTAATGTATTTTGCCCTTTCCATTTCCACCATGCTAATTTTCTTCTATTTATTGTTATTTAATTGATGTACATTTAATAGACATCTTCTGCTGCAGACCACCACTCGTGTATTCCTGCGGAGAACACTGTAAATGATGATTACAGCAGGGTGGCCTTCTGTGGAAAAAAATGCCAAGAGGTATTTTTTAGTCACTGTGTATTGTTATAAAGTATAATCATGGATGTTCTATTGGACTTGAAAATCAAATTTGTCTTTTTTAGAATATCTTTTTCTTAAATCTGATTCTTGAATTGCAAGTGGCCAGAAACCTTGGTATCCTGTAGCTTATTGCCTGGTTTTATTACAATAAAATGACTGGCCCTCTAAAAACTTTAGTGTGAACTTCCTGAAAACTTGATTGTCAATGGGTGTTCTATGCTGCAGCTCTGAGTTTGAAATTGAACAGGTTCCTTTTTTGGAGCTTGTTGCAATCTCATCTCAATTGGATCTGAAAGTGATTGTAATTTGGTCCTAATAAGACATGGAATCATCTTTGCTTTTGCCGCAATTTTTCACATGTTCTTTTGGCTTGTACACCCTGGGTATCATTAACCCGTTTATGACTCATAAGAAACGAATTGCTAACTGCAAATTAAGTGTGTGAATGGTCATGTTTTAGAGAAATGCATGCGAAACTCTAGGGTATTAGTAAGACCTTGATTGATTGATAACTGTTATTTTGTTTCATTCATTTTATGCAATTCGATCAGTCCCCTAAAATCTGTTATGGTTCACATCATCTGCAAAGTGGGATTTGGCAAAGGTAGTCTGGAATATTATTAATTGATTATTTGACTTGGTTGTGATTCTTCATATTGTGTTTACTTGTAGATTATACATGTACTTGACAAGTGCTCTGCTATCACTAGAAGTAGTTTATTTATCCTGAGTTCTCTGTGTGTTGCAATTCACCAAATTGTTTTTGTTTTCAGTTATACGATAAACTACAGGCGCTTCTTGGGGTTAAACATGAAATGGAAGACGGCTTTGCATGGACTCTTGTTCGCAGATTTGATGTTGGCCCTGATATTTCTCTCAGTGGAATGCATTGGAAAGTTGAATGCAATTCCAAGATTGCTGTTGCATTGCACATAATGGATGAGTGCTTTTTGCCCATGCCTGACCATAGAAGTGGGGTCAATCTGATTCGTAATATTGTCTACAATTTCGGGTAAGCCCAGTTATATTATAAGCATGCTTGAAATTCTCATCACTAAGTTCTTTGTGAACAAATCCCACTGTTGGTGTTCCAACTTTGCGAGAAACTTTTTATTTTGATGTTTAGATTTTAGTGTTGGAATCACAACACACAAGCCTAGCAAGAGGTAGCCTTTCTTTATTCCCAATTGATTTCCACCTTTAAAGAATATTATAGAACTGGCAGAGGAAGAGCAACTCATAGAATGACTGTTTTATTGCTCCAGAATTGCAGATTCGTATGCTATTGAACCAAGTAGAGAAAAAGGGAAATTGACACCGCATACAAAATTCTCCTTAACTGCCCTACCATATTACGATGTAGTATTAAATTATGCTAATAGTGAAGGGGCCAACTGCTTGTTGGTGTTTGACCAAAAAGTAGTGTTCTGTTGTGCTATACTATGGGCCTATTTGGGAGGGCGGTTGCGGTTGCTTTTGAAAGTGCTTTTTATTTAGAAATACATTAAAATGATATTTTTTTATTTTTTAAAAATTATTTTTAACATCATCACATCAAAATGATTTAAAAACACCAAAAAAAATTCATTTAAAATGAAGAAGGAAAAAAAGAAGAAGAAGAGGAAACGGCGTTTGTACCGCGCTCCCAAACAGCTTCTATGTGTGTACTGGACGCATGTGGTATTTTCTTTCGTATATCAAGCCTCTTGATACTCAGTTCACAACAAAGTTGATAATATTTTCTTGGAAAGTGGGTGGTCTATTGCTGGTGCATGAGGTATTTTCTTTCATTTTTGTAGTCTCTTAATACTTAATTTACAGCTAACTTAACATTGTACTGGAAAATGGGCTTTTGAATATGAAAAGGCTGTGGTGCTTCGTTTTATTTATTGTCCTTACTGTAATCGATGTATGCTAATAAAAATTATCTACTTCACCATGTTTGCATTTATGCCATCGTTAAAATTTTGTAAGCAATGGTTTTCTTAATGGGTTTTAATATTCCTTTTCAGGTCAAACTTCAATCGACTGAACTACAGTGGTTTTCTGACTGCAATTTTAGAGCGAGGGGATGAAATGATCTCGGTTGCATCTATTAGGTACATCCCATCCAAAATTTGCTTGTTGATATTGCTGCTTCGTGAATTTTTATTAATAATGTAGAACAAAATTATTGGAGATTATATGTGGAAATAATACATATGGACATGGAATCATTTGTTATAAATATTTTCTGGGATCATGCACCGAAAGTTCTTTACCTGATTATTCCTTTCTGCAGATCACTGCCTATTGTACAATGATTGGATGTTTTATAATTGAAGACACCAGTAACCATTTGCATGAACTATTTTTTACACCATTGCGGGTTTTTTTCTTTCATTCTATGATTGATCATTGTCTTTGCTTTGCCAGTAACATTCATACTAGAGTCTTTTATTTTGATTCTGAAAAAAAAAAACAGATATTATAGAAAACATGACAAAACTAAATTCATTTGAACTTGCCTCTTTTCTTCTTTTCTACTTCTGAAGTTCCACCATCTGCTACCATTTTTTTGTCACCTTGTTACCTTCACCGCCGTATAGCAAGGGGATCTGGTGCCGATGCAGCCAATTAGACTGGTTTTCGGCTCTTTTTGAACTCTGGAGTACAAATTTAGTCAGATTGTTGCACTTACTGTATTCAGCTCTTGTATCACGTTCTTTTTTTCCTCTTTTAGCATACTTGCATCAGTATGTTATGCACATGAGAGAATGTAGTCCTCTTGCTATCTACTTTCTCATCTGTTTTCTTCCTCATTATATTGGAATAAGAATAGTGCAAATTGTGCTGAACCTTGATGCTAAATTTCTGTCTTGTATTTTCTGGTAATTAACATGTCCATGCGTGTGCTTATAGCAATTTATGACAATTTTAAAAAGTCACAATCACATTAACCAGTACTTGGTTAAATAGGATGCATGGGAATCATTTAGCAGAGATGCCATTCATTGGGACCCGCCACATGTATAGGCGTCAAGGAATGTGCCGCCGGCTTCTAAGTGCAATTGAAACTGTACGTTTGTATCTGTTACCTTCACTGCTTTTTGTGTGTGTTTATGTTTTCTTTTGTTGCAGATTAATTACACATATGATTGGATATTTTGTTCATTGTGGGAATTCGTTGGAATTTTTGGATTGTGTAATGAGTGTTAAACTCATCAGCATTTTGCTTCCTTCTGGTTTGATGTGCAAGAACTATTTAGCTATTCATATGATTAGAATGTATTTCCTATATGCTGTGCTGCCTACACAAGACAGAGGTAGAGGAAAGGAAAATCACTTTTTCTTTAAGCATCGAAAGGAAAGGTGATAAATGGTGTGAGAAAAGGGAAATAACAATGAAAAATTGTGGGCTGCCTTGTTTTGTATAAAAAATTGTGAAATAGTGAACCAGTATTGAGATGCTGGAGAGTACATCATGAGTGAAATTTGTCTCGTTTAACTGAAATGCTACTCTTTTTCCAACAATCCTGTCCCCCCCTGTAAGAATTTGACTGAATGTGTCACTGATCTGTTGAGATGGCAAACTACTACTACTATTTGTAAGTTTTCCCAACTGATTTGAATTCATGTTTATGCAAAAAAAATTTGCTTTTGCGTGAAGTGACATTCAATTGCCACTAGCTTTTTTTAATTTCATTTATGCAAAACACCTTGTTGCCTTGATTTTTACTGATTTTTGCTTACAAATGATCTTTGTTTTGTTTCACTTTTCTGAAACTGTCTTTAGGCACTCTGCTCCCTAAATGTCGAGAAATTGGTCATACCAGCGATCTCTGAGCTAAGGGAAACATGGACTTCTGTTTTTGGTTTTAAGCCACTTGAAGGATCGAGCAAGCAGAAAATGAGGAATATGAAAATGGTGGCATTCCCTGGCGTTGATATGTTACAAAAACCACTGTTGAGGCACCATCAGTTTGCTGAAGCAAATATGGCTCCCACTGAAGGTACTTACTGTGTTAAATCTTTAATTGATGATAACACATGCAGTTTTTTTTTTGTTTCCTTGCTGGTGATTTTTTAACACATCTTCATGCAGGCTCCATGGAACTCAAGGAACATCATACAATGGATGAGACATCAAGTAATTCTGATGAGAAATGTTCACCAGTGAGATTTGATTTGAAAGTTTCCACTGATAGTAAGAGGGAGGTGGAAGGGAATGCACATATGAACCAGAGTGGTGTTTCTGAGGTTGAAAGCCAACTGTCTGGCATATCTTTTTTGGGGTCTGAAGTTGCTGACTCTCAAGGACAATGCCAGTTTGCTTCCAAGGAGGATACTGAAACTGTTCCATGTGAAGTGAAAGTTGAAGATAGCAGTGGTAGACAGAACCACGATCCTGTGCATACCACCTCTGAGATTGTAACAAGCCAGCTCCGGCACTTGGTTTCTGATCTCAAATTTGAAGTTTCATGTACCAATGCTGCTCACCGTGAGTCTACCACCTGCAATATTTCCTGTGATGTAGTTCAATCAAAAACTACACCACCTCTCCAGAAAGTGGAAGATGATGGTAATGGTCATTGGGGAGTGTTGCCTGTCAACCAAAATATTAGTTTTTGTCAGGGTAAGGAGCCTATTTCCAAGGAAATGGCTGTCCTTGCTACCATTGATCCCAATTCTGATGTCACTGCTAAACCTGATCTACAATCTTGCAGAAGCAATGGATTTTACTTTGCCACAGAACTCAGAGTGAGCTCTTGTGGAGTTGATGTAGATAGAATCCATGACATCAAAGAAGTATTGGACACAGTTCAAAGTGATGCTATTTCTCCTTGTGGAGGTTCTATTTTTGATGGGCCTCAGATGAATATCAAATCTTCAGAGCACGCCAATTCTGTTTCTGAGGTTGAGCCTGCTAGTTTGACAGAGAGCATCTCCGAACCTTCATGTAATTCAAGCTCTGCTCCTCCTGCTGGCCTGCACTGTGCCTCTGATAGTGGTAATTCCTGCGGTGCACCTGAGGTGATAATTTTGTCGAACCAGGCTAATTGATTTCCGTCCGGGCTCTCCATTTTGTGGGTGGCGGCCATTTTGTGATTTGTTTCCTCAAGCAGAACTTAGATGTCTTCTTTGCAGACCTCATCCTGCGATTTTGTCGTTGATTTGGATGTCAGGATAGCACTCGAATGCCTCATTTGATGACTGACTACAGCTTTGGAAGGTGTTTACGGTACCCAGTTTGTCATCTTAATCATACGCATTAAAGATTATAGAGGAAACTTTTGTACAGTTACGAGCCAACTCTCTGGCCACCTCACATGTTAGATTTAGATGTAATTGAGGTTTCTTCATCTTGGACCTCTCCTGTATATTCATTGATAAAAATTATGAAAGAGCCTTCATTCTTCAAAAAAAAGAAAAAAAATCAGGAATATAAAATTTGATATCAAAATATACATTTTTTAAATTATAGAGATTGATCATTTAATAATTAAAAAAATAGAGACAAATATAAACTTTTCAAAAAAAATCTCCAATTCACTAACTATATTACCCGTTTTTTTCACTTCATTTATCTCTCTTACAATTTAACCATTACTTTGAGAAAAAAAATACAAAAAAAAAAACTTACCATGCAAAACAAAACATTTAAAAAACAAAATAAGTAAATTTTTTTATAAAAAAAATACACTTTATAATACACCGCTAAGAGTAACTCCAACGTCAATGTTATTTGAAGAGCTTAGGGAAAAAAATATCCTTTTAGCATTTTTGTTTCATTTCCTCATCTTCAACGGAACAACCAATCAAAATGGTGCTATTTGTAGCAAAATGAAATGAAAAAAAGTTATAGTACTGTTCAACATAAATAAATTATCCTCCTCTCTCCACCAATAGCTCTCGGATAAGCTACAAGGAAATGTTTCCAGCTCAATAGCTCTCTTGGCAATCCTAATGAGCACTGTCTATAGTTTTCTCTTGGGTTTTTTTACTGCAAAGCAACACTAATTAGCTTTGTGACATACTTCTTATTTAAAATAATAATTAAAAAATTAATAATTATAATGTTAGAGTGTTTTTTTAAAATAATTATTTAATTAATATTATATATAAAATAATTGCACTATATTTAAAATAATATACAAAAAATAGTTCTTCTAAATAGCTTTTATAATTGGAATATACATAAAAAAAATATATTTATACTATTAAAAAACTATTTTATTAATTTATCTCTCTAAAAAGATTTTTACGATATGCTTTAATATCGACATTTACAGCTGCTGACTAACAAGGGGCAGAACAGTCCATACACATTTTAATCTACACAAAAAATCTATCTCCCTCTCCCTCAAAGCCAACTATATATAGCGTTGTATCCAATTCTAGGGTTCTGGACTTTGTTATTTGCCTCCGCACTCAAAAAGCAGGCGCCGCTTAGCGAAAGACGTTCTCCGCCTCTGAAACCCTAGCTCATAGCCATGGCAAGCGGAACCTCCATTCCTCTTTATTTCCTTGCATTCTCTTTTTCTCTTTACGCATGTGAGATCCATATACTTAAAAAGCAGTATGTTTAATTAATCAGTGTATCTTTTCGTGATTGAATTATTTTGGCAGGCTCTGGTGGCAAATGAAGAATTCCAACACATTCTTCGTGTTTTGAACACCAACGTTGATGGCAAACAGAAGATTATGTTTGCTCTTACCTCCATCAAAGGTATTGGTCGCCGTTTAGCAAACATTGCCTGCAAGAAGGCCGATGTAGATATGAACAAGAGGTACTTGCTTTTTAACCTTTCCTTTCCTTTTGTAACATATTATCCTGCTACAAATTGCTCTATCTGGCCTTTTTTGTGTGAGAATAGAAGTTCATATTATCCTGCTATAAATTGCCCTATCTGGACTTTTGTGTTTTTGAGAATAGAAGTTAATGTTATCCTGCTATAAATTGCTCTATCTGGCCTTTTGTGTTTTTGAGAATAGAAGTTTATCTCTTGATTAGTCCATGACAGGAGAAATTTAAATCCTTTTGCATCTCTTGATAGAAGATAATGCTTTTGCTGCTTTAAGGATTTATAATAGTATTCAATTTGTTTGGCAACTGTTCGAGAGTGCTAGAAATTTGATAAACTTTTGATAGAAAGAGATGAATGGTTTTACCAGCTTTTGCTGAGTTGCTTATAGTCTGTGTGTTGATATATTTCTGGGTTTATTGCGATACTCATTTCCAATTGATATTTGATAGTTTGCTGATAATTGCTTTCAAAAGTAATTAGATTTTGATTTTATGTGCATTTGCTGTTGATGAACGTGATCAATTTGACATTTGGTTGGCTTTGCTTGTAGAGCTGGTGAACTGTCAGCCGAGGAGCTCGACAAGCTTATGACAATTGTTGCTAATCCTCGCCAGTTTAAGATTCCAGACTGGTTCCTTAACAGGCAGAAGGATTACAAAGATGGAAAGTACTCACAGGTTGTTTCCAATGCACTGGACATGAAGCTGAGAGATGATCTTGAGCGCTTGAAGAAGATCAGGTTCGCTCTGATTCTAAGGAGATGATTAGTTTGGGGAGAAATAAGATGCTATTTTTGTCTTTGTTTTCTCAGTTTTTTCGGGTTAACTTTAGCTGCCATGGCTCTTTTGTGTAGGAATCACCGTGGTCTCCGTCACTATTGGGGTCTTCGAGTGCGTGGACAGCATACCAAGACCACTGGCCGAAGGGGGAAGACTGTTGGTGTCTCCAAGAAGAGATGATCTGATTATGCACAATGGGTTCTCTTGCTTTTATGCACTCTTTTTTGGCCTCTAAGATTTTTTTACCTTTTTAAACAAAAAACTTTAATTTAATCTAGATTGTTTGCTTGAATTCTGTTGTGTTTGTCGGTTGAATGTTTCTCGATGAATTGCCTCCGAGAAGGCCATATTTTTGTTTCAATATTTTTCATTGAGATATCTTGTGGCACTTTTGTTTCTGATTTCTGTTGGGGTCATACAAAAACAAGGGACATTAGTGTTTCTAGTTGCGATACCATGGCAACACTGTCTTTATGAGACGTGGAAGCTGCCTGCCTTATTAATTAGGAATAATGTGCAAGTTAAAGAAAAGCATGGCAAAATCTTTATACCAGTTGGTCCGGCCCACAGTTGTGGTTCTGGTGGTCAAATATAGGCAATCACCTCTGCTTGGATTGAGTGACAGTATGTGTATTGGCATCCAATTTGTTGAATGAATTGATTGACTTGGGCTTGAACTTGAAATTATTACTGTGTATATTTATCTGGCATTATTTTCACTTTTGAAAGTCATTCATAACATTGCATGGTGATAATATATCACTTTTCAATCCATCTCCGTGGAAACCATCTATCAGTGTCGTGCTTGTATGATAGATAGGAAATTTGTAAGATATGCTGTTCATGGTACCCAGCACGACAGGTACTGACAAGACATTGGCAGCTTCAGCTGCGATCGTTTGTTTCGTGGAGATGGTCGCCTACCACTGGGATACCTCAGGTTATTCATATTGTTTTGTTTCGGTTGAAATATTTTGTATCAGATAAAAAAATAAAACAAAATAATATTGTTTGTCTTATTTTAAATATCGTTCTATATTGGAAATATCAGCCGGAATACATTGGAATCACTCCGGGTGTGCTATTTCAGCCAAGGAGAAAAATTTATTCCCGCGCCTCTACTGCCCACCGGCCAAAACTTAGATTTCATTGATTTGCCACCACTAACCTATTATATTTATCTCTATATACACTATTGTTTATTGTGTTGAAATGTATTGAAAATGCAAAAATAAAAATAATAAAAATTAAAAAATATATATTATAAAAAAATAAAATTATGTCAGTTTTGATTTTTTTTAAAATAAAAATTATATTTAATTTTTTTGATTTTTAAGTTTTTTCACATATATAATTAATTAATTATATATGAACAGTACAACTCTAAAATAAAAATGTTGACAACCAAAACAATATTGACAACCTTTGAATAACTAGATTATATTCGTTAAAACTAGATTATATTTAGAGTGATGACAACTTGTGGTATCTGGGAGATTTTCAATAAAAACTTAGACGAAGCGGCACGAAGAAGAGTTGTCTTGGAGATGCTCTCTGCGGTTAATTAGTTGACGATAAGATCCTTGTGGACTCGTGAAACTCGTAACTTGTAGCCTTTCGAGGTTCGGCAGTTCATGAATCATTTGATGCCTCGTTGCCATCGTTTTGGCGCAGTTGCTCGTTCATGATGTGGTGATTGGTGAGCATGGGCTTTTAGTGGGCTGGACTCACATGTATTTGTATCTCATTGAACTGAACTTGGAGCTGTATTTGATCTTACAGAGAATAGTGTAGCTGTTTTCAAAGCTTCTGGATGGGCCTGATCCATTCATACAGTATGAACCCGCCAATATAACTCATCTATTTCAGTCGATGTCTTTTTATGGGCATAAATCCTCAAAGCCTCGTCGAGAATATTACGGTGGGTTATAACTTATAATAGTTGGTTGATAAATTTAACCTTGAATTAGTTGAGTGGTTTAGGGAGGGTGTCTCGAAACTTTAATTTAGCACGTGTTTTTCCAATTTGATTTTTTATTCCTTTTTTTTATCATTTAATATTTTATTGATTTTTAATTGGACATTGCAATTTGTTTTGGTTTGATGTTTTTAGGTTTATTTTTATCTAAAGAATTTCCTTAATATTTAGTTGGTCCTCAATTATATGAGCGCTGTGAATTAAAAAACAAAATAATTGTTGAACTAGATTGTTCATTAGCATTTATCCCTTTAAAAGAACTGACCTTGGAAAATGGATGTCAAAGATCTTGAATGAGGTAGCGTGGGAGTTTTTAAGGAGAAAATGAAGATTGACAAGCCCGTTAAACCCGTGATTGACAAAATAGAAGGAAATTAATAATTAGTTTATTATTTGTCCAACGAGAAAATAAAATTTGATTTGCCTAAAAAAATCTCAGCTTGAGAAATTGAGATCGGTGTAGTTAACAATGAAAACTACAAATATTGTAGCCAACAAGAGGATGTATTATACGAGGTCTTCGAGTAGTTGGTGGCAAAACGCTTGATATCTACATTATAGGTTTTAGATTCGAGTTATCTTGTAAAAATTTGGAACAACCGAGATATTATTATTTAAATCAGACCCGCAAAGAATGTTTAGTGTTTTCAACATTCATATCTTCTCATGCAATACTAATTTGTTGGTTTGGCTAATAATTGGAATTCTTTAAATTCCGAAACTAGAAAAAGAAAGAGAGAAAAAAGAAAAAGAAAAAGAAGAGATTTTTCATGAATACATCAATTTGGATATGGATAAGATGATTTACTCAAAGTTTTTTAGGTGTTTATAATGCATTTCAAAAAAAATAATTTTTTTAGTTTATTTTTATATATTGATGTCAAAATATATATTTTTTTAAATATATTTTTAAATAAAAAATACTTTTAAAAATAATATTAACTAAATTCTTAATAACACATAGTACGCAAAAACTAACTTAAGGTTAAACATACACAGTGACACGCTGCAACGCTGAGAATGCCAAGCCAACTCTGTTTTTTGCCCATCCACTTCTTTTTTTTTCCTGGTTTCTCCACGAGTAAAACTACTGGAGTATATTATATAATTTTAGTACTGCGATTATTTATCAAAGGATTGAAAACCCTGAATTGACCAGACCTAAAAATGGCCAGTAATAAATATCACTCGAGTTTTGGTTTCATCGATGAGCCGGTGCCAAGTAAGAGACCTTGAGAGGGACGAAACCACAAGCTGAAACATAATTTTTAATCATACCTATGGAGATACAAATCATCAGCAGTGGCCTATGCAGCTTCCACCGAATCTTTCGTGGCTCCTCCTCATCCTTCAGAATATAATACAGGGAGGGCAAACGGAGGACAAAAGTCAAGATTCCCGACTTCTGCCTGTGCAAAACAGTATAATCTTTTTAATCAGCACGAATTTGGTCCCTTGTTAATCCACTAGCTGTCTTGATGAAAAGACTCTTCCCAGTGAAAAAACAAAAAACAAAACCAGGACTCCTGTACATGATTGGAAGACGATTCTGAACTCATCTTACTCGTGTATAAGACAACGTTTTGCCTGAATATTATCTTTCTTGTCCTTTACTAGCGAACAAATCCGCCAGTGATGACCTAACCATGGGAATTGTTTTTAACAGGCCAACAGTTGACAGAATTTGACCCTTTCCAACCCTAATGCTCCCGTGTCTTGATTGATTACCTCTTCGAAAATAAATGGGAGGAGATGATACTAGTAAATGTTTGAGTGATGGCTTTGCTGGAGGTTCACTACAAAATGAAAAACGTAAACTTATCTAATTTACTTTGATAGAACATGCCCTAAAAAAGTCCGGTTTTTATTTTATTTCCGAGAAAAAAAGCTACAACAACTATCACAAGTTTGGAAGACCCAATCGTAGAAAAAAATCTAATTAAGGAACTAACAATTTTTAAAAAAAAACTGGAAATAATACAAAGAAATTGAAATAAAAAATACCACCTTACTAAAAGCAAGATGGTTGTGAAGGATAAGGTGCTATGATAGAAGACAGGAGGGCCATCTCAGTTCCCCACATGTATATATTGCTGAATTAAAGTTGAAGATTATACAATCATTTTCCGACACACCACATTGCTACATTACATGCACTGCCGCGGAATCCCACAACCATCGGAAGAAAAATCCTCTTCCCGGCGGCCATCATCTTCCGTCATTTCCGCTGACAAAAGACTAACAAGAAGATCAGCAAAAGCACCGACAATGAACTTGTGGGTACTCTTTGGATTAAGAGAAAGATAACACGATAGTAGCTCGTGCAGGTACTCCCAATTAGCCTTGGCATCCACCAAGTCACGCGCATCTACCATCTCCTGCATGGATCGCCGGAAGTCCATGTACGGGTCCTTTGAGTAGGTGGAGACAGCCGTGCTGTCCTTAACATCTCGTGATTTTAACAATTGTTGATCATGTGGAGGATGAGTATTGTTACAACTGTCAAGTAACAAAGACTTGTCATTGGAGTGATTTATTATCAGACCATTGCTATCAGGTTGCGGGGCTACTAGATTGTCTGATGATTCTGTGGAAGTGACAGTGGACGGTGTAGATTCAATGATGGAGTTGGAGCTGCCGGGGGAGGAGAAAAAGAAGCGCTGGGAGGCGTAGATGCTGGCGAAGTCAGGCTCAGAGGAGGAGGAGCTGGATTCATGAATGGTGGGGTCGTAGAGGTAATTATAATTTTTAAAGAGGAATGGATGGCTGTGATCATCTGGGGTTAGGACGTTAGAGGGGGGTTGATGATCAGATGGTAGTGGACGTTTGATCTTAGTGATGAAGCAGAGATTGAGGTTTCTTCCCACCGTGCCAGCCATTATTTCCTCTTCTCTCGGTATTTTATTTTTCTGATTGTGTGGGAAAGAGAGAGGAGGAGATGTGAAAGAAAGGAGAAGAAACAAGAATAAATAGTGGGGGAGATGGTGTATTTATTCGTGTCGATTCAGAGAGAAAGAGAGGAGGGTCCATCGTGGTTAATGCCATGATGGTGCAAGCCGTAGCTAGTTTCTGTAGTTTTGGTTCGACGGCGACTACACAGCGGTAAAAGGCTGTGAGCAGGACAATGTATATTGCAGGTAAAAGGCTTTTATGAGTGAAAAAATGGTAAATGCCAATACTAAATTTATAACTTTATGCTCCTTTAAAAATAAATATTCATGAAGCTTGTATATGTCAAACCTGCAACCGAGTTCAATTATTTTATTTTAAAAAATTATTTAACTTGGATACTAAATTAAAATTTTGAAAACAAATACAAAGTAAGGTAAAAAAAAGTATTGCCATGCATACCTATAGTCCAATGTGTCTAGACCTATAAGAGAAATAGCCCAAACACGTGGACCTTCAAGCATAGACCCATGCATCTCAGTTTATTTTATTTTATTTTTTATTTTAAAGGGGTGAATGACTTACTTTTTTTGAAAACAAATTGTGTTTTGTCTATCTTCCCATATATTAACCAATGATGATTATAGAATTTGGCACTACGTTTTTTGCCCTAAAAACTATAACTTTTAGTCATTTAAATCCAAAAAAAAAACCCTTTCATCATACATAATCTGTGAAAACTATATGATATCTATAAATCAATTCATCAACTAAAACAATGGTAAAAAAAATAAAATTAAATGAGTTAAATTTATCTTTCTCGACTTAGATTCTTTTAAGACAACATTAAAAAACCATCATTAAACTCCTTTCATCATACAGAATCTGTGAAATCCAAGAAAAACTATTTTGATGAACAATGACTTTCTTTCTTAACGTTGAAATCCGACAATATTTCCTTGTCTCTTCTCTCAAACCAGAATTGAATAACAATACAAATAGTTATTTATACTAAAATTGAACTGTAAAACAATTTAGGGATTGGATAAGTATACTTGTAATGTTCAAGGACTAAAGTTAACTTTTCACAAAGACTTTGACTCTGTTTGACATTACGTTTTAAAAATATTTTTGAAAAAAATTAAATAAAATTACTTTAATTTTTTTTAAATAGTGTTTTTAGACCATTTTCATGTGTTGATGTCAAAAATAATTTTTAAAAAATAAAAAATATTATTTTAATACATTTCTAAATAAAAAATAATTTCAAAAACAACCTCAACTACACTCTCAAACCAGCACTTTGAATTGAACCTGCAACTAGTTTTTGATGTTTTTTCCATATTGATCCTTCCCTTTTTAATCTTGTTCTTGGTGAAAAAACTTGAATCAATTGCTCTTTAATTTGAATCCAAGAGTATGCAATCACTCCCCCATTCTAAACCACAAAATGAAAAATGAAGGTTTATGTATCAAATAAAAAAAAATCAAGCGGTGAATTCGTAGTAAAACACGAGAGCATGAACAATGCAAATATTTTCAGTAATTCTCTCACATGATTTAGAGTTTTTGCAATAAAAAAAATTTATTTTTTATAAAAGCAGTAATTTATAATGTGGAATGTTCGAATTTTCATTCACTCAAAAAATCAAATAGCTAGGTTATGATTGGTGAGCTAGTGGTTGAATATTAGTAGCATTAATTGTCTTGAAACGTCATTTTTTCTACCATGTAATTCGAATAATCAATAATTAACTGCAAGCTTCTTCTTGTAATTTTTTTCAAGTGGAATTGTGCGTGGGTCAGTACAATTATGAGAATATAAATGATTATAGGATTATAAATAACATTATGACACGTCAAACACTATTTACAGCACATGAGATAGATGTACTTGACAGCTCAGCACGCCACCATGAACGCAATTTTAAATGCGCAGGATGGCATGTTGATTCCACGCTGACATGAGCGCGTGAGAGTCAATGATTTCTTGTTGTGACAACCATTTTGCAAACCATGTTTTGTGTTCCAAGGAAGCTGCACATGCGAACTCTCGGAGGATCAACATCTTGTTAGATATTTTATTTTGCCAAGCATTACTTATACCGATTTTATTATCAATTCGATGAATGGTCACGGTCACTCCACTGATTATCACACTGGAAAACGATGCATCAACGGTTATGATTATCTCATCACCTCAAGGATTAAACAACCACACCTGTCCTCTCCTTGTTTTTGCTTGCTGCTGCGTTACGTTTTGCTTCAAGGAATGTAACGGTATTGATTTTAGATGTCCAACTCTAAGTTACCCTGTATATTATATTCATGTTATTTTGGGTTAACTACGTCATCATGGTTATTCTACTTTTTTTTTATTTATTTATGGAAATGAACTCCATAAAGAGTCAATTATTCAATACTTGTTTGAATAAGAAAGAACCCGTCCACTTATACGGGTTGTGATAATTCTTTTTGGTATGATTATGTATACATCATCTCTTAGTATTTTGTATGTTAGGATCTTAAAGAGTTTGACATGGAACAGCGATTACCATAACCAATGTCTATCTAATTGTAGTTAGAAAGGGTATGTTTGGAGTACCGTCTCTTTACATAGATATCACAATAACTTAAGCGGCCTCCCGAGAGACCCTTATAAATGTCTTTTTATCTAGTCTTTTTCGTGTACTACATACATCTGATATGGACAGTGGTTGTGGCACTTTTGTGTTGTGTGTTGACGAGAGTGTTAAGACTTGTTGGGGGTGATAATGTCTAATTTTTTTCTTGGGTTGCCAACATGACCTGAGTAAATGAGTTGCTAGTAAAAGTGTCCATGGTAATAGGTAGATTTGTCTCACATTCTGGCTCAGATAAGTCTTAGCCGTGTTCCATGAAATGGTCTGGAAATGTAAAAAAAAGTTTTGAAAATTGATAGTTTTTTTATCCGGTTCTCATAAAACAACGCAAAGTGACGAGGTCCTAAAATATCCAAGTGGTGTGAGAATAAGAATTATGCTTGATAATTGTTTTTTTTTTTTTAATTTCAAGCAACCTGGTCCATTTTTCATAGCTAGGGTGTTTGGTGGCTTTATGTGGGAAGCCTGGGTGGATAATAGTCAGTAGTTGTGATGTCTAAGTAAGCTAAAGCGATTAGTAGTTGCCTTCTGCAAAAGGTTTTATTTTATAGATTTAGAGACTTTTGTATGCTTAAGTAAGTATCCTTTTATAGAGAGAAAGAGAAATAATATTATAGAGAGATAAACTCTTAAAATATATATGCTAAAAATGTTGAGAATAAAGAGATTTTGAACCCGATGTTTGAAGAATACATGATGTATTTATTGTCCATGAGTTTTATCTTTTTATAAAGAGAAAATGTTCAAGTATGATTTTATCATTGTGATATTATAAGTTGTATTCTACTAAAAATAACATGTATTATATCAATATAAAATATAAAAAAACAAACAAATCAATTCACATTGAGATGACAATGTATTAGATCAATTCGGGTCAACCAGCCAATTTGCATACCATGTTATGAGATCATGATAACCCCGTAAGAAAAGAATCAAAACAAATTACAAAACTTAGTTTTTAATAAACTCAATGTTGAAGGATAAAATTTAAAAAAAATCAATAAAAAAAATAATTCGAGTTAACTGAGGTGAAGATGTTAAGCCCACAAATTGAGTTATGAGATTGAGATAACTCAATAAAAAAATTAAAAAAAAATTATAAAATTCAATTCTTAATCAATCTAATATTGAAAAATAAAATTAAAAAAAGAAGATATAAAAAGCAATTCGAGTTAAGCAGGATTAATCCATCAATCTTATGACATGAGTAATAAAATGAAGATAACCTCATAAAAAACAAACCGAAACAAATAACAAAATCTAATTTCTAACCAACACAATATTGAATTACAAAATTAATTAAAAAAACAATTAGAAAAGAGAGAGAGAAAGTTGAATAAATGTAGTTAACTTGTCAAGGTCGTAGTCCGAATCATGAGCTGGACATAGCCTCGTAAAGAATAAATTTAAGGCCCCATTTGTTTGCTGGAAAGTGGTTTCCTTTTGAAAAGTGAATTCCGGGGAAAGTGAATTCCTGGAAAGTGAATTCCGATGTTTGGCAGTGTTATGGAAAATGAACTGGAAAATAATTTATTAATAAATTATTAATTTTTTCAAGTTTATCTAATATATATAAAATATTTAATATACAATATTTAATCACTTAAAATAAAAAAATGAAATCTAAAAAGTATAATGATGAAATTTTTTATTATATCCTATATTCATACATAGCTTATTTTATAATATATATCAATATATGTCATATTATATTATAGAGAAATAAGATTGTGAAATATTTTGTAAGTAAAACTTATTCAATTTTAAAAGCTTAAAATAAGTTTTTTTTTTTTTCATATTAAGAAAGCCAAATTAGTTTATGTTAAGAGTTATATATTTGGGTGTTTTTGCCATAAATGCTTTTGCCAACATTTCATTTTGGACCAAATATAATTAACCAAACATAATAGGAAGCCAACAATGCTTTCCATCTTGGTGTATACAATAGCTGAAAACGAATGCCTATTGGGACGCATGAAAATGATATTGTGGGAAAGAGGGTGCTGGGTTACAGAGAGATGAGGGAAAGAGACGAAAGGGAGATGAGAGAAAGAGATGAAAGGGAGATGAGGGAAAGAGAGGAAAGTGTTTTCCTTTTGTGCAGGAAAGGAAAACACTTTCCGCGGGTGAAGGGTATTTTTAGGGTTGACCGGAAAGTTGAGGAAAACACTTTCCTTTGACTAACTTTGCCAAGTGTTGCCAAACACTGGAAAATGAGGAAACTGAATTCCAGGAATTCAGTTTCCTTGAAACAAACAAGGCATAAAAGAATCGTAAGACACAATTATCAATAAATAAATGTTAAATAATAGAATTGAATTGGAAACAAAAAGAAATTATAAAAAATAAAAATAAAATTATTACAGTGAATAGTATGATATGCAGTGGAGATACAGTAAAAAACCCTCCTTTATTATTATTTTTAAATGTTGCGCTGCTCAAATTCAGATTTTTGCTATAATTTAAAACTAGTTTCAAAAATATTTTCCTATAACCAAAAACCGTTGAAAGCTGTGGATTAAAATAAAAATACTTCCACCAGAATCAACTGCAAAGATACGCGGAGAGGTTATGGCAAGCGGATAGTGACCGTTTAATTTCTGCCGAGAAAAGAGGGTTGAAGGGCTTTCTGATTTGTGAGAACTGCTGGATTCCAGAACATGTTGATAAAGATTGATGTGGCTGTGGGTTAATTACGGTGGTGGCCTAGAGTTTGGATTTCCTTTGATCGAAATGGAATTATTTTTTATTTTTTATTATTTATTAACATAAATATCCGGATCAACTCGCGTATATTTCAACTATTTTTATAAATCTTGATGTTAATAGCCATGTATAACTTTAAATGATCATCATTTTAACACAACCACATGGGAGCAAACCCCTCCCTAAACTCTTAACATTGAGTCCCCAACTAGTTTTTTTTTATTTTTTTTTATTATTATTATTATAATCATCATTATCAATTGAATTCCTTGCTATTAGCAGTGAAAAAATCCGTAGCTTTTATGAAAATACCTTTTCGAAATTCCAACATACAGACCACAGAATGAAATTGAAGTCTCTAACCAAAGGAACTCACATTTTCTTTCTCAATTTGTTCATTAGTTCCGCGACTTTTATGTGTTTTATATTTCTGAAAATTTTATTATTTGATAATTTATTGATTATTTCTGTATTATTTTATACTTTCATATCACTCGGTTTTTTTTTTAAAAAATATTTTTTTTCTCAATTTTGCAAAGTAATGATATGGGGCATCATATGGTAAAGCTAAATAATGGTGGTAGATTCGGTTCTGTTTGACGCTAGTTTAGTTTATGTTTTTCAATCTATTTCTTGTTTGAAGAAAAATTAAAATTTTATGTTTTTTAAATGTGTTTTTTTATGGTTTTTAATGTTGATATTAAAAAAAAATATAAAAATATTATTTAAATATATTTTTAATTAAAAAATATCATACATCACATTACCAAACAAACACTTGGCGGAATAGTTAGATACAAGGTTTGATATATCAAAATTTAAAGTATGGAGTTTGATTTGATCCGGTCTAATATCTGGATTAATTAATCAAAATGATATAATTGTGATGTTTTTAGACAATAAGAAATTTTGGATTATTTTGAATCCATAGAGATGTTAACTAATCTGAGCAAATCAGAATAAATGCTCGTGAAAAGCTTATTAAATTTTTCCTAATTTAATCGTGCCAAAAAAGACGAACTTTCTCATATTACTTGATTGTGCTTAAAGGGTGACATTGATATTTATTACTAATTTTACTATGATCTATGCATGCAAAAATAATTAAATTTAAATATGGATCTAGCACATTAAAATGGAAATTGTATCGTATTTATTCAAGTTATGTTCAGTTATATTAATTAAATTTAAAATTCAACTTAAATACATAAAAGGTAAAAAGAATACTATCGATCTAATTATATCTCTCATATTCAATCCAAATCGTTACATTTAAAATTAATAATATTTAAAATAAGAAGAATTATCTAATAAATTCAACACTTTCTCTTTCGAAACACACACACATTTGACCAGTCATTTCTTCTAACAATGACGACTCCTGGGCTAATATATAGATTTTCACGAGCTTCGTCTAGTTCTTGAATCAGAAGCTTAATATTCTCTTCATTTTGTGGACACACATCACGGGCCGGGTGCTAACAAATCTTTATATCGATCAAGTTGCTTCTTGCAGCTTCACTGCAAAAAATGGGATTGGACATCTACTTTCTTCCTAAACTCTCTTTTCCACATTTATAGAAACCCCAACTGTCAGGAAGGACGTGCTAACTGACTTTCCAACGCCCAACTAACATTTTTTCCTGTGCTATGATGTCCCATGCCTCCTTCAAACCTTAACCCTCCACCTGGTAAATCTATGCGTCAATCGTAGAAAAAACTTGCAGGGTAACCTTATTCTCCTCGAAGCAATTGTTCGGTTACGTGGTACACACATTTTAGATTGATGTTTTACTGTACCATCTTCATTTGTTAGCACACCCAGGAGTGATTTTCTTTCAGCATGCAGCATCGGTCGTGTTATGCACGTATATAAGAAGCAGGAGCCTTCCTGTATATATACATGTAAACTGCATTTTTTTAGCCCCCCATCGAGAAAAATCGGCTTGCTAGCTCCTCCCGTGTCCATAATTAGTGTTTAGATCGAATCCTTTCATTTTCTCGATCTGCTAACGGAAGAAGAGCTGTATCTATCTGTTAGAAAATAATATAAATCATATTCTAGTACTTCATCTAATAACTTAAATTTTTAGGTGAGATAGTTCTTTGACATGGTATCAGAGCTTGGTTGACCCAATGATCACGAGTTCGAATCTCACCATCTTATTCTATTTGATAAAAAATCAAGTATGATAATGTGGGTCTATGCAAGTTTCAAGTTCATAGGACTTTCACTTGAAAGGGTGTGTTAGAGAATAATATAAATCATATTCTAAGATATCATCTAATAGCTTAAGTTTTTAAGTGAGATGGTTACTTAATAGTATCATCGTGAGCGAGATCGATGTGGCGGGTGAGAAGAAACTCGATTGGAGTTGCAAAGCAAGAACACTAGAAAAATAAAACCATAAATCAGTATGTGTTCAGGAATTGCACTGTAGAAGAAATGTTACTCCATGTCTTTTATAAAAAATATAAAATTTTGGGGGGCATGATTTGCTAACATCTATGAAGACTGTTATCTCAATTAATGTATTGCCACTCTTCTCGTTGCAGTACTCTTGCGATCGATCAAGTGATTGGGTTTTTATATTCATGTCAGTGTATATTTTCACCATGAATCACAGATAATTATAACATCTCTTAAAGATGGAGATCAAAGGCTAGCTAGCTAAGTTGGGTTGCTGCAGCATAATATTGCTGCATGTGGTGGGTGGCATAAAAAACCCTATTTATAATCAATACGCCAAGTAGCTACAGTAGTTCATTTGTCTCCTGCAGATTATAAACTTTTTCCAGCGCGCATCTGATTATAACTAATCAAAACACATGATTCCTCCGATCGTAGAATCCAAGTGCTCGGCCATGTGATCTTATCCCTTAATGCGATCGCAAGGACCGTTGCGCAGCAGATAGGGACGCTAGTACTGACCTCTTGCTCAATTGTAAAGAGAGTTTGCATGATCACAGTCCCCATGCGCGCGTGTCTGTGATATGAAGGAAGAAACAAGAAGGAGACACAGGAAGAAGAACACGTTGCCGATTCAGAGCATCTCGAGCAACAGATCTTGGAAGTGAGCTGACACGTCCTCAGACTTCTTCTGCACAGCCAATCAAGCAAGCAATGCTGAATGGTTTATTAATTGTTTTTTTATTCTCTGGACAGATTAGAGATAATTCCAAAAGCAAAATCCGATAAAACAATCAAAGAACATTGTCGTGTAGCTTTTCACAGGCAAATTCGTGAGACGTCGGGCTTCCTCTCGTCCTTACAAGTTACAACAGGCAATAATGAGCTGATCATTCAAGGTTCTGCAGTGCTCTTTTACATCAAAATCGTTTTTAATCTCTCATGATCAGTAAGAGAAAAAATATTTAATTTTAATTTATAAACACATAAGATGATAATCAATACGCAGTTAAAAAAAAAACAGATTGTTATAAATGCATGTACATGTGTTTGCTAGTGCTTTTGCCAGACGTTTTCGTTTAAAAAATATTAAAGTTTTGGGGTGGAAAATAGAAAAAATTTAAGTGGGGGTTCCATCATAAGAAACTACAAGGTTGAAGATGAAATATTTTATTTTTAAAAGTCTGGGGTGTTAAGCTCTTCAAACTTGCCGTAGATCCGCCCCTCCTTATTGGTAATTGGTGGGGCATCTGTTAGCGAGGGATGACGGAGGGTGATTGATTCAGGGTGTTAGAAGGAGACACCGAGGTGTTATTTTCTTCTTGTGATTTGTTTTATATATATATATATATATATATATATATATATATATATATTATTTTTATTATTATTCAGTTTCACTCGTATCCCAACTAATTTTATAAGTCTTAAAATTAATAACTATGTATATTAGCAATGAAAAAACAACAAAATCATGATAATTAAAGAATAAATCTAAAACCTGAACAGTGGAGATACATGATTAAAATTGTATTTTTTTATTGTGCGTGTTAAGTCGTGTCTGCTATACGTATGACTTAAAGAGGATTGGATAAAAATCGAATTGAATTGGCTTTAGAATTTGCTTTTATCGTCTGGATTATTTTCAACAGGATCGTTTATATATTTTATCCCAAAAAGAAGTACTTTCAAAAGAAAAAATTATTGGTTTGTGATATGCCTAATAAGTATATTAAAATTCAACTTATTAATATGTTAATGTTGAAAATGAAAATAAGGTGATGTTTATATTAGAGCTCAATCATATTTTTGAAGATTCTTTAATTGTTTTAGCTTAAAACAAAGTACAGTTAAATAATATATATTATTATATATTTTTTTAAAATATATTTTTAATATCAGGACATTAAAAATAAAATAAGTATACTAAATCATTTGAAAAAATTAATTATTTTGATGTATTTCTGATTAAAAATCACTTTAAAAAAAATATCAATCAAACTTATAAACAAGCATTTCTTTTTAAACCTCGTAGTGTTTGACCCAAATTCTTTTTTTGTTTTGAAATATTTTTTTAGTATTTTTTAATGATCTTAATGAATTTTAAAAAATACATAAATGTAATAATATTGCAAAAAAAATCCTCATGCTCTTGGTATTTTTTATGTTTTTATAAATAATTTGAAGCAGGCAAATAAATTAATGTAATCCTTAAAAGAAGAAATATTTCATTTCATTCAAGTTCGTGGCTTGATAACAGAATCATGATGGATGCAAAGACTATTTGTTTTTTATGTTTTTTTTTTTTAATCCTCTCCAGGAGAATTGTTTTTCTCTCTTCAAAATTCAAATTACCGTTATCGTAATTTTGAATAAACATGCCGGTAGACTCAGCCTCCACGTGGCAAAAAGGGCACAGATACCAGGCCTAAGCTAGCAAGGCCGCTATCACAAACATGAACCCGCTAATTCAAATAGCCTGCTGCAATAGTACATCTATGCGTGAAAAGTCATGGAGGAGTTCAGTATCGTTAAGTCCAATTTGATAGCCTGTGATCGACAACTTAATATCTGTAAAATAGTTTTTTTTTGGGATTTATTGTCTATTTATGATAACAATTAATGATTTTAATAATAAAAATTACTTAATTAAAAAAACTATATATTTTTATACTTGGATTTGAAATGATATCAAGCCCAATAATAATAGTTTTAACAGCTTTACTAGATATATTTATAACCAAATTTTATATTTATTATATAAGCTCAATTTTAATAGTTGGTCCTCTGACAAGATCGATCCAGAATTTTTCAAAACGTTTCCACTTCTGTTACTTTAAAAATATCCGGGAAGCTTTTGTTCAAATTCCCATCAAACTTGCTTTTTCTTTAATCTCAAGCGGTAAAGATTTTGATTTTAAGAGGAATGTTTCTTTTAAATTTAATGTTTGATTTTAATTAATTACATTGTTTTTTATTATAATGAATTTTTTCCTTCTTCGTCTGTAGATGTAAAGAGGCAAAATCACACAGAACGTGTATTTCTTTTTAACAGCGATACGATCTTGTATATTCAGTGTGCCGAAAAAAATCTAGATGAATTTATTATTAATTTAGGATTGAGAAATTTTCAAAATTAATTACATTTTTTTCAATTATAATAAGGTTTTTCTTCTTCGATGCAGAGAGGTGAGATCACATAAAACGTGTTGTGCGATTTTGTTTTTCCTGGATATTCTCTATTTATTTATTTTTATGCGTGCTCGGTACTTAATATAAGAAAAATGTGCGGATAATCTTTAGTTAGATCAATATTTTTCTGCATGCCGGTTTCTAAAAAGAATTCTTTAGCCTCCATGCTTGTAAAACCAATATGATCGTAAGCTAGATTGCAGTAAATTGAAAATAAAAAAGGAAAGAGGCAAAGGCCGGGACCATTGCAGAGCATGCTTTTATTCAAGATCTTCAGCCCTGATCAACAGAGCGTTTAATCAAGTGATCTCCGGCAATCCTAACATGGAACAGAAATCAGAGCAATCCACCAAGCCAACTGATATGTGCTTCCTCGTCAACATTTTGCCCACCAACAAGATTCTCCAGATTCAGGGTCTTTGGAACAGTAACGATCAATTGTCCTTCAATACACCTCGCATTCGCCATCTCCGGGCGCACTGTGGCCGGGAGCCGACACCTCCAGGTGTCAATTTCAAGTTCATCCATGGAAGGATTATCATCGCCGCTGTCTGTATCTTTAAGCACCACGATCTTTGTCAGCCCGGGAAATATCTCAACTACGAGGGCCTGATAATCATCGGGAATGGTTATGTTCTCACTGTTTGCCACGAAATGGAAAGAATCTGGAGTTTCCTGGACCAAAACCTCAGTGTCTGAGTGGAATGGTAGTTCCAGCACTCTATCAAATACGTGAGGGAGTCTATATAGCTTCTTTGCTTTCGGGGTGTGGGTGAGAGAAGAAGCATCATTGTATTGGGTGATGGTAATGATTCGCTTCGTTGGAGTTGGGTGGATCTTCATTTGTTGAGAAATTTCGATCACAAGAAGAAATTAATTCAGGGCTTATTGTTCGGTGTGAGAAAACTATAATGGGTTTTCTGGGAAAGTTTTAATGGCGAGAAAATCAAGAATCGAAAAACAAGAAGGGATCTTCTGCGGAAATGGAAGGGCGAAGGTGGTCTCTTTATTATGACGCTTGCGGTTTTGGGCCCTGTGGTTGCAGGCAAAGATCAAGGACCAGTGAAAATTCACCACGTAGCATATAAATCCCGTATCTTAAAAATATTTTAGAAAAGATTTAGTTTTAATTTAACTTATTTTTTTATATTTTGAAATTGTTTTAATATATTAATATAAAAATATTTTTTTCCCTACCACACCACTAAATATTTAGATCATACAAGAAAATACGGAGAATTCATGCTCCGTGGATGTGGGATGCGTACATACAAGGGCGGCAATTTTGTACCCATTCAAGTTGTCTTCATTCCGAGACTATTCTTCTCCATATCATGACAGAATCTGAGATGGCATAAAACTTATAAATACTTTTATACCCCCCAAAAAATAAAATAAAATAAAAAAATAATATACTACCTATATGTTTATAGTATTTTCCTCACGCTTAGTTTTCTTACGAAATTGTTTATAGTATTTGTTTTTTGAAAGTCTAATTGTTTTTTCCTAAAAGATTATAACAATGATGGAATTTTCTCACCCTCCAATCAAGTTGCAATTTTTCTACACTGTTAAAGAATTATTTCACTTAAAAATTTAAGTTGTTAGGTGAGATTTTATAATATGATTTATATTATTTTCTATTACATTTATTCAAGTGAAACCCTTTTAAGCTTAAAACTTGCACAGACTCACACTATCTTATGATTGATTTTCATCAAATAAAATAGGGGTAGTGAGATTCGAACTCGTGACCGTTAGGTCAACAAATTTCTGATACCATGTTAAAGAACAATCTCACCTAAAAACTTAAGCGGTTAGATAAAATAAAAAAATATAATTTATATTATTATTTATACCAAATGCATTGGCGGCTACTGCCGTTACAGGTGATGCCATGTAGACTGACAAATTATGTCATCGAAGTCCAAACCGGCATTTGGTCCTTGTAATCAACATTTACTTGCACATTAACTGTTTATGTGGATCGTAATAATTTCATTCTTTTTTTTTTCTTAACTCCGTGGATGCCAATTGAAGAGTACATGGCCCAACCTTACAATCAGAAACATGAGTCATTCAAAAATATTGCTAAAATATGCTTGAGCAAGTCGAAGAGAAACTACACAGGATTCTCAGCGGTGCCCATGGCCTCATCGTCTGGTAAAAAATCCTACTCCTACTTCAACAAACTTCAGGCTGAGAACGAAAAATCGAGTTAGGAGTTGAAGGGCTCAGTCATGCTGCCTGTGCAAGCAAAGCCCTTCAGGATGCACGCAAATGCTCCACAAGTTTAAACCTATATATATACGGATGCAAAAAATATAATATATATATATATATATAATTCCAATAAAAGTCTGTATACAGTATTCAAAGCCGTGAATCTTATCCCTTTCTCGTATATTATATTTGGGTTACAAATATTTAAATATACAGAAGAGTACTTTGAAAGAACAGACATTCAAATAGAAAGCAAATTTATAGTTCTTCTAATATATACAAGTATTCAAATGATAAAACAAATGTATTATGTTGTAATAAGTACGATGAAACTTTGAAGATCTAGTTAGTTGTGAATCCAAGATGGTAGAAGAACTTTGAAGCACTGAGTCAAATGTCCGATGAATAGTGACTATGAGTCACGGTGAACAGTGCCAAAACACTGATGTGTTTTAGTGTTTTTGTTAATAAAAAATTATTTTGTGATTCATATTAAGGAGTAAATTAAACAGCGTCACTCTAGTAGGAGACACATACAGTGGATTGTAATAGTGTAATTATTATTTCTTCTCGGTGTATAAAAGTTTAACTCTTGGACTTAGGAGCATTTTAGACTTTTACATGGGATCGAACATTTTTTAATTGTTTAGGATATTTGAGTCTTTTTCGGATATTTTCGCACAGTAAAACCATGTTCCTACCCCTACCATCAAACAACAAATAGTTGACTACCCGGGAGTATCTTTTTAGTTTTTACACTAATATGAACAATAACATAATCATATTACTCTCAAATGAAACAAAAACCAAGAGTTGCCGGTCGGAGTGTTTCAGGTATTCCACATTTTCTAAATAACACAAATACAGATATTCATAAGAAAAAGATAAAATCCAAAAGTTGATTGTAAAGATGTCTAGGTAATTTTATGTTTTTAATAATTATTTTGTGCAGAAAAATTATATTGCTTTATAGTTTCATATTTCATAGCAGTTTTTGCAATTACAATTACAAAAGATAATTTTTTTTAATAAAGCTATAAATTATAATTTTTAAAGAAATTTGTGAAGTGCATGCAATATAAAAATAAGCTTAACCTAATAAATACAATGAAATATTGTCACGAATGAGTCTCGTGCAGCTTGAACCAGGCTTGTTTCAAATAAATAGCTAGGCGCGTTGTAGGGTTGCGATTCAACTAAAAGTTTATTTGTCTTTGATCTGTCCTATCAGAAGTTTTGTTAAATCCACCTTCCATCCAAGACACGCTACAATTTCCCAACGGAATGTGATCTGTGAGGCTGATCAGGACAGCCAAGGAAGCTTCCTGCTGCGCCTGATGAAGCCATAAACATCGAAATTTCTGTTGGCTGAGTGAGATTCGTCACTCGTCCTGACTGCACCGACCAGCGGGGGTGTTTCAAGTCTGAAATTTAGATTTATTTTAACCCGTCGATATTTTAATAACTGATATATTCAATTAATTTAAACAAGCAATAAATAATATTTAAAACCAAACACGAATTCATAAAAAAACAATATCAATTTTAAAAGTCTATAAATTGAACATGATGATGACATCGATGCCCTAGTAAGCGGTTCTTTTAGTTTTAGCTTTTAGGAATACTATTAATTAATCTGTGTTGTCGTCTTAACACTTGCTCATTTTTTTATTTAAGTTATCTGCTTGGCTAAATTATTTCTAGCTTTTAAAAAATAGCAGCATTCAGTTTAATCTTTACACTTAAATATATTATATCATCGAACGGTATTCTCATTATATAATATGAAAAATATATACGTGGATGCATAACTCCAAGTATAGGTTATTTGTGTCGGACTTATTTAAGGGGGAGAAAATAATCTTCCAAGTGTGAAATTAGTTCATACAATGTCTAAAAATCCTTAAGAAACGTGACATAATGATAAATAATTTGAGATATACATTAGAGTTCTCATATTTTAGAGTGATAAAACTAACAACTTAAATTTTTAAACGAGATGATTTTTTAACAAGAATTATACCTAATAAGGTATGATTAGACATAACATTAATTCTTCCATGGTACGAGAATAATAAAAATTAATATAATCATATCTAATCATGGATAAGATAAGAAAATAAATAAAAATAGTTATTTATAAATAAGTGACATATCAAAATCTATCCAACTGGACATACTATTAATTTATTTATATTCTCATGCATTTCCCACTTTCCTCGTTCCAACACTTATTGCCTGTTTGGGAGTGCGGTTGCGGTAGCTTTTCAAAGTGCTTTTCGTGCTGAAATACATCAAAATGATGTTTTTTTTATTTTTTAAAAATCATTTTTGACATCAACACATCAAAATGATCTTAAAACACCAAAACATATTCATTTAAAATGAAAAAAAATAATTCAAATTTCGGCAAAACGCCGGTTGCAACGCAAAACCAAACGAGCTATTAAACTAGAATAGAGGAGTGAAAGTGGTTGATATATACAAGTATTTCAATCCTTCTGCCTCCCCTGTTACATTGATAAAATTGGATTGGAATATCAAGAAAGTGGCTCAACTCGTTTCTTCCATATAGGTAATTAAGATATACTGTCCTCAAATAATTATGACATGATGACAAAAAACTTGTGACCTGCATAATAAATTTTGAGTTCGATTCAGGATGTATATCTTTTATAAAAATCTATAATAATCGGGATTTTACTCGCTTATCTGATTCTACAAAATATCTTTTGTAGAGTTGAGTTTTCTCTCATAAAAAAAGGATATATTATTTATATTTGCCGGAAATTCATCACGTCTGGACCACGCTGGACAAATGAAATTTATCTTCGAAGGCAATTTGAAGTTTTTTGGGGGAGTCAGAATGTGGCATCATAAAGCAAGGGTGTGCTCGGCATCCCCTTCGGCGTGCAATCTTAAAGACGAATCAAAGCGTTTTTCCTGGCCCTGCTTTCCAAGTGTCTGTTTGGGAGTGTGGTTGCGGTAGTTTTTCAAAGTGCTTTTCATGCCGAAATATATAAAAATGATATTTTTTTATTTTTTAAAAATCATTTTTGATATCAGCACATCAAAATAATCTAAACGCACTAAAAAAATTTCATTTAAAATGCAAAAAAAAAAAAAAAATTGAAATTTCAAGCAAAGAACCTCCTCCCTTGTTGTTTTTCTTCTCCCCGCACACTTGTGTATCACACACAAAAAAGTTGGACTCACTGGGCTCTCTTTATTATTTGCCACCTTTTTATCAACCGGCTACCGGCAACGAAAGGAACCAGCTCTAGTCCCCCGAAAACAGACACCTGGAAGTGGGGATATGGGCTGCGATCGGAGTCCAAGCCCATGGCTGCTGCCACCACGCACCCACTAGCCTTTTTATCTCTATCCTCTTGTCCTGGTGCTCAGGGACCACCTAACTTTTGTGGGTCCCAATTCTACCCTCTTTTCCTTTATAAACATGCCCGAGCTTGCCACCTCAAGGACGATATATTTTTGTGGGATGACTCCATACCGGGAGGATGAAATGTCTGAAATACCCTTCTTGACGGGGAACGGTTCTTGCACGCAAGGGAGGGACAGATTCGGGGGCACGTTTACGAAGCAATGTGTCTATACATTTTCTCGATGTCGAATCATTTCACACTTTTATCTTTAAATACATTGAAAGATTATAAAAATGAGAGGATAAACATGAAAGATAATTGTAGAAAATAATAACAAAGCAAATATAAAAAAACATTGAATTTTTTTTTTTTTATCTTGTAAAATAAAACAAACTATTTTGTAATGGTCAGAATAGCATTAATGTGATAAATATATTATCGTTATTTAAATAAATAAAAGTTAACACCAGATTCACCAGAATAAAAATCATATCACAGAGTTAATTAATTAATAAATCTCAAGTATCAATGATAAATCTCAAGAACAATGTGATAAACTTTTTTGTTTGATTACAAAACTAAAACTAAAACTAAACATAATTAGAAAGACTGCATTTGATTTGGTTAATGTCTCATGATAAATATATGTTTGTTAAGAAAATATATAAAATAAATAATAATTTCAAAATGAGTTCTTACATCTTTAAAACAAAAATATAAAAAAAACATGTTTTTTTTTTTATCAACACTAATAAAAGTATAAGGTGTTTCAGTAAAATAATATGTAAATTATCATACATATGTGAAAATTTTAATCTAGATTCCTTGAACCTAACTGTTATTAATTTGAGATTATGAAAATAACTATTTTTAAAAATAGTTTTTGTTTATACATACTAAGATAATTTTTTTTTTTTAAAAAAATTATTTCTCAGCCAACACATAAAAATATATATATAGTTTTCTACAAAAATAATAAAAATATATGTTACACCACAACCCAAAATAAGATAGATACTACTTTTTTTAACCATATCTGGATCCGTTTATACACGCACCATAACTAATTTTTATACCATTAAACACCCTGCAAATTCAAATTCAAATTCAATAAAAAGTTAATACACCGCAAGGATAATAAACCTGCATACAAAAAATCAAACTTGGACACAGAAAAAAAGCCACGACCTTAAGTGCGATAGATACCACTTTATTATTATTATTTAGTGAAGGTCAAGTCTTACATCACCAATAAAAAGCCGTTTCATTTCCTGTGTCCAAAAGAAAAGGCACGGAAATCCAAGAGTAATAAAGCCAGAATAATCATTCAATAGTGCTGTCGCTGCGTTTTATAAAAATACTTTTTTAAAAAAATGATTTTTATTTTTATTTTTTTGTTTAAATCATTATTTTTTAATATTTTTAGATTATTTTAATATAATGATATAAAAGTAATTTTTTAAAAATAAAAAATATTATTTTAATATTTATACGAATGAAAATGATTTGAAAATCAACATAGATCATACTACAAATGACTAAAAAAATCCTTAATGTCATTATCGTAAATAAGTTGGGAACCATGCCTACTCACCAAACCTTACAGTGTCAGCCTACTCTCTACCTCACAGAGGAAGAAAGTAAGCAGATGCGTAATAAACCGTGAAGTCATTTCAGATCCGTGGATTCTGCCTTCTTCCTTCCTTTCTTGACTGACCACCTCGGAAAATCTTCCTCTCCCTCCCTCGCTCTACAGAAAGCTAAAAGCCAGCCCAAAATTAACACGATCAACAACCAAACTCTGTTTCTTTTTTGGATCTCCGTGTTCTCACTCCGAGCTTTGTCACTGATTTAGTCTCTTTCACTGGTGAGTTGATTTACTTTTTGTCTTGTTTCTCTTTGTTGTTAAGACTATTGTGAAGTTGTTGTCTCTTTCGGGTTTCGATTTGGGTTTTTGGTCTATCTTTCTGATGCGACTCATGCTGCGTTTTTACAGCTTGGTGATGGGGTTTCTGATCTTTGCTTCTAACCGGAAGAGGACTCTGTTCTGATCTGACTTGTTTTGATCTTATCTAACCAGGTTATGAATCTGTATAGTTTTGTTTTTGTTATAAGCTGGCTTTGAATCTTGTGATGCTTGATTTGGATTTATCATGGAGGAGATCTAGAACATTTACCTTGATTTTGCTTCAGATTCAGCCGTAAAAGTTTTCATTTTTAGTGGGATTTTGTTAGGATTGGGTTTTAGTTGTAAGAGTAGTACAGCAGTTGAACTGGTGAACATTTCAAATTATGGAGACGCTTGTTGTTGTGGCTCAACACCGGAATCAGTACTACTCCAAAGTTAGGTCAAATGGGCCTGCTAAATTTGGAACCTCGCCTTCTAGGCACGTTAAGGATATCAATTGCTGGACTTTTCAATCCGGGGAGGGGATACTCCCAACCCCATTTCAGGCCTCCACTACCACTGTAACCAAAATCACCAACCATGTTCCGCTCACTTCAAACTCTCCAAAAACACCATCCCCTGCTATGAAGTCTCAATTGAATTCTCATCGTGTTGACAATGGTCACTTTAAGACCATTTCGAAAAGCTCTCCCATAACCATCAATGTCACAGCTCCTAGAAAGGAGACATCTTTTTGTGAGGAGATAGGCCTTGTGAATGAGAATTTACCCTTCTCAGAGCGATGGGCTGGTCCGGCATATTCGAATTCTCCACCACCTAGTTCCTTGCCTATTCCCAAGTTCTCAATGAGGCCACCAAACCGAACTGTGTCCCTTGATTTACCTGTGTCCCATGGTACTGATTTTAATGTGCTGCCAACTGCCAAGTCTGCACCTGCTTCTCCTTCTAGGGAGCATAGCCCATGTATGGGAGATTTGTTTCTTAGAGCTGACTCTGCGACAAAGACTTTGCGTCGCATTCTCAACCTCGATTTGGCGGATGAGTGAAGCTTAAGGGGCCTTTTGCTCCTGTAAATAGTGGATTTCAGTGGTAGATGTATATAGATGAATAAAGTAGCCTGTCGTGTTTGTTTGAGTTTCATTAGCTTTTGGTGGCGGCAGAAGCAGTCTTGGCTTGGTGGATCAATAATTTCTGATGTTACGCTGAGAAACTGATTTGTGACCTGTAGTGATCTGATAGCAAGGCAAGCAGGCAGGCTTGCCAAGTAATTGACTTTGAGCTAAAATGGGGCAGGTTAGTTGTAGCTTGGACTGTGTGAAGTGGATGGAAGCTGACTCCAGTACTTTCAAGTACAAGAAGGGAACTTAAAATGAAGTTAAAGAGAATGCCATTTCCTCAGAGTGACTGGGAAACTTACTATTTTCAATTCTATCACGCCCTAATGGTATCAGGATATGCATAATCTCCTCGTGGGATGTTTATTCGCTCTTCTCTAGTTCTTGAGTTGAATTTAGGTCTATAGCATCAAATACAATGTATATACTGCGTTGTGACTTGATTAGTCTTATAGTTCCGTAGGTTTCTGTCTTGTTTTCATATCTTGACTTTCTTTTCTTGGATTCAACTCCACTTTCCTTTTCTAACTTCACTTTCAGTTACAAACATTAATTAGCCTCCTAGATTCCTAGTATAGCGTTGCCTCAATTGGCACCCTAGATGATCTGTTTTCTTGTGCCATTTCCTTGCTTCAGCACCTCTGAACAATCAAATCTTAAATATTCGCCATTTCTTTCTTTCTTCTTTAAGTAGCTGTAACTCCCTGTACACCCTTTCTTCTTTAGTTAGCTCCAACTCCTTTTACACCCTGCATGGGTGATGTTTCTCCTTGGCCATCTTTTCTGTTTTTTAAGAGGGAAAAGTGGGAAGAGGAACTGAAAGCAGTTGTGTCTTATGCTCCTTTAGTTGTCTAATCTCAATCCTATCCATGTTGCTCTGTCCTGTTGCAAGCCTATCAGTTTCTTGTTATTTTGAGCGGTTAATGGGGCCTCCTCTTTGCCTACGATGAAGTGTATATTCCTGGAGATTGTCGACCATGCCAAGCCACTTGCAAGGTAATAATAGTTTACCAGTCTTCATCTTTTTGAATGCTTTGTCAAAGTAAATTATATTGTTTTTAAATATCGATTGATTGTTACTGATGCTTACTCAGCATGTCTTTCAGGCAGCTCTTGTCCAAGAACATTTCAGGAGGCAGTTGAAGGACATGTTCGTGATAGATGTAGTCCTGAAAGTAAAGTCTTATTAGGGTTCATCCATACGTGGTTTCTATTTCTTGTCACATGTGACAAAGACGTTACTGCTGTATGTGTCTTGTTGTTTGTCTTTTGTACCAGTAGCCCCTTCATTAGACTAGTTTTGTGTACTGCTGGACATTGTGTTTACAATGTCATTCTGTGCCCAGACTTCAATGTTCGCTGTTCCACCCTTTTGCTTTTATCGAAGTTTATTGCATCATTTCTTTCTTATGTTAGCTGGATGAAGCTGATTTTTGTTATCAAAATTACATTATGGATATTGAATGGTGCAATTGGTTGGATGCTTTTGCACGAGTTTGTCTCTACCCAATCTATTATCCAGTGCAGTTTTAGAGAAATGGCCATCACGGTTTAATCTTGGATTGTGTTTATCGATTGAAGTTTACAAGATTTGAACCACGAGCTTTGTATCTTCCATTTTAATGCGCATCCATGATCATTTCTTTCTGGGTGACCTCACCTAACATTTCTTGCTTTTTCTCCTTTTTTTTTGTATTCGCCCTGCAAAATAACGCCTTCTTCTCGAGTTTTTCTTCTGAAAAAAAATCTCAGTCATTTTTTACGAGTATTTGAATTGTAAATCCTAAATATTTCTAAAATGGGCGTGCATGTAAGAAATAAACTAGTTTCACTCCACCATTGTCCTCGTTAACTTCATTTCCCCTGCTTCATCGTTATCTGTTTTGGCAATTTGCCAAGTGTGTCTGGTTTGTGATCGTGTTTTCTTCAAAAATATATTAGAATAATTTTTATCTGTTTTAATATATTAAAACTATTTAAAAACACACTAAAAACATGAAATTAATGTCTCTTCAAGTTTCACTTGTGTCAAAAATAAAAGTTACCACTCCGAAAAAACTCGCCAAGACTCAAGTCCGGTTTAGCAGAGACATCTTATCACAACCTTTTTTAAACGTGAATTAGTGTCTGGATGGAGATTGTTAAGAAGCTCCTTTTTGCATTCGATAATATATAGTACCGTCAACAGATCAATGGCGCTTTCGTGAGAGTTTGTTTTAGTGGTCAGAGCTGCTGCTCATGAAAATGTGCATGCAAAAAAATAAAGCTTTATTTGTCGTGTCGAGAATAAAAGGGAGGTTTTCCTGATAATGTGCAAGCCATTTGTTGTCCATGCATCAACTTGGTATATAGGTTTCTAATGGTTTTCTTCAGGTATAGGGTTTCCTTTATTTATTTGAAATCTTTTTCCTTTTTTTTTGATGGGTTGAGGTATTCAGTAACATTAACGGTGAAATACATATTGATATCTTAAATGCTGCAAACAATGGTCAAGTTCCATGTGGGCTACAGTGAAATACATCTGCTATTGATTGGGGGAAGCCTTGTAGAATCTCTCGCGCGGTGTTCATCAGGATTTCAACCAGTGTTTACTGAACATAATTAGTTGGCGATATTGATGATTCTCTCACCCTGTTTCTTTGGTGTTTGGCGAGGCTTAAGTCCGCTAGCTAACAATCCTTTGCGTTTTTCAGTCGGCACCATCACGAGCCTCCTTCAGTCAAAACATATAATCAACCAAGCACGAGACAGTCTAATCCTTATTTTTCACTCTCGCCGCGCACACACTGGCTGGCTTTTGAGCTCTGAGCTCTCACTCCATGTTTCCTTTTACTGCTATTCATCTTTTAACCCGCGCACACACTGGCTAGTAGCACTGGTCCGTTTCACTTCTTCAGGGACAGTTTCTCCTTCTTCCTATGCTGGCTTGCTCTACAATGATCCACTGGTATCCTTTACCATTTCATCGAATCTCCATGCTCGCAGTAGATTAGCCATGCAAGCGGTCACATTGGCTTCATGTTTTATAGAGAGACATGGAAATATGTGAGTGTTATAATTTATCCTCTCCCCTCCTTGATGAAACGAGAGAGTCAGAGGAAATTAAGAGGTGGCAGCTCGCTGTTTTATTTTGACTTGAAAATAAACGCCGCCACAGAAAAAGTACCTAAAACTTGTGGTACGGATATCCTTTTTTTTAATAATTTTTTATGACGACCCAATTGGCTACACCACGTGTGCTAAAAGCTACAGAGAAAGTGAAAAACAAAACATTTTCAAACATTTTTTAAATGGTTTTCAAAACCCCCTTAATCATCTTCCTTATTTGTCGAATTCCATAATTAATGTTCAATCAAGTACATGGTCGTTAATATTCGTTTTCTAACTCGTACAGCCCCTTCATAAGTAGTTGTTGCTCATTGGTTGAGTTGGGATACATGAAGAGAGATGCATTAAGATATATTTTCCGCAAATTTCTTTAAAATAATCGACAAAACATGCCATTATCTTGTCAATTAAATTACAAGGTGGAAAAGCAAACTGTGCAACTACTCCACGTTTTCAACTACTTCACGTTATTATTGTTTGGTTAATCAAAGTTTTGGTTGGGAAAAGACCTGACTTTGTATCTTCGAATTTGAAAGGGTAAGTTTTAGATAAGCCTGCTGATGCTTACTCAACCAAGACGGACAAAAAATGGTCTGCGGTGAAAGGATAAGAAGGAAGAACCCACAGGTTGAGAATCTTCCTCGGTTGACAAATTTTCAGTCACCGTACATCATCGTCGTCCATGGAGAGCCAAAAGAGAACTAAGCTATCGAAGCAATGATCTTAATAAACAACAAAATCCACTCTACAAGATTATTTCACCCTCTCTTTATCTCTATATGCACCTGAGAAGGTGAAAAGGGAAAAGGAAATACCACCCAATTTGATATCTGCAGTTTTTGGTCCTGCAATCAATCGTCCTCGACTGAGTATAATCAAGAATGGCCAAACTGGCATGGAATGCTAAGTTTTCATCTACTTTTGAGAGCTTTTTTTTTCGGAGCATCTTTTTACTTCTCAAGTCTCCATTTCATCTAATAACATTTCTTGGTAACGGCATTCCTGACTGCAGAAAGCTTTTTCACCTCTGCGTTGAAAGATAACAGACAATTAGGCCCATAGTGACGGTGGTTAATTTGAGTAGGAGATATTAGTTAAGAGAACTAGAAAAGAATATGATAAAAATCAGAAGAGAATACTAAAAGCAGTTCTTTTTGGAGACTAGCTGGTCTTTCAAACTGAACTGATTAGCAACGGCATAAAAGGGAAGAGAAAAGTTGCATCTTTTACAAGAAAGAAAAGGGTCCAAACCTGTAGATGTAAATGTCATTTTTCTGTTGAAGATTCTTCTTGCAAGTGTAACAAAAGCTGAGGAAAGTCTTGGGCTCAGATTTTGACATATCCGGTAAAGAGCAATAATTCTCCACAACGCAGTTATCAAAAATATGAGTGGTCGTTGGATTAGGTCCATGAGTTATGACACATGTATAGTCTTCAGAGAGCTCCATTTCACTCACTGATATGCATCCAGTGACCACCCTAGGAGAATCCTTTGATTGGATGCGGGAAGGGACTGAACCAGATGCAGAAAATTGTGAGTTCCTGGAGGTCAAAATTCCAAACTCGCCTGGAGATTTAGGTGACTCAACTGGAAGTAGTATAGAGTTTGGCTGTGGTGGGATTTGAACTCTGTTGTTGGTGCCAAACAAGACCGTTCTGTTACTGGGTTTAGAAAAATGGTTTTCATTCTCTTGGATGGATACTTTGCCACAGTTTGGTGTATCATCAATAAGCGCAAGACCAATACCCTTTGAGTCTGATTTGTCCCACGAGTGTTTGCACTCTGAGAAAATTTTTGGGGATTTAGGCTGGTTTATGACATAAGAAAAGGGGTTTTTGAAAGGGAAGAATTGTTTAGTGGTGTCAAGAATTGAACTTAGACTCATCATAGGTTCAGCTTCAGGTAGACCCTTAAAGGTGAAAGCTTTGAACCTTGGAGAAACCAGAAAAGATGCTGGCTGTGTGCAATTCTGATTGGAAGTTGATTGAGTGCTGCTGTGATCAGCCATTAAATTTTGCTTGCTGGTCACAGCTCTAGATCTATTCCTCAGCATACCTACCTCGTATTAGATGTTTCTCAGCACCACAAATTCACTGCTGAAAGAAAACGAAGATTAAGGAAATTAGTCTCCCATTTACCAATATGAAGCAGAGTGTCTTACTAGATATATTGAAGATAAGAGATTACTTCTCACCTGAAATGATTAGAGTTGAAGACGATCCAAGAGATCACCAAAAATTGCTGCAAGTGACAGGCACAAGAACTGCATTTAGAGGCTTCAAAAGAAAGAACAAGAAACCAGGCCCATTTTTTCCTCCCAAAAAACTAATGCAAAAGCTTGCTATCTAGCTATCCACAGTCCAAACACAGAAACCAGGGGAGAAAAAAACTGACAACACACGCTCTATTGGGGATTGAAACTAACTCCTAAATCTCTGTAGCCTCCATGACTGAACACTAAAAAGACAAGATAAAAACTGATGTTTTCCCTCCAACTCTTGTCTTTTGTCCTGGGTTTTTTATTCATCCCAACTAGAACAGGAATCAATTCCCCGTCATAATGGGTCGCATGCAAGCCACATGATCAGCAGCAGACATGATGAACAGCCCCATAGACAATTACAGAAAAAGCAGCAGTACTGGTGTATCTCTCTGTACTCGAAACTAAGTTGTTTCAGGCAGAACGGTTAAAATGTTTTTGGGTTTTTCCAAATCCCCATGAAAAGGAAAACACGCAATCATCACTATAAAGCAAAAAATAAAGTGAGAAAAAGCTACAGCATCCTCTCTACTTTCAACTATTGGTGGGTTTTCATTCTTGGGTTGGCACCAGTTTCACTTTCTCAGTTCCTCTTTATTCACTTTCAGCCCCGCAAGATCGCCACAGTTTTGCAAACTTGCAAAGGCAAAGAAAGCTGTAAAAAGAAAAGTCCTTCCCTTCCAGACAAAACAGCCTTGAGGATGTCCCTTTTTAAGAAAGAAGATAATTGAGAGAGAGAGACGTGTTCAAGAGAATCAGTGACTTTTCCAATGCAGGCTCCTCGCCGTACTAGCTGGGACCCAGAAGTAAACTCCAGCATTTTGCTATGCTGCAAAAGTTATCATTATTTTTTATAATCCCTTTACGATTTTTTATTTTTTTATTATGCGTGCGGAAAAAACATTAGAAAGAAAATAAATATAAAATATTTAAAAGAACACCCTTTTGGACTTTTCATATCCTATTATTTTTGTGATGCGCGCGGAAATAACATTAGAAAAACAATAAATATAAAAATACATAACTTTTAAAAAAAAAGCATAAATTCTAATTTATAATTTTATTATCAAATATTTATTTATAAATAGTTTGTCATTTACCACTCCTCAGATAAATTCAAAAATCAAATTAAGAAGATTAAAAATCTGAAAAATACAAGTTTTACGTATATTATTTAATTCTCTAAACTAAATAGGAAAAAAAATAACAAGGAAAAATAATTTTATTTAAAACCTCTTGCCTTAAGTCTTTCTAGGTTAAGGAAAAGGTATCATCAAGTTTAAATTACTCTTACCTTAATCTTGTAGATGTTCAATCAAGTCCTTCTAACCTTTCCTTTCTTTCATCGCCATGGTTTATAACAAATTTAGACATTAACTTCAATTCTTTTGTCTTTAAAATTATACGAGAAACAGAAATTACAAAAAAAAAAAAAAAAAACCCTTTTATTGACTTTTAGAGTTATATATTATTCTAAAAAGGATTGTTAAAATCTCGATGATACTCATCATGATAAAAAATATATAATATGCTCACGTGATTCAGTCGGACTTGTATAAATTAAAGGCTGTAAGCATTTGGATAAGAACCGTATACTATTATACGAGGAGGATATGACCCTGACAAACCATTTGAATGACTTTGCATATATTTTTATGAAAAAGTAAATCATGAATGGGCTCGAGAGCAGACATCGTTCCACCAAACTATGTAAGTATTTTAAAATTGAGAAAACAAAAAATTTGACTGTTGGATCGGATTTAGATTTTTCCATCGGATAAACCTTTATTTTTTAGACTCCAAGTTGTTTACTAGTTCAGGTAGGCTTTACTAACCTATCTAGAGATCTTGTGAACCTCTTGAAAAGACAACAATCATATTAATTTTGCAATGTTAAATAGATCTAAAAACCAGGCTAGACGAAAAATAAAAGATAAATAAATCTAAACAAACTATAAAATCTAAGACTATTTTTTTTAATAAAATTCCTAAAAAGTCAAGACAATTAAAAATATCAACCATATTATTTAATTTTTAAAACTAATTAGGAAGAAATAAAAATAAAGGGAGAATATTTTTTCCTAAAAAACTCAAACATAATTTTGCAGGTAGATGTTCATTTTTTTTTTAAATAATTGGTACGGTTGCAAATTGTTTTTGAGAAACTAACATACTTTAAAAAATAAATAACAGAGTTTAAATAAATTAATATGCTTTCAGTATTTAAAAACTCTTAAAGGTCATGTTACTAGATATGAGCCCATGTTATACCGTGGTTTTATATTTTTTTCCAAGTAAAAAGTAATGTCCCTTGCTTTTCATTTTTTTAACTGTTTTTTTATATTTTAAAATTGATATGATTTTTTAATATTAAAAATTAAAATATTATTTTCAATATATATCAAAATAAAAAACATTTTTTAAAAAAATGTTTCCTGCAATCTTATACAGGCTATCCATGACAAAAATTTTTTTGTCTTTGCTCGTACCACGTGGCTTCTTGTCCAGTAGTGCACAGCCATGAATGTAGAAGTAAACGCAGTCATCCGAAGAACAAGCCGATCGCATCATGTGTTTGTAACTGAGCTTTAAGAGTATTTTTGTTTTTATTTTAAATTAATTTTTAGTTTTTTGAGATATGTTTAGATATAAAAATAATTTTAAAAAAATAAAAAATATTTAAAAAAATAATATCAATCATAATCTCAAATAGACTCATGTGTCTATTGGATATCTTCTTCTAACTTATTTTTTACCCTTAAAACCGGTAACTATCGGTGACATCACTGTAAAATAAAAAAATAAGAAATAAAAAAAATAAATACTGAGCGGTAATGAAAGTTTCAAATAGACTCATGTGCCCAATGGATATCTTCTTCTAACTTATTTTTTACCCTTAGAACCGGTAACTATCGGTGACATCACTGTAAAATAAAAAAATGAGAAATAAAAAAAATAAATACTGAGCGGTAATGAAAGTGTCTCCAGAAATTTTGACTTTTTATTTTTAAGTATGTCATAATAGTAAATAACTTGTGATTTATACAGTATATTTTAAATTTAAATCAGAACATGTATTTTTTATAAGATCTTAGAACTACAAGATTTTATCACTCACATGAATTCACAAAAATTAGATTCATGAGAAATAGAATTTCCCTGTCTCCAGTTTTTTTTTTTACTTTCCACTATGAATTATGCACTCGTCATTATCATCTCTCCTTGTGGTATCTACACGTTGCTTCATTGTTGCTTCTTCTTCTTATATATATCAAATAAAATTTCGATTTTTTACAATGACAATATCACAGTGATTTGATAATAATTTTGTTTTCTTCTAAATACTAAATTTGAAAACAGCATCAATTTGTTTTTTAAAATAAAATAATAAAATAAAATATCACCTATTGTCTGTTAAAAGTAAATTGGTTTTCAAAATTTGTGACTGCAGCTGTCGTTTTTTATTCTAATAAAAGATTCTAAAACAATATATATTTTAATTAAATATTTTTATACATGTTTTATATATTAACAATAAGCTAAAATGTGGGGGGAATCACTGTAGCTCCCCACACCCCCACACATTTCACTGTGAATGTGAATTTCAACGGTGATTTCCTTTTTCTTTTTGTTTTGCTTTTTGCTTTTTATTTGTTTTTACTTACAGATTACGTTTTTCTTTTGTTTTATTTGTTTCTTGCTTTTCTTTCTTGCTTTTTTATTACTTTTTTTTTCTAATTACTTTTTTTTGTTTCTTGCCTTTTTTTGTTTCTGTTATTATGTTTTTTTCCTAATTATTTTTTTTCATATTTTCCCATGAAATATTTTTTTTTTGCTGGTTATATTTTTTTTTCTTTTTTCACTTATATATATATATATATATATATATATATATATATATTTTTTTTTTTTTTATTTATTTTGTATAATTAGAGTGTCTGACTAGCTTAAATGCATCATGATTAATCCCCGGATCTAATTTTTTTTAACGCTTTTTTTCCCTTGATTATATTTTTTTTCCATTTTTTTCAATGAAAATTTTTTTCCTGGTTATATTTTTTTCTTTTTTTCTTTTTCCACTTATATATATATATGATCGAGGTGTCCGGACTAGCTTAAATGCACCACGATTAATCCTCAAATCCAATTTTTTTATAGCTTTTTTTTGTTTTTTCCTTATTATGTTTTTTTTGTTCTTTTTCTGATTTTTTTTTCATTTTTTTCCATGAATTTTTTTTCCTGGTTATATTTTTATAATTTATTTCTTTTTCTACTTATATATTTTTTTTGTATTTTATGATTGGGGTATCCTGGCTAGCTTAAGCGCGCAACAATTCATCCCAGGATCCAATTTTTTTTGTTATAACCAGGGTGTCTACACCAACTTATGTATTGCGTCATAAACGATCACAAAAGAGCGCGCATTAACATTAGAAAAAAGAGCAACATATTTGAATAAGGAAAAAAAAATTATTGAAATCATTATTGTGCAGATAATAAAATTATAAAAATCAATTAATAGAAAGAGCAAATTAAAAACCAAAAAGGGAAAAGGAAGCAATATTAATTTAAAATATTATAACAATAGCAACATTGGAGTCTTAACATCTAGAATTATTATTGCCGCTAGAATAAAAACACCAAAAATTATTAAATTATACCGAGGGAAAAAAATAAAAAGCATGAACAAAACAGCAAGCAAGAAAAACCAATTAAAAATTATTATTATTATTATTATTATTATGAAAGAATAAATAATCACTATTATTCTAATAATAGAATACATAGTCACTATTATTATAATATTAATAATAATCACTATTATTATTATTCTTATTATAATAATTATTATTATGTTAATACTGAAAGAAACAAAAATAAATGAAAAACTAAAAATATCTCAGAAACTTTAAGAAAAGATAAAAAAAACAATAAAAAAAATTATCATTGCTATTACTGGCAAAAAAAAATTTACAAATTATCGGGAGGGAAAAATAACAACAAAAGAGTAAGAATGAAAAATAATTAAATCATGATTATTATTATTATTATTATTATTATTATTATTATTATTATTATTATTATTATTATTATTATTATTATTATTATTATTATTATTATCATTATTGTGTCAAATACACTTATATATAAGTGGACAAAAGTAGGGATTAAAAAAATAAAAGTGTAAGGGGTGAAATGAAAATCAAATATAAAGGGATTAAATTAAAAAATTAAAAGTCAAAGGGCTGAAATGCAAATTACATTTATTCTCAATTGAAATCAAAGGACAAAATTGCAAAAATCGGAACTTGTGTACCGAATTAATTGAGTTATATACAGCCAATCCAGAAATTGAAAGTAGCAGGACCGAAGTGACACTTTGACATTCAATAAATTCAAATCGGAGGACCCAATCGAATAAAATTAAAACTTATATAACAGAAATGAGGACTAAAAATGAAATTAACAGTCGAGGGACCGAAATGCAAAGTCAAAATATATGGGGGACTCTCCTGCACATTGACGTGCAGGAGAGAGAGAAATGTGGCCGCCGGCTTTAACCGGCCCCCGCCGCGTCCACGGACATTTGGTGGTTACACGCGCCACCGTGAGAGGAAGACCACTCAGCGGCGTATCGTTCTGGCCGCCGGTGGCCAATTTCCGGACACCGGAGGATGCCGCACGCGCCACCTGAACAGGGCGTGAGGCGGAAAACCGCCTGGCGCGTGCGCCTCACGCCGTGACAGACACGGAATAAAAAATTCGAAAAATAGGGACAATTACCGTTCCACCCCTGAACCCAATTCATTGTTTTTGTCTTATTAGGGGCTAAATCCGTCTTTAGCCATTTCCGAAAATAATAAAAAAAGAAAAAGTTGCGGCGGACCGGACCGGACCGGGCCGGTCCGGCCGCGCGCAATTACGCCGGTGCCCCTCACCCGGAGCCGTTATTTTGTCCTATTACCAGGGACTAAATCGTCAATACACTGTTCACAACCGAATATTTTTTTTTTAAAAAAAAGAGTGAAAAAACCCAAAATGGCCCCGCCCGATCAGCTCCTTGGGGCGCGCGACCGAGGGCCAAAACGGGGCGTGCACTGTCGCAATACACAATGTTTACTGAGGGGAACACCCCACGGCCTTTATTTGTTTTGTAATATCAAAACACTAACCAACATAACAACATCATGGACGGGACCCCGAAATACCTGCTTTGTTCAACCTCGTCATCATGGCGAATTGGTCCCATGTTCGTCTGTCCACGAAGCATTCATGATCATGGGACCTCGCAGAGGCAAGGGCTAAGAAACAGCTATTTATTTCTTGGATGTAGTTGATGCTTATTACTCTGTATCATAAACACGTTTATTTTTTTTATTTGAAATTAATTTTTTTTGTTGATATGTTTAGATAATTTTGATAGGTTTATATTAAAAATAATTTTTTAAAAATAATAATATAATTTTAAAAGGAAAATACTCTAAAAAACAATCTCAAAAACACAACTAGTAATATCAATGCATGATAAATCCTTCCATATCTTTCTTTTAAAAGAGGCTCTCAGGTTTCGAATTTTTTCTATATTTTTTTAAAGAATGGAATCGTTTGCAGTTGAAGAAACAACTTGACCTTCGAAGGGATAATCATTTGACACAATTGATGAACAGAGTCCAATCCAAAGGATATTTTTCTGGGCAAACTAGGATAAACAATGGCTAACAGCACGTTTTCTCATTATCGTTACATCTGATTTTAAAAAATCGAAGGAAGGAGGGTAGGCCACTGCAGTAAAACACCCTTTTGTTTGTTAGTAGCAGTAAAAAGTAAAAACCTTCCCTCAATGCGATGGAAAATACTAAAATATCCGACCGCCAAGAAAAAAAAACACAAAACGACAACGTAAAAGCCCCCCCAAAAGCTCAAAGAAGCTCAGAATCATGTCCATGTCAGCCGAGCAAATCCTGATCTTGACAGAGTTCTTTTCTTAACCGATGTGAGGAGCTTACAGGCAATCCATAATCAAATCAACGGCTGCGGACAATGCCACGAAAGCAGCTCATCTTCGGTACATTTCACGTGCTGCACACTCACTTCCACGCCAGGTTTACTGCACTTCCCTTCTCCGTCCACGCTAGCTGACATAACGAACCCTCTGTACATGCAAGAAACAAAGGCTAACAACACGTTTTCATTAACATCTTTTTTTATGTTTTTTTAAATAATTTTGAGATTTAGGTCTTAAATAATATATTTTCCTGTAATTTCCTTTTTTTATCTTTAAACAACAATTACTTTTTAATTATATTGGACGTGTTTAGTTTTTAAAAAATCAGTATGATTTATTTATGTGTTTTGTATATTTTATATAGATCAAATATTTATTTTTTATGATATTTTTAATATTTGTAGTATTGAATAATATATATTTTTTTATTTAATAAATTTCACTTGTTAGTTTTTATTATAAATTACTTTTAATAAACAAATTTATCAATCACAATTAAATAAATGACGCTTCATTTTGCTACTGGATAATTTTTTTTTGTTCATGTATATGTTTTTGCCTGTTATTTTTTCATTTTTTTTAATTTAAATAAAATCAACTTATTTAACCACAACACAAGTTATTGATTTTTTTTAATACACACCCACGACATTTAAATATTTTATTAAAAAAATAATACAGACTTGTCATAACGGAGCACGTAAACTAGTACAGGAAGATGAAGAGGAGGTGGTGGGCCCATATATAAAGTAAATGGAAGAGATGTATTGTTGAGAGGGACAGTATAGAGACGTACACTTCTCTGCACCTCCACAAAGTTGGGTGCTGTTTGGTAACGTGAAAAGGGTATTGGGCCCCGTTAACTGCACTCAGAACTGAACTCGATCCAGATAGAAATGGTCGGCTCCACTCGACTCAGGGGGCAGTGTCCTCTTCTCTTTGCTATCGTTTATAACTGATTACAGTGAACAGACTGACTGGCCCAGAAACTTTGTGGCCCATTTCTGCTGGTGACCGTTGTTTTTTCTTAGTGTCGGTGGATAATATGATTCAGCTTATTTTTAAAAATATTTTTTATTCATAAATATATTAAAATAATATTTTTTTATTTTTTAAAAATTATTTTTGATATCAGAATATTAAAATGATATAAAAACACTCAAAATAATTAATTTAAAATAAAAAATAAAAATAATTTTTTTATAATTTTTTTCAGAAACGTTTTTGAAACACAATATCAAACACACATTAAAACTCCACTCAAGACCTTGTCTACAAAGCTTAACTTCTTGCTGAGATTTAAGGCAATCTTGGCAAGCAACTGTTTGCGCTATGGTTACTTTCAGGGCCGGAAAACTCCCTATGATGTGGTGTTATAAGTGAGTTTTACGGGATCGGGTCACTGGCTAGGTCCCTCGGAAGGCTGAATACTGATGACTGTGAAAGGACCCCCGGTCCAGTTATGCCATGGAGGGTGGGTTCTCTGGCTTAACTTTGATGCGCAGTTTGGATAACATAAATTAAAAACAAAACATTTGTTCAAACAGTTTGATTTTGATATAAACCGAACTCTTTTTTCAAAAATAAATTAACCAAATCAAATCAAAACCAAACGAATCAATTCAGTTTAGCTTTATATCTTCAAGAAATCGAATCATTTCATTTTGATTTGTAAAGTTTTTATTTTTGACAGTATTCATGATATCACATCTCCAATACTAAATTGTCGGTTGAGAATTACATTTCATCACTTGTTTTGTTTAATTTATATTATATTATTTTAGTCTCATGATCCAAAAATAATACTTAACGAGCTAGCTCGAGTTGTATTTTGCGTGGTATGTTTTAAGTTAATTACTATTCATTTTTAATATATATATTTTGATAATTGGGGTGTCCGGGACTGATTACGTGCACCACAACTAATCCCCGGACTCACTGAACATCCTGCAAACCTAGTGAGCATGTAAGGCACCGCGGGGTGACATACATGTATGGTGGGACTATGTCAATTGAACATTGGATTGATTGAAAATTGAATTTTATAATTTATTTGACTTGTTTTTTTGTAACGATGTCAATATCTCACGATCATTTTGCAGGTTTTGATATTCTAACTGCAATAAATTATATAATTTTTTTAATACTTTTTAAAAAAGTTATTTAATAATGTTTTTTTATTGATTTATCCTAGTTTCACGATATAAAACTGCGTTCTTGATTTATTTTTTTAATTGGGTGAGTTTTCCAGAATATTGACAGCAAAAACTTTAAAGTAAAAAGTGGTGTAACCTTACAGGTTACGATTTGATTTATTCTCACGTCCTTTTCAGAGCACCAATCCACCCTTACAGGTTCCGTAAAAGGATTCATCATGTCCTTTTAAGGCATAAATTCATTTCTTAATCTTCACGAAGATGCCTCTGTTTTCTTTGACCACAGACAAAATCACCCTTCTGAATCTGAGACCGGCCTAACCAGAGTAGAGTCTTCCACGACTTCAATTTCTTCGATGTGCTGCTGCAATCAGCCATGCCCGCGGTCCTCCTGCCGCATCTATCTAGCGAGCCAGCCGATCATCTAAGCGAAGAAAGTGGCTCATGGTTTAGAGACAGGTGGCAGCACCAAACTGGGAGATGAATTATTGAAGGGTCCATTTTGGCTGTCTTCTTCCTCGGGTTCAAGGGCTAGACGGCCCCTCTGCCATTATCAGCCAAGTGGAGGTCTCTGTCATGGTGTTATGTCAAATGTGTATAATTTCAATCAAATAGTATACTTCCAGACAATATGTATTTTTCTGTTTCAGCAAAATCGCTTTGCTAGAATAAAACGATCGGTCTATTGACTGAGGCGTCATGGGAATCTCTCCAAGCTTCAATTTTCAATCAAAGAGATAAGATGAGAGTGATCTAGCGAGGCACCAGGTAGGATGAAATGGGTGTTTTACGTGTAGTTTTTTAAAAATGTTTTTGAAAAATTATTTTTTATTTAAATTATTTTTTTAGTATTTTTATATATTTTCATGTATGTATGGATATTAAAAATAAATTTTTTTAAAATAAAAGGTATTATTTTAATGTATTTTTAAATAAAAAATATTTTAAAAGAAACTCTCCTCTGGAAGTTAGCAAAAATAGAGAGAAACTAGTCGGATTGCCCGCACTACGTTGCGGGCATAGTGTGGGTAGAACAAATAATTTTCATAACTGTTGAGATTAAAATATAATATTTCAGTATATAAAATTTGATATAATGAAAAAGATCAACATCCTTCATTATAATAATAGTAAATCAAAGTCTTAATTTCTTAAATTATCATCATTATCACTGTCAAAACAATAAACATTATTTAACAAATCTCAGAGAAAAACCAAAAAAAATTAATAAAAAAACACGTAAGAACAAAAACCTAAAATTATTATTATTATTATTCTTAATATTCATATTATTATTGTTTTAATAACGGGAAGAAAACAAAATTAAATCAAAGGCTTAAAAAAACCCTAAAAACATTAACAAAAGAGCAAATGAAAGAATAAAATAAATGAAAAAAACAATAAAAAATATTGACTGGAAAAAAAATTATTTGACCTGAAAATTTATAAAAAAATATTACACTACTTTGCGGTCTGGGTAAAAAATTTGTATAATTGTTTAAAGAATAAAAAATATCAAATTATCCCGAGAGAAAAAAAAACCTAAAAAACATTAACAAAAGAGTTATTAAGAGAAAAACATTAAATTATTATTATTATTATTATTATTATTATGCTAATAATGAAAAAAAAATAAAAGACTAAAAAAATCATTAAAACTTTAACAAAAGATCAAACAAAAAAATAAAATAAAAATTATCAGGTAAAAAAAATTATATGACGTAAAAATAAAAAATAAAAAAGGAAAAAAAAACTAAAAGAAATAACAAAAAAAATACAAATATCAATTTCCAAATGATCATAGATATAAAATAAAATTTAAGAACTATTTTTTTTGAAAAAAATATACCAGCCCAACAAATAAGAAAATAAAAAAAAATAAAAATCAGAGCTAAGCACACTTATATATATATATATATATATATATATATGGACAAAAGTAAGGATTATTCTTGAAATTAAAAGAAATAAAGGGATTAAAATAAAAAATTAAAAGTAATAGGGCTGAAATGAACATTAAATATAGATGGATTAAAATCCAAAATTAAAAGTATAAGGACCAAAATGAAAACATCGAAGTCTTAAAATCTAAGAGTATTATTACTATTACAACTAAAACAATAAAAATTATTAAATTATTACGATGAAAAAAATAAAAAACATAAAAAAAAGGAAGCAAGAAAAAAAACTAATATTATTATTCTTATTGAGTTAATAATTGGAAAAAATTCAATCAAAGAAAAAAATGTCAATAAATTGTTTTTTTTTAAAAAAAACATAAGTGAAAAAAACAATTAAGGTAAAAAAAAAAGAAAAAAAACGTCAAAATAAATAAACAAATAAAAAAACAATCAAAATAAATAAAAATGAAAAAAAAAAACATAAGTGAAAAAAAAATATAAGTGAAAAAAAAAAAAAAGCAAACAAAACATAAAAAAACAAAAGTGAAAAAAAATGCACTGGCAGGGGTTCGACCCCTGCCCCTCTTAAGACACAGGCGTGTCTTTGCCAGTGAGCTACATGCCTTTCATTGTCTCTGTCTGTGAAAGAATATATAAATAGTATATTTACTGTTCAAAAACGAAAAAAAAAAAAAAACACTATTGAAATCCACAGTGTTTTCACTCACAAGCTACAATATTTTCCTGAGCTCTTTTAGTTTATTGTATAATTTGTCAGGTCACAGTGGAAGAAAGGTACATCTCTTTGATTTGATTGCATGCTCGGATGACTTAAGAGTTTAGTTGATGGTGTTTATTAAAGAATATATTGAAAAATATATATTTTTGAAAATTATATTTGATATAAAACCGTGAAAATAATTGAAAATACAAAAAAAATTAATTTAATATAAATAATATTTTATTATTAAAAATATTTTTAAAACACCTTATCAAAAAATCATTAATATAACAAAAACCCTAACTGCCCGCTGCATTGATAATTTTTTTTTTTTGGATAACGTGGGAACCACATGACCCGAAAAGCGCACTTTGTGGGCCCAGAGCATGCGTAAACCCCCGGCTGTCCCAGGCTCTTACAGGTTTGGGATAGGGCGCTAGGATGACTTGAACCTTGCTCCCATGTATGAGAGCAAGGCCTGTTGCCGCCAGGCTGCCCCGATAAGATCAGAATAAACCATCTTTTGACAATGAGAATTAAAATTTACCTTTTAGTCCATGTATAGAGTATAGACAAAGATATATATATTACATGTTAAGTTTCAAAAACGTTTCATCCGTTGGTTCTGTACATGGAAAAGAAAATTGGAAAAACCTCAAAAAAAATCCCAATTTACATGAGAAAATCATCTAGGTTTCTATTTTTTTTTTTTGTATACGATAACAGTTAATCAGTTTTCATGTGATAACACATCGATCTTGTTAATGGAACGAACATGGCAGGGGCTTAATAGAGATGACTCTTAAAGATCAGGGACTTTTTAAGGTTGATGGATTGCAACCCAAACGGGCTGTACCTGTAATAGAGAAGCTCGGACTTTTGTGTGGGCCGTAGCATCGACTTCACATTGCACATGGTTTGTTGTCTACAATCGCAATTGCCAGACCACACGAGTGGTCGAGATCTTGATATGAACGTTTTTCTGCGGATTCAAACTCTGGATCTTCCGATGTCTCGTTTCTATCAGGTCCATGCAGATCCACCACCCAAACAACTCCAAATTTGTCAGCAAAACAAACTAATTTATGGCCACTGCACTCACTCTCTTCTCAGACCACCTGTTCCAAACACAGGATCAAGAACCAGCAGACCAAATCTTGACAAGTTTATCATCACCAACTGATGCAAACAGCTTCCCATTTGCCCCATAGCGGATGGCTCTGATTGAATCCTTATGAAATGCCGCACCAGTTTCATCCACCAATGTAACCCCACAACCCCTCTTTTTCAGGAAATACATCAAATGAGTTAAATTCCAATATTCAAAATATCTCATTTTGCAAATGTGAGTTCTGTGATTGGGTCAAATCATGTAGAATTGTCGTGATGATAGCACGGGGGCACCACTGCGCTTACGCCCAGGAAATTTAAGAGAAAAAACTAGTCAAATGAGCACAAATTTTCATCTACAGGAATACTATGGAGTGGAAAGAATAGCAAGAAACCAGCAGATACAGTTTGTGCAGATTAAAAAGAACAAATGGTTCGTTAATTGTCATGCATGCTGCTACTTAACAAATTTCATGTACCACTGCTGCTGTTAAAACTGTTTCAATACATTCAGCTTTGCCTTGCAAGCGGAAGTTTCCCTCAAAAACTCCCAAGTTAACGGAAAACAGAGGCAAAGATTATGGCTCACGAATAAAACAGGTAGCCAGTGAAAGATTACATTCCTCGTCTCCAATAGGAGGGAACCAATGCCTTAACAAGGGCACACTTTTCACATCAAAGAAGCAACAAGAACAAACAGGGTTAAATTCTCAGCTGTGCACACCCGAGGATTGTTCCCCGGCACCGTGACATTGGAGTTGCCTGGCGCCATGTTGGTCTTTCACCCCCAACTGTCAAGATATCAACATCAGACACTGGCTTGATATCCCAATTCCATCTATCAGGGCCAATCACCCCTCCAATCACATACATCTCATCTCCTAACCCAGTCATTGCAAATCCAATCCTTTTCCGGAACTCATATGCTGAAACTACCACTTTCCTGGTTTTCCCTTCCTGCCTGACAATTAGTCCATGGCTCATCACATAGAGAGCATCATGAACAACTGCCATTGGACCTTGGAGCCAACCATAATCCTCAACGGTCCACCCGGACCCTACACTGTCCAAAACTTGTACTGTTGACAAACCCCTATGCAAGACATGCAACTTCCCCTTGATAACTACTCCAGAGCAGGCAGAATTGTGAGTTCGATGGAGATCAGGTATCGGGATCCAAATATCCTTCTCTGGATCATACATTTCTGCTTGAGAAATTGATTTTTGGCAACTGGTGAAACCACCAGCAACAACAATTTTTCCATTCAAAGCACAGCATGCAAACATTGCTCGGGGCACAAGCATAGATGCACGTGCTGCCCATTCTCGTAATACAGGATCATATGACCAGACTTCATCTGTCGCAAAGCTTCCATCTTGATCACCAGTTAATGGGTCAACTGCATCGCTACCACCACCAAGCACAAATAGCTTTCCTGCACTACAGACAACACCAAAGTGCGCAAGGTGCCTGATCTTAGAAGGGAGAACGGGAAGGGTAATCCAAAGTTCCCGGAGAGGGTCATAAAGCTGCCACATATTCTCAGGATCGAAGGCACACACGCATAGTAGATCCTCAGCTGAACCAACCTCCTGCCGGGCTTTAAGCAGCTCAGTGCTGCGCACAGCAGCTCGCCATGAACGAGAAACAAGCTCTAACCTGGGATGGAGATAGAAGGGAACCCGTGCAATGCACCTGATGGAAACAGCATCTGGAAGACCTTCAATCAGTTCAGACATACTAACCACTGTTGCATCAATTTCATATAATGTCGTCACTGCTGATTTTTTGCTATACTGATGACGGCAATGCAATAGCTATCTGACCAAAAAAAAGGCACGAGCATGATTATACGAATCAATTCATAGTTCTGGAATTTCAAAATCAATGTACTAATACAGGTGCATCGATGAAAATAACATTATTACAGTTGTCTTTTCATTGTGCACTCTAAAGCACTTGGAAGAGAAAACTCATCCTTTAAATAGCCACCACCATCATCAAACAGAGTTTTACTGGAAAAAGAAAGGAAAAGAAATCCAGATCATAAAGATCAAACAGGACTGTTCAATCACTTGTTTTGGCATGGAAAAATTTCAATCAGTTTGTACTGCACCTGAAGTCAAAATCTCGAAGCAATTAGTTGTTTCCAGGTGGTTGTAACGTATTCAAAAGCTGAAGAGTATGCTTTTTTCATACATATAGAAGTATTATCATGAAAAGTAAGTAATATGAGGGGGAACCTAGCCTTCTCTTTTCTACCGTCAATGTTCAGATTTTATTAATTTTAAAAAAGCACAGCAAACACAGTGCCAAATCAAAGCATCAACTCTACTCGCAAAAATCCTCAGCAAAATGCTTTTTATAATAGAAATGGCCAGACCAAAAAGAAACAAGCCAATTCAAACTAGACTAAAAGGTATCGGATTTATCCTGATCAGAGCATAGACTTACTGGGCATGAGTCATGATTACACTATAAGGGTGTGTGCATGTGTGGTATGAGCCATAATATTTTTTACAAGGAAACCCAAAGAAATTGATAATCCCACATAAGAAAAATTGTCTAAGAAACAAGTTACTAGGCAGGGCATTTGGTACTCTAATTATGACACTGAGATGGACCCGATCCTACATATAAACACTGTCTGGAAAAAAAACAACTACACAATTGCCTGCAATAAGTAACTAAAGGTATTATCAAAGGATCAGTAGTCTATAACAGCTTTATTCAAGTCAATTAACATCCAACAAGCATTAGACAAAGGAAGAAACAAATAAAAGAATGCCCTAGGCAAGAAGCTAAATCATCATACGCAATTTCATTCCATGGATCACCAAGATCATACCACATTCACAATAAGTTGTTAGTTCTTGTTATACCTCACACACATTTATGGATATTCAACACAAGAACCAATGCAACTCGCGTTCTCACCTATAGTTTCTGAAAAGAAAAAAAAATCAACATCAAAGCCAAGAACACTTGGTATCGAATTCATGCCGAGGTATACTAAAATTCATCGACCAACTAAATGCAAGCCAAAGAAAATAACTCAGCCTCAGAAACAAATAATATAACCCCAAAATAACCAGACAGAACGTTCTTTACTTCAAACGCCAAACCCACTTCCAATTCACCACAAACAGTAATGGGTATTCATTAATTTCCATATCAAACAACAATTTCAGCAAATCACAGTCAAATTTTGTCGCAAGAAAATGAGATAATTTCTTTACTTCTGCTTGCACAATAGAAAGACAGCACGCTTTACCTGACTGAAACCCAATGGGATTCGGGGCTTTGTTGCTTAGATTTCTATAGACACAGATAAATCAAAAGTAGCGTAAGTTTGCCTGCAAGAGAGACTTTCACAGCTAGAATTGAAAGAAAGAAAAACAAAACATATAGTGTTTGATGGGCGTTTTTATGATTTTCTTCAGCATTTTATTTATATTTATATTTTCAAGTTTCAAGTCTTTTTTAATTTATGCTTACCCTAAAGTCTAAAGACTCTAAACCATAACATAAGCCATTTAGGATATTCCTTGGTCCAATTTTTTTTTCCTTCACCGCAATGCCATTTTTATTAAATAAAATTAAACACCAATCTTTGTCTGACACGTTCATGGCACGTGGTTGAAATTCACCAAGAAAATGTATTTGTTTTTATTTTGTTGATCTTTGGCTTAACAAGCCTAATTATGATTAGTGTTCCTACCTTGGTCCCTCTCTTACCTTGCATGTCAAGGCTTTGAAAAATTGCTGGCAGCAACTCATAGTCCCAGGCCAGGCCAGGGTCATCAAATTTCTGGCATTAGTCTATCGTGCGACTTTAGGTTATCAATTAATTAATACTTATTGAATAATGAATCTTAGGTGATTGCTCTTTCTTTCCTTTTCCTTTTCTTTTTAGTTTTTGTGATAGAAAAACAATTAAATTATTTTCTAAAACTGAGAGCATCTCCAGCCGGCATGCTAAAATGAGAAGGCAAAAATAAAAAAAATAATATTTTGACATTTTTTTGTACTTTTCGGCACTCCAGTGGGAGTGCCAAAAGGGGAGGTAAAAATACCTCCCCCTTCCCGAGCTGCTATTTCTAGCAGCTCGGGACATGGAGCTAAAAAAGGTGGCCCCACCTTGGGGCCACCTTTTATATATATTATAATATATATATATATATATATATATATATAAAATGTAATATATATATTAGAAAATAATATAATTATATCAAAAATATTTATTTATACATTAACAAGAGAGTAAAAATTTATATATAAAATTAATAATTATAGTGTTGGAGGGTTTTTTAAAAACAATTATTTAATTATATAACTTACTCCTATTAATCATATAATCAATGTAATATATATATTAGAAAATAATATAATTATATCAAAAATATTTATTTTTATTTACAAATACCTTAACAAGAAATATATAAAATTAATAATTATATTGTTGGAGGGTTTTTTAAAAGCAATTATTTAATTATATAATTTACTCTTATTAATTGTATAATTAATTGCATGATTAAACTACATACAAAATAATTGTACTATATTTAAAATAATATAAAAATAAATGGCTCCCCAAAATGGCTTTTACCACTGGAGCACACATCAACAAAAATGCTATTTTTACACTATTCAAAGTGCCATTTTGGAGATTTGGCACTCCAAAATGGCATTCCCCACTGGAGATGCTCTGACAAGGGCTATAGCCATAGGAGAAAACCAACAGGGTTGGTTCGGATCTTGGATTTAATGGCATTTTTATAATGTAAAAAATGGTTAAATTTAATGGTCCAGCAAAACTGACCCAAGAGACGATTACTGGGCGATATTAATAAATAAATAAATACAATGATTTGTTTTATTTTGCATTTTTTATATATATAATATTAAAAATAATAAATATATTATTTTGATACATTTATAAATAAAAAATACTTTTACTTGCTAGAGTGACAAATGTGGTCTGACATGCCAAATTGTCCAAAGAAAAAGAAAAAGAAAAGAAGAAAATTACGTCGGCATCTTGTTTGTTTCAATGTAGCTTTACCGATAAAAACGGAGTTGCCGAGGACCTACGAGTGATTGGAGTTCTCTGCGAGGCAACGCGCTTTGACTTCCCCGTTACAATTTCTCACTGCTTGAGAGGAATGATAAATGGCAGCGCCGACTGTTCAAAATGCACGCGATTCTGGATGTTTAGGCGCCGGTTTATTCAATTGTAAAGTCATTTGTTATGGTTCTAAGAAACTTATAGATTCAAGGGTGTTTAAGTTATCGTTTTGAAAGTATTTTTTTTAAACTAATTTTATTTTTTATTTGAAATTAATTTTTTAATGTTTTTATATTATTTTGATAAAATGATATTAAAAATATTTTTTTTTTAAATATTACTTTAACATATTTGTAAGTAAAAAATACTTTGAATAAAAATATCAACAACAGCTCCAAAAAATCTCTTAGTCCTTATCCAAATTGAAATAAAGAATGCTTTAAAAGAAAACAATAAAGAAACATCCATCATTATTACAAACACAATAAAGGGCGTCGAGAAACAACTGTAGCTCTCCTCACATGTTACTGTGGACTGGAGCAGTGTAAGGGCTGTTTTGCCCTTAATGAGCCGGCGCCTGGTGTGCGTGAATGGGGGCGTGTTTCGTCTCTTCCTTTCCTTTCAGAACACAGATAACAAAAGGCTGGGTTTTTTATCTTCGTTCGGTCTGCGTCCATTCCCATCGTTCGTTTTCGGTCAGAGACGACGTCGGTCTCTTTGTTCAGGCCTGGTCGGGCGCAACGAGAGGGGTGTTCATGGGCTGCTTTGAGGTCGTTTTGTTGCCTCGATTCGACGGTTTGGATCGATTAGGTCAGTTTCCCCCCTCTGTTTTGTGTTGATTTGTGGGTTTGCTCGGTTTGTTTTCATTGGGTTCATGGGTTCGATTTCCTTGCTTTTCTTTTGCTTCTTCTCTCTCGATTTATGGTTTTTCTGGGCTGGGTTTTGGTTGGTTTGTTTTGTTGGGTTGGTTTTGATTTTCATTTTTTTCTTCCTGTATAGTGGGGGCAGGAAATTTCCTTTCGTTTAATTGAGTTCGAATTGCTTTTATTTTGATGTTTGTGTGTGTTGGATAGTGGGTAATTGCTTTAATTGGGTTGGGGTTCGATTTTCCCTTCAATTTAATGTTGATTGCAGTCTCGGGTTAACTTTGGGTTGGATTTGATTTGGGTTATTTGCATGCGGGCTGGTTGGTTCTTCATTTTTTGCTGTTGATTTGGTTTGATTCGCTCTGGTTTTTCTGTATTAGGGTGAATCAATTCTGCCTTGCTTTCTCTCGGGTGAACTTTGGGTTGGTTTTGATTTGGGTTAATAAATGCTGCTTTTGTTGCTCTCGGTTTAGAGGTAATAAATTAATTGATTATTGTTATGTTTTGCATCCCCTTCCATTGCTTTGTTACTGTTTCTGTTTCGTTCATTCCAGGATTGTTTGTCTGTGTTTTGAATCTAAATGATTTTGGTTTTTTGGGGTGGAAAAGGGATCTACGTGCACCTTCACGGAATCTATCCTACGTAATTGTGGCTTCCACACTGGACTTTTCACATCCCCTCATCTCATCGATGTCCGAGAAAGGTTTCGTTTGGATGGGTAAGTTATGGAAATTCGTAGTATCATATTTTCAATTACATGTGAAGTTAGCTGCTCAAGATTATTTGGTTCCTTGGAATAAATTGACTGTATAAAAACTATATTGCTTTTCTCTGTTTTAGTGTTTGACTCAAGCTTCATATTTATCAACAATTGCATGTATTCTGATTCTTTCATAGACTGCCTGCTCTAATTCTATGTCATTTCCACTTATTGAAGTTTGCTAAATTAACTTCACTGCCTCTATTGTTGATGAAATCAATATCTTGCCCACCCGCGACCACACTTCTTTGAAGCAATCTTTTTAATCTTTTAAATTTTATGTGCAGTGCATCTTTTACATTTGAAACCCACCCTTTCGATCATGAGTTTAGATATTCTTCTTTTCTATTGCAGTGTGGGCATTTGTGAAGAGAAATTCTTGGCATATTTCTGGTGGTGCTATGACAGATTAAAGGTAAATTTGGATTCCACTTCGTTCTTACTTATTATCGTCAAGATGACCATAGGAAAACGGATTAAACGGACTTTTTTGGATTCTATGAAGCGAATCAAAATCTTTGTTGTCTCTGAACTCTTCAGAGATATTATTTAATCAAACTGGCTTCTCCTAATAGAGATATTATTAATCTAATTACTTCAGTTTTTCCTTCAAATGGGTTTAAGACTTTGTTTGCGAGCTGTCTGATTGCACGAATTAAAAATTCTGACATTTTTGCCTTCTCACCAACATTTCTTAGTCTGTGATTAGTCCTTAGTTTGTATTCTTTGTTGTTCTACTTTAATAGTATTCTGACGTTAGATAACTAGAAAGAAAACAAAAAAAAAGCTACAAGCACCCATGAACCAATTCAATAAGAAAAATGAGTTACTACACTGGTGCAACGACACAATGAGATGGTTATATAAGGTTCTATACCTCCCTAACTGCATGATTGCAATTGGTTCACCATGTCCAAACATGTCAAAATAAGGCTGCATTGCAGAAAACAACATCATAAAAAACAGAGCAAAAAATAGCAAATGAAAACAAGTTTATTAGCTTGAGAACAATCTTTGGTTACTTGATAGTGACAATTTTAAACCTTTTGCAATATAAAAACAATAATAGTGTCTCGATGTAGGAAGTCAAGCAGAAAGTTTGAAATAAAACATACTATCAAATACAGAGGTTTGATCCCTATTGCATTTGAATCTAGAGAAAAAAGACACATATGATTCTTTATCATAGCAACTTATTCACCAAAGCTTTCCATCATTGCAAAATGAGAAAAGGGCAAGGCTATAGGGCTTTACCATACCAAAGACTGACATATTTCAATGCTTGCAGCAATAATTACATGATAAATTTTAAAAATAAAGGGGAAAAAGATAAATTTCTTGGACATGGAAGAGGCAGCGACTTTGATAATGGTGCTAAGAAAAATTAAAAAATTAGATGATATTGTTGCTAAAAAAATACCTATAAATAAATTTAGGAAAGAATCAAATGCACAAACAATCACAATTTAAAAAAGAAGAAGGCATTAACAAAAAAAGGGGGTTCGGTCTAATCCCTTTCCTTCTTCTCCCACAATTGCCTACATCCACACAAAAATATAAAAAACTTAAAAAAAGATCAAAGGGGGTATAATATAAAAAGAGGGAATAATTAGAAATGTTGAATTTTATTATTATACTTTACTTTACCTCTCCCTCAAAGCTTTATAGTTTTAAATTGTTTCTAGCTTTAGTTACTTTAGGCAGAGTGTGATTGGTCAGCACCGTCATTTACAATAAAAACCTCTCTAATTCAATTCCAATTAGGTTTTGTATCTTACTCCTTCGACTCTTAAGAGCTCGAGCGTATGGTTTTACATTCGGTTAGAAATTGGGGATCAATGATTCTGTAAGATTAGCATTTCACTTTCAATTTTGACTCTATTCAGTGTATCGATTCTCTATTAAGGATTTCTATTTGTATTCAATATCGCACTTAATGTTTTTACTCTTCTGAACTATTTATTCCTTCACCTTCATTGATATGTATGTCCGGTTGCTTTTTTTTGTTGTTCTTCTATAAATCATTCATTGTTATCCTCTTATACTTATATTATTCTGAAGAAATATGTAACAAATTAGCATCTTTATTAAGTTCACGCAAAACAAATCCAAAGACATATAAATAAAAGATGCAAAAAATTTCCATGTGAACAAATTAAAACTGATTCCGTTATGGTTATTTAGATTAAGCATTTGTAGTGTACTTAATTTCTTCAATTAAAAAAAAAAAATTTACTTCATTTCTACAAAGAAACTTTGTTGCTCATGATTCTTCATTTGCTTTTTCTCACGTTAATCCTTCCGGTCACATTCTAGCCAAGATAGTGCTTCCGACTTGCTGTTTTAGTTCTATTTGTTTGTGTTTACCCCTCCTATGTTTGCTGCTGTATGGGCCTATTTATTTCAGACTTTTTTCCATGTTTTTTATACTTCTCTTCCTATCTTTGCCTTGCATTTTGCTTCTTTCAATAACCAGCTATTCTTTTTGATTGTGCTCATGTGTTTTTTGAATGGGGACCATTGAGTTTTCCTTCTCGGATTTATTTTTTGCTCCTTTTATTTTCGTTTCATTTCTATGCTTCTTTAGCCTCACTTTAGTTGCTTAGTTTTTGGGTTTGTACTGATTTTTGGATTCTAACTTCTCAGATTGTTAGCTACTGGTTGTCCACTGCTGCTGCAAGTGTTTAGGTCGGTTTTGCGTCTCTTGCTGCTTTTAAGGTAAGTTTTTGTTTTTTCCTTTGCATGGTTTCCTGGTGGTTTGTAAGCGTTTTTTTTGTATATGCTGTTGTTAGTAAGTTTTTAGTAATGCTGGTGCTTTTTTTGAAATTGATGTTTCTTTTTCTTATAGTTGCATACTGATGGTTTTTTGGCTTCCACTATTGACATTGTTGCCTAGATTCTTTTTATTATTGTTAAAATTGCGTATTAGTTGTTTCGCTAGATCTTATGATGGAGTTTGGGAATGAATATAGTCCTAAACATGTTCTGGATTGAATTATACAATTGATTGTATAAAAAATGGATGTGATTATGGATGAAATGTGACTCAAATTGTCTGCAGGTTGTGTTATGGATAACTTGGGATCTCCCGATATAGGGGAGACTCTGCCGAAATTTCGTTAGAAATTTCGGTGATAGGAAAAAAAATTTCTCATGCTTCATCTACCCTTTTTATAGGGCGAAAGATTAAACAAATTAAACAAATAGGAGAACAAAATTTAGGGTTGTTACTGATGATGCTTCATTTTCTGCTATTCATTGTTTTCATCTAAATATTTATGTTAGATCTACTTAAGTTTTTTATCGTTTGTCCCATTCGCTTTCTCCAATTACATATATGTATGTATGTTTTATATTGCTATTTATTTGTTGTGTTGGTATGGAACAAATAAACATTGTTGCATTCAATTAATCTTGAATATTGTTGCTACTGTTTTTACTGTTGATGTTTGTTTTCTTTTTAGTTACTCTCTCATGATTTTTTTTCTTCTGCTACTACTGTGATTGCCTTGATTTTTTCTATTATTGTTGAAGTTAATATTGTTAAAGCTGTTGAAATTTTCATTTGAAACTATACATTCAAGTGTCCCTTTGCTATAATTTGGCATAATAGTTTTCCATTAATACAATTTATCCTCCAATAATTGCATTCTCTTCCTTTTTTCCTTTTTTTTTAATGTCTACAATGATTTTTACAGCATATAGTGTTAGTTTTTAATGGTTTCTTTACTGATTTGCTGCATTTGTTCTTCCATAATATTTCCTAGAATTTTCTATTACATGACTTAATTTGTTCATCAATTCATTTATCACCTTGCGATTTTTATTTTTCTCAGGAAGATTAACAACAATATGAGATGTCTCATTTCGAAGAAGGGATTCCACTTCGTTCTGCACCTCAACATCCCTCTATTTTGCATTGATGTACAAATTGTATAGTTAGCACTCTTTTGTCATCTTTTGTGACACTACGTATATTCCAAAAGATGTAACCTATGTTTACGAAACAAACTCTTTTATGTTGTAGTTCTGAACTTTTTATACAGGCTATATTATAAGTTTATCGTTATTAATTTAATTATATGATATTATATACACAGCAATGCCCGCGGCAGCGCGCGGGCATATAGCTAGTATATATATATATATAGTCCTTATCCAAATTGAAATAAAGAATGCTTTAAAAGAAAACAATAAAGAAACATCCATCATTATATATATATATATATATATATATATAAACAAAATAGTGATTGATATTATGCTAGTTGTTTTTTAAAATATTTTTTATTATCATCATATTAAAATAATAAAAAACACACAAAAATAATAATTTAATAAAAAGATATTTTCAATTTTGCTTTATAAAATTGTTCAACCAGAACAACAAACACTACCTAAAAGAAAAGGAAGGTGTTGTTGGCATTGTAGTTTTAGTGTGAGTTTTTTTTTTTTTTTGGATTAAAACTATTTTTCATTTCATTTTTAAAATGTGTTTAATATGAAAAAAAATATTAAATTGATATTTATTTTAATGGTATTAATAATTTTAATATACTAATTTTAAAAATAAAAAAATATACAAACATTTTAATATATTTTTAAATAAAAAATACTTAAAAAAATATACATGACAACATCAAACACGTGTTTCATATCGGGCAAGATTCAATTTGTTAAATTATGGGACTGATTTCTAGGTTGAGTCTATTATTCTTTTATATATATAATATAATTAAAATTTACCAAGTTAATATTAAAATGAACTAAATTAAAATTCGATCCGAGTACCCCACTGGGCATATTTAAAATTATGATGGGCACACCTATTAGTCTAATGACACGGCATAATATATATCTCTTATGGCATAAATGACCAAAACGACCTGCCATCTTCTTTAGACGACCTGTCTAAGAATTCTGAAGTGGGTAATTCAACGAACAAACCTCTGGCCAAATGATTGTCGTCGATTTAGTGCTCTCACCGCAACAAATTGACTGAAACATGATCAATCCTGTAATTGGGAATTTTCCGGTGATCGGAAATTGCAACATATTTACAAGTACATGTGGTTTTTCATACTGGTAATTGGAAATTGAAGAACAAAGCTTTCCTTTCCTTCCGTTTTCTTTTGTACACGAAATGGAGGATCTTTGCCGGATGAATGAAGAAAGAGTTATGCACTTCTCTATCTACTTCACACAGCGTATTGTCCTTCTCCGTCTCGATAAAAAGAACACATGGCCAGAAGAAGATGATTGACATTTCAGTAATTTAAACATCAACAATTCTATCATGTTGTGTCAGTTGACCATGATTATAAGATTTAAGAGGTTGATTTTTAAAATTATTTTTCTGTTTATATTAAATACCAATGAAAATTTTGTATCACACGACCCAAGTAATTGTTTTGATATCAACAATTACACTCAATTTAACTACTTAAGTGTTGCCTTGAAGTGCATGAGACACTGACTTCAATAAAGCAGATTTTGCCTCTAATTAATCTCCAGAGCAGTATGAAAAAACAAGAATCGTTTATGTATTGGTCCTAGGAGGAGGGAGTATGCATGTCAACTCTGACAATGCATCCCCAAAAGAAGTATGCTATGTCTTACACACGCACGACTCACTCATACCAAGAGAAAATGAATATTCGGACTCCCATGTTACAGTAACAGTACTGATGGTAGCAGAAGATTAAACAGAAATGGAAGTGGATGGAGCTTCCAGGGTCGAAGCATATGACGCAGTGAAGAGTAGGAGGAAGAAGAGTTGGGACATCGTCAACTTTGTCGAGTTTGCATCTGATGTTCCATTATCTGTTGACGGTACTGTCTTAGATGCACCAAAAGTAAAATTATATTGTGCGTAAATTCAAGTCGCAAATTGGAGATTTGGTAACATAGTTGGAAAGTTTGATTGAATCTTGTACCTGCAGGAGGAGAATTTGGTGTTCCTGATGGAGAATCTGTGGGCGAAGAGGCTGTTCGAACAGATGATAAAATGAATCAGCTATTTGCATTGCAAGGAAATGATATTAGATCTTGGATTGCTTGCAATTGCTTACCATTACAACGGCCAATAGAGGGAGTTTGAACATTGCAAGCACCAGGGAGGGCCAGAGCCCGAGTCTGAACAATATTGACTCCCATTAACGACTGGCCAGAGCCTGAGTGAGGAGGCAGCACCATTAACGACTTCACATAGACATTAGCAAGCTGTGTACAACATGATGAAGACGGGGTCGATGAGTTTCCTGTTATGTAGTTCAAACACGGGGACATGGTTTATGATCAAACTGGTGCAAGATGATAAGGGCTATAGCAAGCATAACCTCCATCGCTCTAACTTCCATGGGGTCAATTCTAAGAAAATTCTTGGCAACGATGATTTAGAAATGTAGAGAGAAGATAGTTTTCTTTGGCTTGTTGGGGATGAAGAGGCTGTGGTTAATTTATAAAGGGGAAGATTGCGAGCAAAAGGTCGGCAGCTGCCTAATATGGTATGCCAACTTTCCCCACTATATAGCAGAATCTTAGGTAAACAACTCTCCTTTGGTACATCTAAATTTTCCCTTTATTTTATTGAAGTTAAACTAGTGTGTCTCTCTGGTTCGTTCAGCTTGCTTTTCATTGCAGAATCTACACCACATAAATCAAATGCTGATGTCGGTCTAAAACTAAGCTGAATGCCCTCTTTATTGCACGCCTACTTCCTTTTCCGTGCAAGGTATGAAAGAACAATAAAAAGGGATATCTTGTATGTGTAATTTAATGCTTTAGTGTCCACTATATATGCCATCCATGGTCAATATATAAATGCTGAAGTCTGCAACGGGTTGCCTCAAACAAGCCAAACTAAGCCAGCTAACTCCTTACTAACTTGTCATTAATTAATCAAATTCGCTACTAATTGACTTTAAAAGTGAAGAGAAAGAGAAGGGTAGGCAGATCAAAGCAAGTAATAGGCAAGTTGACGGCCGAGCCTAGAAATTCCAGGGTGTTGAATTAGTCGAATCTTCTGCTTAGACAGCCTGTTGTCCAACTTCGTTAATGGATAGGTCTATAGGTTTTTAAAGCCATTAATTACTAATTGATCAGTTTCAATGGATGGCTAATGGATAAATGGTGAAGGGATGGCTTTGGATAGCTTTTAATTTTCTATCTTATGAACGCAATGTTTATATTTTAGATAATCCTCCTATTAGTGCCAAAGTTTTCTACAAAAATTAACCAGGATAAATTTTCTGCAACTTGTATGGGAACTTGGATTTCAGATAGGCTTTTAAGCAATAACTTGAGTATGCCAATTTGTTAATTTGCCGTTTCTGTAATTAGTTTCATCCTAAGCCATAAATATTTAGTTACATCTCAACATTTGTATAGCTTCTCAATTCCAGATAACTAGTCACTGTATTTTGAAAGCTGTTAAAAATTTCATGTTTCACTTCTTCAGTGCTTTCAGATGCAAGGACAGAGGTAGCATGTCATTCTCCCAAGTTTCGACAATCAAACAATAGATGAACCATAAAACAGCAACAATGCAAACTCCACATGGTTACAAGTGAAAATATAGTAGCAAACTAGGAGAACAAGCTCTGGCAGTTCTTGGTAGAAAGCTCAGAATCTAACGATTCCCGAGGCACCTAAAGCACTGATGAATACGAAGATGGTAAGATGAAATTGCATTCTCATAATGCTCGCATCTGATGTGCCTGTTGATGCTGGGACTGTCTTAGATCCACTTCCTGCATTCATCAATGAAATAACATGTCAAAATAGAGAAACAGGATGTGGTATACAGTAGAGATTGACATTTATTTTTCTACAAAACTTTCACATATTTTTCTATGTGATGATCATAGCTGGCATGGCTATTTTTGTTTAGGAAAATATAGAACCGCTTGAATTTGTCTAATCCCTGAAATGTTATTGACCTGCTGGAATTCTTGGAGTTGCTACTGTAGTGGGAGCTTCTGGTGTTGCTACTGTTGTGGGAGCTTCAGGTGTTGCTACTGTAGAATCTGCTGGAGGACTCAGTAATGGAGAGCTTGCTGGTGAAGTTGCCGGAACATTAGCAGCTGATTAAACACAACAAAATATTAATAACATGTACCAATCTTCTTGTTATAAAATGAGATGTAATTAAGCACAAGCACAAGTCGACAGCCTACCATTGCACCGGCTAGCTGGTGGTGTTTGCACATTACAAGCTCCAGGGAGTGCTAGAGCCAGGGTTTGGTTAATAGCAATACCAAATGAGGATCCACCCCCATTGACCAATGTACAAAGACACTGTGGCTGTGATTGAACAACAGTAGTTAGCTGTGAGCAGCAGGAAGAAGATGGAGTCGAGGAATTTCCTGTAACATAGTTTAGGCATGGTGCCAGGCCTATGAGGGCGGTGGTGCAGCCTGATTGAGCGGCGACTTCATAACAAAGCATCGTTGTAAGGATTAGCATTAGACTTAACTGAACCCCTTTTGAAGCCATTTGGAGGTGCTGAATTCTGTGGCAATCAAGGAAGCTAGAAATGTGAGGAGAGTAGGATCTTTGTATGTCTAGCTGGGGGCAGTTTACACACAGGAGCTCAGTTCTGCGGTTTGAAGAGACCGAGAGTAGTGGATTTATAGTCTGAGGCTAGTGTGGAACAGAATATGCTAGTTATATATGGATGGCCAACTTTTACTAAATTGGGTTGCATTTGGTAGAAATTTTGTAAGAAGCTCAACCGTTCTTGCTACTTGAAAGCTCAGTTTCTTGCTATAGAAATTTCGGTGGAAACCTTCTGAATTATCTTATTTATTTGTTTTCACAACCACACTTTGTTATCAGACACCAATGACGATGCGTTGATGTGTATGATGGTTGGCTGGCCAACTATTTTTTAACTTGTGATTGGTACTTGACGTTGTCTAATTAGATTCGAGATCAGCAATTTTTCATATTTCTGGATAATTTTGGGAGCCGTGGAGCTTTTAAACCACCAGCTTTGAATATGAGATCCAGGCAACTTTGTCCGAAAGATCAAGGACACAATATGAGCTGCGCATCCGATCAGATGGGAACTGAAGAAGGTCACACTTGCACCAATATTGTTTACATTCAGCTGAAACCCACAAGAAATTCAGAACAAAATCCACTAAGCAATGCAAACTGATAGGAGGGTGCTGATCCAGAAGCATATAAATTGAAGACAATCAAATGCTGAAACCAATGTCCAAGAAATTGGGTTCAATTACTGTGAGATTATTATGTATTTTCTCTTGAAAAAAACATCTTAACTCATTTTGAAAAACTAACCAAACTTGAAAAGGTTGTGGGTAAATCTCATGCATTTGACATGTGGGTATGAGCTATGAACTGATGTCTCTTCAATTTCTTCCTCGGGTATGATACAAAAGGCGAGGAACAAAACGTGGTTGGTTCAGAACTTGAAGGAAAGATATCTGTCCACGTTCGCTGGGAACAGAGGTCCTGTAACATAAGATTTCGTCATTTTTTAATGCAGATGCCACACTTTCTCCAGCTTTATGGCAAGATTTTGTAATTTAACTCGAGATGAGAGACAGTATGATCAAGTTTTCTTCCTTGGGGTATAATTTGGTCTGGCAAATTCTACATGTTACAAATGGAAATCCTCTGAGATAAACAAGCTTTCAAGTTGAAAACGAGGCGGCTGATATTATGAGGTATCGAGTGATTGCAGTGACTGGAAAGTGACAAAATAAGTTCCTACCCTTTGCTGGTTAAGAGCTTATTTGATATTTATTTTTTAAATTGTAGATATAAAATATAATATATTAATTAGGTTACAATAAGTTTTTTTTTTTTTATAAACAACGCGGTGTTCCAGGCGCTGGCCCAGACTAATCCATGTCCGTACCGGATGGGCCCGAAGGGGTGAAAATACTCTCTAAATGACCGGTTCCATATAAGAGGAGGGGTTGAATCCCTGACCTCTTTTAAGAGACGAGAACGCCCTCACCACTCACGCCAGGACATCTTGGATGGTTACAATAATATATAAAGAATCGGAAAAGATACCAAATTTAAGTGTTTAAATTAAAAGGAGGGGCATTGCGGTTATAAAAAAGAAAAAATGAGCCCTTTTATTCCAGCCAAGACAGCTGGTCATAGAGGAAAAGGAGAGGAAGAGGAGAAGCTTTAGAGAGAGAGAGAAAGACAAAGAAAAGCTTGAAAATGGATTAGGAGTAGCTAGGATTCTTCAAGAAACAGAGAGAAAAGAGAGAACAAAAGAATTTAGAAATCAAAGTGGGGTTTTAGTGAGAGAAAATGAGAGTTTAAGGAGGAAGAAAAAGAATAGTAATTAGGGCAACACAAAAATCCTTGAATCGAGTTTTTAAGTTGTTTTTATGTAACAATTTCATAGTTAATTATCTTTTTGGCATGGCACTTAAAAATTTCTAATTTGTGATGAAGTTAGGAATTTCTGGCCTTGTGCAAATGAATAGGGTTTTATTGGGCTGAGGAAGGAGAAAATAGCTAAAGTGGCCGGCCATGGAGGAGAAGAGTTTTAGGAAATATTAGTGTGGTTTTAATGTAAGATGATAGCAGAATAAAGTGATGGAAGGTGTAGAAGATTGAGTTTTATAAGTAATGATGCATATATTGGACTTGATTTTGACACCTGCAGAAATTTCAAGCTCTGCCACTCTGTATTTGGAAAGTTTATAGCAACATCAGGTGTTCCGATCACTAGGGAGTTATTTTATTTACGTTTTCTCCTGCTGATGCTCATTTTTGCTCACTCTGATCATATTTCCTCACAATTCTTATGACTTCCTATAATTTGTCAATGCAACTCTGTGAAAAAATCATTATTTCACAGCAATCTGCTGGCGGAAGAAGATTCACATGTTTCATCCTCTGGAACTAGAATGGAAGCATATCAAAATTGGTAATCTAAAATTTAATCTGCACCGAACTATTTATAGGTTTCTGTGATGTGAACTTTCTCATGATAGCTGAGGGAGGTTTCCTGGGATTGATCATTCCTTATCAGAGGTTCCCATCTTCAAGAGCTAAGAAAATTGGACTTTGAAAAATTGACAATGGTTTTTGGAAGAAACCAAACAAATAATACAATCTCACTGTACAAAGGATAACAAGAATCATCCTTGACAGAATAGTATAAAATTAAATAGGATCTGGCAATCATAATCAATGATGCAAAAGGGCACAAATCACTCTGGAAAATTTCGTAGTATAATTTCACAAACCACTTCTGGGGCTCAGAATTTGGTCACAGTTGAACCACACCATGCCGCAAAGATAACGAAGAGCATAAAATGAGGAGGTGCTTTGACAATACTTCCATCAGATGATCCAGTAGATGACGGGACTGTTTTAGAGCCAGTTCTAGTTCCTGCATTTATCAATTAAGAGCTGACCTCAGAATTCGTTCCTATTAACATTTATAAATAGAAATTGGTTATACTGGTGCTTTCATGCATGTACTTATTTAATTTTTGTCAGCCGCATGAATTTTGGATCATGTCAAAACTACATTCCGTCCTATCCATATGATCAAAGATCAAATTTCAATCCTTTATTAATCCCTAGTAATCAAGTAATCATCCAGCTAATCTTGCAAGGATTGCACGATTGACATTTCCTGAACATACCTGAAGCTGAAGGAATGCTTGATTCTGATGGAGTAAGAGCTGGTTCGGGTGTCTGATAAGATGAATCCGCAGGTGAACTGGCTGGTGAGCTTACTGGCGGAGTTGCTGAAGCTGTGGGTGCAGTGGCAGCTGTTTTACCACGGTAAAGTCAAGTCAGTATGAATCTAGCAATACCTTGCTTATAACACTGACAACCAAGAGTTAAGAATTTGGATTACCTTGGCACTGGCTCATCGGTGGAGTTTGCACTTTACAAGAGCCGGGGAGATTCAGAGCAAGAGTCTGGTTTACGGTGATACCTAAAGAGGCACCACTATTATTGAGTAGTAAGCAAAGGCATTGTGGTGATGTCTGGACAACATTGCCTAGCTGCGAGCAACAGGAAGATGATGGACTCGTTGAATTCCCTGTAACGTAGTTCAGGCACGGGGCCAGGGTCATGAGAGTACTGGTGCAGCTTGATTGAGCTATGGCTCCACCACATGTTATGGCTACAAGGAGCAGGACTAGACCAACACGAGCCCCACTTGAAGCCATTGACTGCAGTTGCAAGTTTTTGGATGCCTGAAATGATCTGGTGGTATTAGTCAAATGTTTGGTTGGGATTTTGAGTGAGAGGGAAAAGAAAGGAAATGGATTTATAAAGGAAAGCTTGTGGGATAGAGACAAGCTTATTGGTGTATTTGGGTGACCAACTTCAACTAAATCAAAGGGCTGCTATGTAACTAAACATCTCTGGACATAAAGATGGCAAGTTTTCATTTGTCCTCGGGATATATTTTAATGTTCTGCTCAGCTGTACCATGTTTACTCATTACAAGACCTTGAGTACTCACAAAAAGGAAGGTTCTAATTTTCTTATTTTGGATGAAGCTTCTACTGAAACATTCATCAGTCCTAGCAACGTTTGACCTCTTTTCGAGCATAAACGGCTCGCCATGCATCTTGTTAGGCACTGCAAGTAAGATCATCAAGTTGAGGTTGCCTTCTAAACTGAGTTAAAAGCAGAGACAAATGATAAATCTACCAATGGCTGGCAGTGGTATAATTCATATACAAATAACGAATATAAAACTGTGACTGGCATGCCTAACATACCTAACTCGAACTCTTGTCTTTGAGGTCTAAAGACTCGAGGAGGAAGTAAATAAAAAGTTTACTTCAACCATGGAAAATTTGCTATAGTTGTTGAACTCCAGAATCCATTTCAAAACTACCGGTTATTTCCCTCCAATTCTTTTGCCCACCAATCTATAAATGATTTGCTATAAATGATTTTGTCATCTCAACTCAAATAACTCAGTTCTTCTCTGTACTCTTCTAATCAACTAGATTTGCAGCTCATTCAAAACTACTAATGGAAGGGCTCAAGGTGATCAAATTGATGGCGGCATTATCGACTCTGATAGTAATTTCAGTGAATGGGCAGATTAGTACACCGTGCACCCTGTCAATGATATCAAGCTTCACCCCCTGTATTAATTTTATAACTGGAAGCACCAATGGCTCACCACCAACTGCTAGTTGTTGCGGTTCATTCAGGTCACTGATGAGCACTGGTATGGACTGTGCTTGTCTACTACTAACAGCCAATGTTCCGGTCCAGCTACCGATTAACCGTACTCTGGCCATCTCTCTCCCCCGCGCTTGTAGCGTGCCGGTACAGTGTAAAGGTAGGGCTTAAACTCTACCTGCTAAGAATCTTTTCGGTTCTGTCAATGTGTGTTAAATTTTCTGATGATAATTATATTGCATTTTGCAGCATCTGGGACCCCTCTGCCAGCACCAGGTAATTCAAAATTTCTGGATCCTTTACAATTCTTAATCACGCTGGGGAAAAAAACGGAAACTAAAACATAAACTACATATGTTATTTGTGAACCTGGTACAAATACTCTCACCTTGGCTAAACTATTTTGTTTCACTGGAATATTGGCAGGTCCCGTCTTGCTAGGGCCAACTCTTCCACCTCCAGCTGCTCCTGCTGCTGCACCTTCAAGCCAACGAGGTAACCCCTGCTCTTGGATTTTGAAAAAAAAATGTATCTAATGGTGAAGCCTCAAACTTGAATGTTTCTGTACCAGTAGGATGATACCTGTGTTGAGAGTTATATACTTACCAAGTTTCTTTTGGCAGTTTCCAAAGCAGTAGCGCTTGCTCCAGCACCGGAATCTGAAATTACTCAACCATTAACACTTGCTCCAGCACCGGAATCTGAAATTACTCAACCATTAACACTTGCTCCAGCACCGGAATCTGAAATGACTCTACCATTAACACCAGCATCCCCACCAGAGGAAGTAGAAGCCCCACAAACAACTGAAGGGATCCGACCAGTGCTGTTCCCCTCATCATCCATGTCATCCCATGTTTCGCCACCATCTTTCTTGCTGATATTTCTAGCAATCATGGTGGCTGTCAAGAAATTCTATTAAGCTACACCTCTTCATCTTCATCCCCATTGCTATTTGTTTTGTTTTTCGTTGGAGTGAGAGCTCGACGAGCACAGCTCAATTTCATGTTGTTAGAAGAGAAAATAACAGAGAATATTTTGAGAGTATGATGACACAGTACTGTTCGATAAATTTAAGTGCAAGCCATTTGCCTGATACTCACCAGCAAAACAAACAAAGCATTCTACAAACCTTTTCAGAATCAATGAATGTTTTCCCTGCATTGAAGTCAAGAAAAACTACAATCACGTAAATTGATGTGGCTGCCTAATCAATCATGCTAATATAGATTATCATTCCAGAAGGTCATGACACCAAAACATACTCGAGAAATAAAAAAACTGACAATCTAGGAGGAAAACCAGAATTAGAAGATGCCTATACTGAATTCAAATATTTAGGATGCAGGAGCAACACTCATTTTCTTTTTTTGCTGATAGACTCACACCAGGCATATTTCTTGGGCTATCTCTATCGACAGTCTTGTTACGAAATTTAGAGGAGCCACCACCGATGGCTTCTTGAACTGCCATTCCACTGTGGTAGTCCAGACAACAATATCTTTTATTAACATATCAATATATTTTAACACATAAAATATTTATTCTTCCAAAATAAAAAAATATCTCTTTTATCCAAACTATACATGCATATAGTGTATGGAAAAAGAGACAAATTTATAGATAAATTATATCTATGAACGTTACACTTAATACTATTATCTTTTCAAAAAAATTGATCAGAAACATTTGAAAGAAATTTCATCGCAAGTTATTATTGTCCATCTCCTACCAATTCTAAGTCCTAACATGCATTTTAATGCCTTTTTCTTTATCTCTCTTGTCGATCTTTCTCTTTGTTTTTTGTTCCTGCTAGTAATTTTGCCTGGGAGTGAAGAGCAAGCGATGGAGCTGGGTTCAGCAACGACTTGTGTCCGTTTAGGAGGCTCAATCTAGCCTTTAAAGTCTTCTATTTAGAAATGGAATGGCCCTGGAATAACCTTTCAAGATCTTACTGTTAGTGGAAAGCCCAGCTCTGTAAATCACTCCCTCATCTTCACGTTTTTTTTTAATTGAAAAACATTTAAAAGATAAAAGATAGTGATGCTAAGGTTGGTGGTGATTTAAAAGAGAGTTTGACCGAGTTGCTCTAAGCACCCCTGCCATTCGATTTTTTCAGCAAATCTGAGAGCAATGCAATGGGAATATTAACCACGAGTTTCGCCACATTAACATTTATATATTCACATGTGTTTGTTTTAATATTGTGCAGTCAATTTTAAGGATATAAACTTCAACTGATGATGCTGTTAATCTTTAAAAGTGTTTTTGAAAAAAAATATTTTTTTTTTTTTATTTTAAAATTCTAAAAATATAATATTTTTAAATAAGTTTGATGTACTGAAGTCAAAAATAATTTTAAAAAGATAAAAAAATAAATTATTTAAATGTATTTTAAAATGTGATTCCATACTTTTCCATACTTTGTTTTTTCAAGCTGATGTTTTTTTTTTTTTTTTACTTCTATAGGGTTAGTCATATATTCATGAACAAAGTCACTGCTTTAGTTTTTTTTAATATATACTAATTTCATAATTCAATATTTATTGTATTGAAAAATGATCTTCAAGTTTCTTTCCCTTTATTTTCATATGGTTTTTGCTTGCTTTTATTTTTACGAGGTTATCTCAATTTTATAGTCATTATCATGAAACTTGTGAGTTAAACTTAGTTTAATTGAGTTTTTTCTTTTTTTTAATTAATTATCACCCTTCAACATTAAAGTTTCTATACTCGGATGGGCTCATATTGGTATTTCTTATTTATTTTTTGTTGGGTCTGAATTTCTTTATCGATTTTTTTCTGCAGAAAAATAAAGCATACGGGCTATGTTTGAAAAAGCCATTTGGACCATCATTAGGGGATATGTAAGGTGATTTTGAAATTGTTCGGGCCCATTAGGCCGAAATTTTCTATGCCCTAACGGCCCATTATCTGTATTTCCTCTCACTGTTGGGTATTCGAATTCCAATTGGGAGCAACTTTTTTCCCAGTGTAAAATGCTTGTGAATCGAGTTTAGATTCACAGGTGCGTTTATTCGTCTCTCTTTCACTCATCTACGCAAAATACTTGCAATTAGAAAGTGTGTTCGTGCTTTTTTTTTCTATCTTCGTGATCGCAGTTTTGGTTTTTGCTGTTTTCTCCCAAGTGCGCGGTAAGAATTGTCGGTTCCGTAATGTTGAAGAGGCTAAGCCCAAAACAATGTTAATCCGATATTTTCAGGTTCATCCCTCGTTAATCTTTCGGCTGTATCGGAAAACCGTGATTACCTCAAAGTTGAATATCCGTTCATCAACTCTGTCTTTTTCTTTTTTTTATAACTTGAATATCCGTCAGCTCCTGCGTATCATAACTAATGAATAGATAAAGTAAGGGTAACAGACATGCACAGAGAGTCTTGAATACGATCGCAGAACAAGTCCCTTTCCCGGTAGCCAAAGAACTCAAGGGCCATCAACTCACTCTTATCTTGTTCAGCCTTCATTTGGTCTTTAATGGAGCCTAACCCACCTTTCACTGTCCTTATCAGTTGCCATGAAATTCTGGGTAGATATCCACATCCTGAATATCTCGGAGAAGCCCTACAGCAGCTACTAGAAGAGCTCAAGACCACTAATGCTACGCGTGTACGGTTGCCGATGTAGACTTCACTAAAATGATGAGCCATTCATGAAAAAGTTGCGTTAGAAATTGGAAAAACTCCCCCAAAGTAGCCGCTGAGAAAATTAATCAAACGATGGATGACATCTTTCGAATCTGGGGCACCTTTTTTCTCTGATCACAGGTTTTCAATTGATTTCCGGGTAATTTAGGTACGCTGTCTAAAACCCATCGTAGAAAACGATGGTTGACTTAAAAGAATGCTTAATTTCTTTGTTTCTCTGTTTCCTTCGGACAGGCGTCATTTCAATGCATGATGGAGAGGAAGAGAAGAGATCTCGTGCACGTACGTACGTGGAGGGGCAGATACCTTAATTTGAACCAGATAGTTCACATCCGTATGCATAATTCTCTCCTTGCACGTCGCCATGATATCATCGTTGACTGATCTCTTACAGCCATGAAGAAAGGCACAGAGACCTCGAGTGTTTGCTTCCGTTTTGTGCAACTTAGGGCATCTGAGCCCTACTGACATAACGAGTTTAGCAAGCAACTAAAACGAAGGAGGAGTAAAAAAGAGGAGATGATTACATCACCTGTGCATAGTAAATGCTTAATTTGGTACTGCGCTATCACTTAGGTTTTCCACAGCCAGACCTCGCCTACCTCATTATTGTTCAAATCTAAATTATCTTTCTTAAGTCATCCCTTGCCCTAGCTAGCCTCCCTGTCTCTCTGGATACAGTTTCACATCAGCATAATATGCCGGCTCCGACGAAGCCTTTCTTTTACCACTAAAAGGTCTAAATACCCTCTCTCTCTCTCGGGCTGTTCTGACTTCTGAGACCCAATTTCGGTCCGATCTTGCAAGGAAATGATGATGCGCGAGGATCGGAGAAAACAGCTGAAAGGGAAGGCTTTTAATTATTACTGCATTCAGTATTTCTCTGCCTCCCAGCTGGGCTGACGTTCGTTATGATACTTTCAAGCGTGAGGTCCTTATCAGATTTACAATCAATGCAGATGATTTTAGTATATGTTTTTATACTCAATGTTTTTTTTTTGTTATTATAATAATCGTTGTGTTTTATTTATTTTTTATACTCAATTTATTTTTTATTTTTTTAAAAATTGATATAGTACTACAAAAAAATTATTATAAAAAAAAAAACAGGGCCACGGTAAAAACAAACACATGGTATGATAGTTTTTGTACTTGCAGTTAAAAAAAACTATAGATTCTAGTTTTTTTAATTAAAGTATTTAAAAAAATAAAACTGTAATATATATTGATTAATTAAATATTTTTGAATATATAATTAAAGTAATATACATACGCATCATGAAACAATCATATCCTTATTCCCATGTCTACTCGTATGAACAAGCTACTTTTTCCCATTGATTTTACTCCATCCATTTCTCTTTCTTATCCCAGACTTAAAATTCACAATAATCATTGCACGTCTTCTCTTTTCTATTCTTTTCCTTTATTTTTTTTTAAAAAAACTCCACTGCCACGCCATACATGACTGCATCATGACCAGGAGGTGTGCTTTGGGCTTTCCAAGTCAAATGTTAATTGTTCTGGCAAATAGCAACCTGACACGTCTCCGGCAACGAGATAGCCAGTCTGCCGGGATCTTGCCGATTCTAAAGCCCATGATTTATCAGATCGCAGATCAGAAGCTAAAGTAAAAGCGGTATATTTTACAAAAAGGCAAATAATAAAAATCTAAGGGAAGTGATGAATTTGGTCAAGGATTTACTGATGATAGAGTGTTTTTCCTCGCCAGAAATAATTGCTAAGTTTTGGGCAGGCAGCCTATCCTCCCGATATATCCTGTGATCATCACCGACAAGAGATGACAGGTGTTGATTAATTTACTGTTGAAATAGCCATGCATTTCTGGAGAAAATAAGTGGTAATTTGAGATAGCATGAACTAGATTAATGGATCATTAATTATCCACCAGCACATAATTAGGTTTTATAATTTTAGGAATTGATGAAGCATTACAGAAATCATTTGAAGAAACCTAATTGGTACCAAGGAACTAGGAGACCTGTGATTTCTATAGCTAGCAGAGCACGAGGCTGTGGCATATTTGGGGAAGAGACCACGACCACTGTAATTTCTTTGACACTTGTAATTTATACCCACCGGTCCCACCTGAAGTCTTCTCATTGAACATCATAAACTTTCAAGATATGGTGTAGTGCCCCAGAAGTTCGAAATTGGAGAAGCCAACGGTCAAATGATTTACTTGATGAATTTTGGGAGGGCGACCCATATCTTCCTCGCTTTCTTTCCTTTTCCATTTGGCTTCTCCAGGTTGATTCCTTCAGAAGACAGAAACCAATGTCTCATGCACCCGGCCACCATCCCCACCTGGATTTCTTGTCTCCCCCTTTTCTTGCTACCTTAACCAAAGCTAAACTCTGCACTTCAAACTATGCACAAAAGTCTAAATCCAGGAGAAAACAATGCATCAAATGATATTTCCAATCCAAGGTTATTTCAATTTGTTAATCTGGCGTGACAGAATTTCAGGAAAATTTCTACAATGCTGATGTATTTCGATTGAACTTTCTGTTGCTTACGAACTACGAATGCACCGAGTGGAATTTCTTGATGAAAGACAACATGCACTTCGTCATCCACAATCTTCTTACCATAAAAGTAGCATAAAACAGCTTTAATTGAACTCAAAGGTGTTCAGCGTAATTAATTAATTAATGCAGAGGATAGCGACCAGAAAGCTAATTTAATGGTTAATAAATTTTTCTACTGTCACGACACAAGCTCATAATCTCTTTGAATTATAAAAGTTATCCATGTATCTAACACATATCATCTCTTAAGGCGGAAACAATGCACAGATGTTCCCTTGAAAGAAACAATTGGCTGTTTTTAATTTGATGAAGGGCAATGGAAAATACAAATGTGGATCCTAGAACATTGGTTTAATCAGGACAAGAAATAAAAAAGGCCACTATACCTCTGGATCTTCTGCACAGTACATGATTGATCCTTAAATATATCATCAAATCGCCTAAAAATAATTAACAGACATGCTTGTGAAAATGGATTGATTTGTACGTTTTGCAATACTTTTGTGTTTCTTATCCTGGATGATCAGCTTGAAGTGCGCGTAAGCTAATTTTAAAATATAATTCTAATATTCCTTTCTTTTAACAAACGAAATCAAGGTTTGACGTATCATTTTAAGATTTCATTTGAGATTTTATATTTACTAAAGTTAATTTGCCGGACAAGTGGGTTGCACGTATCCTGTTCAGAGGAAAGCAACAGCTAATATATTGTACAAAAAGTTAGGGGGGGAGGTGGAATGGGAGGCAAAGCAGTCAAGTCCGGTCGCGCGGTGGCTGGCACGGAGTTACAAGAGAAGAGCTTCCACTGTCATGCTGTTGTTATTGTTTAAACGATCACGTTTTAACCAAGGATATCTCCGGACGTGTTGGGCCTGAGAATATTCTCCTTAATTTCAGACCAAGGAAAAGCTCTCCTAGTAACTCAAATACGCTTCCGAGACATCAAATTCTGTGTTCTCACCTTTTTCAGGATAGACAACTCCTCCTTCAACCTTGAAACACACACCCTCTCGACAGCTCACGAATTTTACTTTTAAACCTTATTCCTTCACAGACTTAATCATAGAGAGTGCACGCAACTCATCAAGGATATTTGTTTACTAATAATTAATAAAAATTAAATTTAGGAGTTGGTACAAGTTTTTTTTTTAAATATTTTTTTCTTGAAAATATATCAAAATAATATATATTTTTATTTACTATAATTTATTTTTTATAATAGTAATATCAAAAGAATTCAAAGATATATTTTGTAAAAACTTCCGGAAAACACCCCATAAAAGACATGGTGAATGCATGTATTACTAAGTTACTAACAATGCATCACTACATGTTTGGTTTGTTTGACAAGCATGCCTGCCCTAGGTTGATATTATAATAATAATTCTGAAAATAAGGAAAAATTAAAACCAGAAGAGAACAAATAATAAAAAGAGAGAGAGAGAGAGAGAGCATGGGAATTTCCGTGTTCCCATGCAGAAAAAGAAAAAAAAGCCTGGTAAACGTCATGTCTGTCTGGTTCCAGGCTTTATGGGATTCTCTTAAATGAACCTGCAAACGTCCAAACATGTCGTTTTAAATCTAGATCAGTTCGTAACTTTCTCGGTGGTGCTCCGATCTATCGTATGGTCGGGAATTAAGAATAATTTTTTTCTAGGAATATATTAAAATAATATTTTTATTTTTTTTAATATCAAATTACAAAAATCTAAAATTATTAAAAAAAACTATTCAACATCAGTTGTTGAAGAAACAATCAGAAATCAACATTTTGAATCCCAAGTTTTCTTCAGGATAGGCAGATCCTATGCGTTTCTTATGCATTAATTGAATGGGATTGATATTAATTTTTAATGATTTTTTTTAAAATGTATTAAAATAATATTTTATTATTATTATTTTAATTTATTATAAAAACAATATATTAAATATTTTTAAAAATACCTTTTAAATTTCCCAAACACAACATCACAAGGATACGTCAATCTAATCGCAGCTCAACAAATACTGTGACGCTGTCGCCTAGTAGGATTGCCATTCCATTCATATCTAAAAACTACTTTTCAATTCAAAAACTTATTTTAATCTCTTAAAAAATTATTCTCGAAGCTATAAGAAAATAAAAAATACCATTTTATTTTAAAATTATATAAAATTTATTAGTTGATTTTTTTTATTGTTGTATATTTTAATTTTAATTTTTTCCATTATAATTTAATTTTTCAATCAGCTTTAGTCCATGTTGTTTATTTTGTTATATGCCTTTACTTTATATTTGTAATGAAAAAAAAATTATCTATTAATTTAGTCTATATTTTTCTCCTCTTGTTTCTTTTCTTAATTGATATTTTTATCCATCAAACTTTATCCTGATTCTTTTAATTGCTATTTATTTAATTTAAAATAATTTTTATTTTTATTTTATCCCCCTTTAAATTTTTTATTTACTAGATTTGTTCCTTGATATTTTAATAATCTTGAAAAAATATCAATAAGTTATTTCCCATGATAAAATTAAATACTGAAAATTATTTTTCAACTTATTTTTAATTACACTGCTAGATATTAAAAACTCATGAACGTAAAATCATGAACGTAAGCATACCTCACTTCGTAGTAAATTCCAGCAAAATATAACATAACTACTCATTTAATATATAGGCAAAAATGGTAAAGTTAATATACCCCGATAAATCAATAAGATAAATAAAAAGATGACCAATTTCATAAAATAATCTGGATATAAAAAACACCTGATAATCAATCAAATATATATACAAAAAAAAAATTGACTGCTAGATGAGATTATATGAGGTTTCTATCATATTTGTTTACATAATTTTGTTTTTTATTGAACTTTCAACCGATATTGAATTACTGACAATAAACTAGAAAGGATAATGTTTTGACGGTGCATCGAATTATAAAAAAATTATTTATCTCAATAATATATTTTTTTATCTTTTTTTTTTTGCACCAATGTTTTTTTTCTTCTAATTTTATACTTTAATATTTGGTTTATTGAAGATTGAACTTTATAATTTATCGAGAATTGTTTTATGTAGTTATCATGGTCTTATGATTTTGATTACAGGTGGGACCGATTAAGCCAGTTGACTTGTATTTTTTTTTAATTGATTCATTTTAATTTTATTATTTAACATTGAGTTTATTATGGATTAAATTTCATGTCTTGTTTTTGTTTGATTTCTACGAGATTATTATAGTCTTACGACTTGAGTTACATGTTTTGCAGGTTAACCCAGATAGACTCAAGATATTTTATTGTTATGTTTTTAGATTGATTTTTTTTTCAAATTCATATTTCAATAATGAGTTTATTAAAAATGGAGTTTTATAATCTGTTATGATTTGCTTTCTACGGGGTCTATCACATTCTCGTGACCTTGGATTATTTTTTATGTTTATTTTATATAAGGTTATTATGATATTATGAATCGGGTCATGAGTTTAGTAAATCAATTTAACTCGATTATTTTTAATTATTTTTCTCAGTTCAATTCTTCAACACTGATTTGATCGAGAATTGAGTTTTATAATTTATTTTACTTATTTCATGAAACAAATTATGATCCAAATCGTAGATTTGACGAGTTAACCGGGACCAATCTAATATGCTGTAATTTTAGCATTTTTCTATATAAAAAAAATGTTTTGATTTTTTCAAATTGAGCTATATTTTTAACGGTCTTTCAAATTATCTTTATACCCATGAAATTAATCAAGTTAATTTCTACATTATTTTTTTATTAGATGATCATTAGCAATTATATTTATATACAAATATATATATCAACAAAAAATCTGATACAAATTTACGCGGGTCAACAATCTAAAATAATCCATATAAATAATCCTCCCACTTGAAATTATAATTAAAAAATACATGGCCTCGTAAAAGAAAACTATTTGACTGTAATCGGCAAATCATTATCATCAAAACACTAAAGAACAGAGATGATGTTTGGAAGAAGGCAACTAAATACAAAAAGGAAGCACGAAAACTGAAGCAGAGAATCTTACGTACAAATAGCTTATTATTCCAACCAGACCGTCCTTTTAAGTCTAGCGGATGCCACATGGCAGAAGATGTTCGGCTACACCTGCCGCACTATACTATGAGTATGTTTGGCATTGCTTTTGCTTTTGCGATTGAGGTTGAAAAAAAGCAGTTTAAAAAAAAACGCTTTTACTGCGGTTCAAAATAAGTTGTGAAGTGTTTGGTTAAAAACTGTGGTTGAGTTGGAGGTTGAAAAAAAACAGTTTTAAGTGTTTGGTTACCAAGCTTTTCATATTGCTTTTAACTTGTAAAATTACTTTAAAGGGCATAGACATATACACACATATTTATTTATATATTTATATTGTATTAATAATCATAATATAAGGAATAATTCACATAAAATGAACACTTCTTTTTATTCTTTCATCAAACTATTTACAATGCCATCACGAACAATATCCATACGTGAAGGCCTCTACAATCCCTGACTATTTTCGCGCACTACAATATCTGATAAAAAAAATATTTTTTATATTAATACACATATTATGTAAATATTATTTATATTTTAATTAATTTTTAGATGATTTTAATTTAAAAATAAAGTTAAAACCATCAAGAAATGCAAAACAAACATCTGAGTTGAAGCCTTCTTTTCACTGAAAAGGACATTTAAAAGCAAAATAATTAACCAAGACCCAAGATTTCGCTTTTTTCTCGTGAGGATTAAAAACTGTGTGTTTACCAAGATAATCAACAGGGATTCTTCCATTACAAAACTTTCAAGTTGGCTTATGAGTATCAAAATCTCTACCATAAGGACTATGGTCAGCACGAGCAAAAGTACCAAGATAATTGTTGGTGCCACAGTCAACAGAAGAGTCACCGAAAATAAAGAAAGGAGGATTGACTGGCAAAACAAAAATGAACGAATCGCCATTTCCCTTTTATTCCCCAGGCAAGCCGAATCGCTAATCGCAGCAAGAAAAGCAGCAACAAGTTGCTTTTCTTGCACCGGCGTTTGACACAAAAATGAACGTGGGCCCCATGTCCAAATTCTACTTATTAGATTTACCAAACACTCAATTCAATAAGCAGATTTGCAATCGTCGGTGGGATTGCAATGCCAAACGGGCTCTATGACGCCTCACATCTTGCCACGAATCTACACGAAAAACACCGTTTCCCGTCGACCTAATAAATTTGGGACCTTCTCTTAGTATTTTTGAACCTTAGTATTTTTGAATCTTATTGCTTAATGAACAATCATATCTAAAAGTTTAAGTTATTAGATAAAATTTTAAAATATAATTTATATTATTTTCTAATACATTCCTTTAAATGAAAGCACTCTAGATTTGAAACTTGCACAAACCTACGCTATCTTGTGCTTGATTTTTATCAAATAGAATAAGGATGTAGATATTCAAACTCGTTACCGATGGATCAACAAAACTCTGATACCATGTCAAGAAACCATATCACCTAAAAACTTAAACCGCTAAGTGAGACCCCAAAATATTATTTATATTATTCTATAATTTTACCTTCAACATGTTTGACTTACAATAATTTTACCTATTGATCTTATTCATTTACCATGAAGTAAGTACTTGAGATAAATTAATTTTTAACTGTTATTTAAAATGCTCTTTTATGGTATAATATTTCCTGTTACTAATATTTTACTTTATTTTGAAAATCTAATTTTCCTAACTTAAATCAAGATTTTTATTATCATGAATATTAGATTAGACAAGGAGGTGAAAAGGAAAGGGATGTGGGCACAGATAACAGCGAGGCGTTTACTGTTTCATTTAGGCTCGAACTTTTGAAACCCTTTTCACCCCTCGCTGCTCCGGTAAGAGAATCACCGTACTGCATCGGCTAAAACAACTCGAGTTGTCAATGCTTTGATGTACAATTCCTCGATTTCAAGTCATCCATGTCATTCGACCATCTCAAGAAATTGCTCTTCCTCACTGCATACATAACATTATATATACACACACACACACACATATATATATATATATATTCCCTCCCCTCGTTCATGTACGCAAATTTCAATAAAAGGAATTGGAGCTCTTACATCACATCTGTCCCACAAAGTTCTTGCTTCTGGCAATCAAGTGGGGGCAGACTAGCAGCAAGCTGCACCAACTTGTACAAAAACAAGTGGCTAGTGAAATTTTCGTTACAATTCATCAAGGTAAGGCAGGGAGAAGGGAGAACCACTGCTTCTTTGTATTGTCAAGTTGGAGATTGATAGGGGCAGTTTAGTCCATAGAAAAGCTTGGCAGCACTTCTTACCTGCGCACATGATGACTTGCCGATAACCAACCTGACATGCCTGTAAGAAAGCACAAAGCTTTGTGCTTTTTTACCCTCTTCCATCTCACTGTCCTGTTGAATTTTCAGCTAGCGTTGAGGTGAAAGATAAAACAGCAATGGGATGGATGATCAGAGCAAGTTGCTTTTCTTTTTCAGTAAAATCATCATCAGCAACAAAATCATCATCAGCAGCAGAAAAGGAAGCTTCATTTAACTCGGAAGTTGCACCTCTCTTTTTAGCACATTTGCAATGAGTATGCATCCCATTCCCACTTCTTTTACCATCTTTCCATAGAAAGCAAAATGGAAAGATAAAATAAAGAAATAAAATTAACAAACGACTGTTCATTCTCCTATCTTCTTTTGGTGTAAGATATTTCCCTTGATTTCATTTATGCTCTTTTTTTTAATGAATTGTCACGAATTAGACCTCCAAATAGCTGCTGGCCACAGCAACTGCTCTGTGCTCCTGCACAAATTGTAAGGAAAAAATTACACAAGTACTCGAGATGTTTCTAGCTCTATTTTGAAGTTTTCAAAGTCTGGATGGTGTACATAATATGATCCCATATCATTAACAGATGAGCTTTTATTTACCTTATAATATGATAAGTACATATTGTTTTGAGCTAGCTACGTGTTGGAGGTTTTCGACAATATATACAAAATTCACACCTATTGATATGCAGAGAGTTAGACTAATAAGTTGAGGAACAAGAAGTATAATCAAACTGAAAGTGAAGGACCGACCTCCATTTGGAATGTAGGCAACAAAATGTCTCCATCTCTACTGAGGTGGACTCTCGTCGTAGAGCAACGCCCACCTACAGCAAAATAAGGTACTGAAGACTAAGAACAGGCAAGAGGGCATTTTTAACCAAAAACTATAGTTGAAAAGAAGACAAGGTCTGCAAAAATGCTTTCAAAAGTCATGCACGGTACATACTCTATTCATCTTGGTTGAGTTCAACTAATCCATATTTTAACCGCAAAAATATCAGCATTCAGTTTGCCCTAGAGATGCTACTTTAGTACTTCAAAGTTGCAAATAGGAAGATGGCACAGTCCCCTAAAAATTAAACGTTTTCAAGTTAATACCAGAAGCTTTGCATTCTTTTCATGAGGACAACACGAACTTACATGGCTAATCGAGGACAGCCTTAAGGTTATACAAAACATCTAGCTAGTATGAACACGAAGTCCTGCAATAAGAACATAAAATCTAAGGTAAATTATAAGGTGAAACAATTCTTGATAAGAAAGGTGGTGAATTTGCAAGAATAAGCTAGATACAAACTGATTGTGTCAGGTTACCTGGGACACAGTGCAGTCAACCCTGTTTTACTTGAACACTAGCAATGTTGGTGGTGACTTGCGTATCCATCCTTAAAAGAAATTGAGTTCGGTGTATCCATGTGAGTACGGCAACAGCTCTTCTACCTCAATTCTAGAATTGGAACAACTCATGCTTTTTTTTATTCGGCTACGATTTATAGATTCAACCTCAGCCAAAAATACACCATAAACTGGTCTGTGATCTGAAAACCTTGACTCCCCACGAACATAAGATAACTGATGGAGGCCCCTTCCGTACCATAGTATACGATCACACCTATATTTGTATATAGCCTGATTATTTGAATGTCATAAAACTAAAGCATATTCCATTCACATAGTCCCATGAAGATGTTACACAGTTTGTTTAGATTTTCTCTGTACCAAAAACTAGAGTTATTTTCACAATTTTCTCTGAATGAAAATTCTCTCCCCTTTGTTTCCTTATTCTGAAGAAGAGGGGGGGAATGGAGATTACCATGCAGGCGTTCTTCGTTTCTCCTTTAGGTGCCGATCATCCCCTGCGTATCTATCTGAGTTATTGGAATACTTGTATGTAGGAGGGAAATAAATCTTCCCTTCATTCCATCCATCAAAGACCCGCCCTCGTCTTTGCTCTATCCGAAGCTGAAGTAATAATCATCAAATGTGGTCAGATTGTATAGCTCTCATTTAAGAACGACAAAACCCTTTCCAAGTAGGAAATAAAACTGCACATAAATGTATATGCACCACAAGACTATCTAAGATTTTAGGTGCATGCCTGGTCATTCTCTAACAATGCTCTCCAGTTGTGCATCTCGACAAGCGTTTTCACAGCATAATAAGACAAGGCAACCCGGTAATTCAAATCACCTACCCAAATAATTCGACTGACAAGACAAAGAAGATTGAGTTACAGTATGTTTATTGGATAAAAAATAAAGAGGAAATGTCTTAGAAAATGCCTTACTCGTGCTCTAAAATTGTTTGAGGGGAGTTTTTGTCTCCCCTATCATGAACTCTAGGAAACCTAGTCTTCCTAAGGATCTCCATAACATCAGAGTTTCTCCGCAGCTCGTCTCCCTCCTTCTGCCCAGATGTCAAATGACTACAGATGAAGCAAAAGCTTGTTTGGTGCAATGACATGCTAATTGAAATTGAGCCCTGGAAAACCCCGCGAGAGTAAGAATGCGTTTTCGCCCCCTAGTTCATCACAATTTTGCTCTCAAATTCATAGAAAGGAAAATGTACCTTGTTTCCAAGATATCCCATCAATCCTCTGCCCACACAAGACACTTTGAGGTTGCGAATGTCATCTCTGAGATCGCTCTTTACCCATACTGTTAGAAATATCCCAACCATTTGCTTACTGGCCACCAAACAGTATCTTGACTGACCTGTTTGTCCATCCCTATCCTCCATTGACAAGGATCCACTGTTGTCAATAGGTGCGTATTGAGCAGCACCTGGTGAATCCCCTGGTCCGTTCTCATCATCAGAGGAACCCCATTTGAAATTAGGATCATAATCACTTGATCTATTCCCAAAGATAACCCTGTCACAGACGCTAAAACGTCGATCAAGTCTAGGTTGTGCCATCACCATGTCACCATCCATTCTCATGCTGCGGCTCAGGGACTGAAAGGAGCGGCGATGGAAGAAAGTTGAGGCTTTCTGCCTCGTTGATCCCTCGAAGTCTGCGTCCAATTCTACAATGGGATCAGAGACTGGTGAGGGAGTATGGTAGCCACAACTGGTGCCAGGAAGATTATTTAGAGTCTTTCTGATAAGAGCTAGCCATTTTTTGGCAGGTCCATTGTCTTCTGTTCCCAAAACATTTCCAGCATTCAAAGGCACAATTTCTTGAAACCTGGAACCGATGAGATCAAATAGATTAGCTTGGCATTACAACAAAGCTGATTGGCTTAAACAAATGGGGCAAAAAGAATTGGTTATTTGACAAACCCAAGAACATATATATCAGCAGGGGGTGAAGTGTGAAGCCATTCCTCAAGGTTCAAATGACTTGGAGGAGATTTTCCAGCTACATTCCATGTTGCAACAAATATCCTGCACTCACATAGTAATTGAAACACAATAAAAACCAACTCTTAGCAGGATTCAAGCAAAGGCAACACCATGGTTAAGAATTGGTCAAACCTGTATTGGTTCACATCAGTAACTTGTGCAGCTTCAAGGTCTATTTTGCTTCGCTGTACTCGATCAGAGTGCCTCTTGGACGATCTCTCTGCGCATCAAAGTGAGGGGTTTAGAGAAGATTTTTTGAAAAAATAAGGAGGCAGGATAAGTGAAAAGGTCCAACACTAATAATTATCATTATTCCTTTTATCAAGATTTTGGAAGTTAAAAGATCGCTGTGGTCCAGACCAATACTGGGAGGTTTCTGATACTGAACCTGTTTTGCTTTTCTTGATGGTGCATGCTTCTCTCTCTGAGAAGTTGTGCCTCCAATCTTCACCGCCACCTGAAAAAGAAACGCAATAAAGTAGCTAAAGCTGTGCTCTTTCCACTGCCAAATGCATCAATCAAACATATTCAAACAGCACAAAAAATGAATACTATATTCCTTGCTATGAAGAAAAACAAAACATTTTTGAAATTCGTAGAGGAAAGGAACAAATTGGCAGATCTTGAACTGCAGATGGATATAGCAGGACCCCATTAACCCAAAAACAATTTTATTGCAAAAAACAGATAGTGATGCAGGAATAGAAATAATGCGAAGTATTCAGGGTCTAGAAGAATCCACATCCAACTCTGTAACAAATTTCTTGGACAGAAAGGACCAATATTGCCCAAATCCATAATAAGATAAAAGACCAATAATCACCTCCATAAAGGGCATCATCAGCTTGAAATTCCTCACCTTTGCTCTTGATATTGAACCACTTCTTGACCAGTGTCTTGGGCCATGAAAGCTTCACCAATAATAGACACGCACACAAAGTTGGCAATTAGAGAGAGCAAAAATGCATTGAAAAAGATTCAAAGATTTTTTTGTTGGCATTTTCACAAACCTTGCTCTTCTTCGGGTTCTCATCTCTCATTGTTTCACAAATTCATATACCTCTCCAGATTATATTGCAGCACTGGCAGAATTTAAATCCCTCTTTGTTAAACCGTGGCTATATACTTCTGGGTTTGCGTAGAACAGAATGTGAACGTTGAAAAAAACGAAATCTCAAGAATTTCAAAGAATCTTGAAACAAGATTTAATTTTTCTTGAACAGTCTAAGAACAAGCCCAGGCTCTTGTTTTTCAAATAAAAACAGAAGTTCAGTGATTTGTCAAAGGAGAAGAAGAAGAAAAAGGCAACGCTCTGTTTCTTTGGTTAATGAAGACTAAACAACACAAGAGTCGACAAGAAAAGTCCCAGCTCCTCAGCATTCTATACACAAAAGTGAATAAAAATCCAGTTTCCTCTTCTATGTCAAGTCCCAGGGGAAAAGAAATAGAAACTGAAGAAGACAATGTAGAGAGTAGGGAGAGATCGAGATACAGTGTTTTTTTCTCTTCAATGTAACAAGCAAAAGAAACCTCGTTTCATCTGGGTAGACAGAGGCAAAGAATCGAACTTGAAGAGCGAATAAAGTGTAAGGTGTTTTAGGGAGTTAAGACTCGAGACCTCCCCCCCTCTCTCTCTCTCTCTTAGCCTTTTTTGATATTTTTTTACTGGCCCCAAAAACACTCCAGGACCAGCCAACTGAGCTTCTGGTTCTGGGACGTCGAGGTAAGAGCCAATTATACTCGGCCACCTGCTCTCATTTCTTCTGTTGTTGTAGCAAGGAGCTACTCTTGCTGCCTTCGGTCAGTAAAGTGGGGTTCGATTTATTCTCACATGCACCCAAGGGAACAAGTACCACTTCCTCCATTTGGTGTTCTGTTCTCTTCATAGAATTAGTTGCATGAAAAAACAAAGATAAAAAGAGTTGTTTAAGGCTCTGCTTGTTTTCCGGAAAGTGGTTTTTGGAAAATCTCTTTCCAAATTTTCTTGTGTTTGTTTGTACGGAAAACACTTTCCAGTCAAAGAAAAATTTGGCTTGGTTTTCAGGAAAGTGTTTTCCTGGAAAATTTAGGCGGAAAACACTTTTCGGAAGTTGTGAAAAATTTAGAAATGTCATTAATTGCTGATTATATCAAATTTGATCCTCAAACTTTTGATTGCTATATATAATTTGTTTTGAATATTTATTTTTCAATTCCATCTCTTAAAATTTAATTTTTATATTAATTTTGGTCCTTATTTTTATAATTGCTATTTGCTTTTTTCTTATCATTTTTTTATTGAAATTTTTTATCTATCAAATTTGGTCCTCATTTTTTTTATTGTTACTTATTTTATTTGAAATAATTTATGAAATGTTAATTATTATTATTTTAATTTATTCACCTTTCATTTTTTTTTAATTTTTTAGATTTGATCTCTATTATTTTGATTATTATTTATTTTATTTGAGATAATTTATGAAATTATATTTTTTTTCAATTTCATTCTCATTCAACTTTTTAATTTGTAAGATTTGTTCCTAATTATTTTAATAAACTTGAGAAAAATAAAATATTAATAAGTTATTTTTGCAACTCATTTTCCATGACATAACCAAACACTGGAAACTGTTTTCCAACTTATTTTCTATTACACTACCAAACATCGGAAAATACTTTCCCGGAATTCACTTTCCCCGGAATTCACTTTCCAAAAGAAAACTACTTTCCAGCAAACAAACGGGGTCTAAGTTTAATGGGTTCATTTTCTTTGTTTATGACCCCGTTTGAGAGTGCGTTGCAACCAGCGTTTTCAAAAATTTTGATTTTTTTTTTCATTTTAAAAACCTGCGGTTTGGTGTTTTTTTAGATTATTTTGATGTGCTGATGTCAAAAATGATTTTTTTTTATAAAAAAATTATCATTTTGATGTATTTCGGCACGAAAATCACTTTGAAAAGCTACCGCAATCACACTCCCAAACAGGCCCTATGTTGTTTGTGAATTTTTTTCCAGTTAATAATAATAATAATAATAATTATTATTATTATTATTATAAATTGAGCCCTATTTAGGGATGTTTGCGTTTCAAAAATATTTCTCAAAAAAAATATTTTATATTTTATTTTATATTTTAAATTAAACAATTTTGATGCTTTTATATTATTTTCATGTGTTTATGATAAAAATAATTTTTAAAAATCAAAAATATTATTTTGATGCATTCTAAAAAAAATATTTTTAAAAACAACTTCAAACACACTTTTAATTATGCATTTAGTTTGTAAATTCTTTTTAGATATGTTATTATCATATTGTTGTCTCGCTGTATGCTTTAGATAGGATAAAAATACTTTTTAGCATCAATTTTTTTTTGACACTGCTAATATTTTTTAATAAATAAATTATGTATAGTTTGATTTGATATAACCCTATTAATTTGTCGGATACAAAAATAATTTATATAATCGATAAAAATAAAGTTTAAATTAAAAAAAAATCGACATATTTTTCTAAATAAAATATCAAGACGATAACACTAGGATCGATTTAGGTTAATCTGCCAAATTATAATCAGGAACACGAGACCATGATGATATAATAAAAACAAAATTAAAGTTAAATACTCAATCAACACTATGTTGAAGGATGCAGTTAATCTGCCAAATCAATTGAGATTAACTTGTCAAACTCATGAAAATAGTTATGAGATCATGATAACTCCATAAAAAGCATGTTGAAACAGATTACAAAGTTTTGTTTACAATAAATTCAATGTTAAATGATACAATAAAAAGAAAAAATCAATAAAAAAGGACATAAAATATTTTTCCAGTCAAGTCGGGTTAACTTGTTAAATTTATACATAAATCATGTGATTATGATAACCTCATGAAAAATAAACTAAAAAAAATAATACAAGTTAGCTTAAGTTTATCTTCCAAACTCGTAATTCAGATCATGACTTCATGTAAAAAATAAATTAAAAAAATAAATTTATAATTAATATACTTACAAGATGATAAAATTTTAAAAAATAACAGTCTAAAAAAACAAGATGAAATGACCGGGCAACAACGACAAACGATCCCATTGTTTAGGCATGTAGGTTTTTGGTATAAAGGATTTTTTTTCCCCGAGAGGGCACATTATTGAGGGGAATTTCTGTGTGATTTTTTTAGGCATACGAGATTTTATGTGCAAGGTTAACTATAGAAGCCAGCAGGGTCTTGGCCTGGTGGTCAAGAAAGGTTTTTCCCTTCCTTTCACTCCAGGTTCAAACCTTATCAGGCACACCTGTCATCCCCGCGGTGCCTAAATGCTCATTGGATTTGCAGGATGTTCAGTGGGCTTGGAGATTTAGTTGTGGTGTGCACAAGCTGGCCCGGACACCCCGGTTATAAAAAAAAAACTATAGAAGCAACTGGATTCGTTATCCGCGCTTTAGTGTGGGGTTTGAGATTTGTTTTTTAATATAAAATAATATTAAGGTAAAATAAATTTAAGTCTTGAGTCATTAGTTCAAGTGAAAATTAAATAATATATAAAAGTTTAACGATAATAAATAAATTGATAAAAATAAATAAATAAAAAGGTAAAGAGAATAAGCAAAATAACAAAACAAAACTTATAAAGAAAAAAACATAAGCTTTTAAAAAAGAAAAAAAATACAAGCACGCATGGGTGAACTTTCTAAAACCTAGTTTAATCTCTAAAACTTACAACTTGTTAAATATCAGACCTGAATTCAATCAATAGTCTTAACTCTCGATCAATTTTAATTTGAACGATGAAATCATTGAAAAATATCAATAAAAAAAAATGCAAAATCACACAAAAAACAACAACAAAAATTAGGGGTAAAATTTGAGAGAGAGACCTATAAATGATGAAATTTTGAAAAAAAAATTAATGCAAAATGATCCAAAAAAATAATTATAAATATAAATTAAAAGAGAGAGGACAAAACTTCAAAGATTAAAAAATCACAGGGGTGAAATTGAAATTTATTTATAAGTTTGTTGGTAATTTGGAGGGCTCTTTTTGACTCCATCTAGAGTCATGTCGAAGAGAGACCAGGCTGAGCCAACCCGATCGAGTCTTTTTTTCTCTTCAAGTTTCATGTCTTCTAAAGTATTAACTCGTTTTCATGCATGGGCTAAAGCAAAGTTTTGTGTTCTGGGCAAAGATGTAAAATCCGTGCTGTTCCGGTCGGAACATGCCATTCCATTCATAAGACCGGGACAAAACGGCGTCGTTTTTGTCCCGGTTTTAATTCCGGTCAGATCCAGAAATTTCGGCCAGAACGCCTCGGTTCCGTTCCGGGCGTTCTGTTCCGGGTTCATCAAAATGACACCGTTTAATGTCTCCTTAGACGACACACAGAAACAACCCCCGGTTAAGTGAGAAAGAGAGGGAGAGGTGAGAAGAAAATAGATAGAAACTCCCTGGAGCCGGAGCCGGAGCTGGAGAGAAAGGAACAAGGCAAGGCAACAAATTTGAGTTTGGTGGGTTTTGTTAATGTATAAGCTGCTCACAGGTATTGAAGAGTGTTGATGTTCAAGCTACTACAAGGTCATGAAGAAGAAGAAGAAGATGTAATACTGAAATAACAGAATTCTGTTATTTCAGTTCAGTAACTAACTCAAACTAGATAGTTACAAGTCTGTTACAAGTAAATGTAAACATGTGAAATGCATGGGTTTTCTGCAGTATATAAGCAGGAGATTCATCAAACAGATTAAGTGCAATATTCATTTTAAGGAATACTCATCTGCTCTGTAGAAATACTCTCCCCAAAAGCTCTCGGCCAAAATCCTCTCTTTTCCTCTAAAACTAAACAGAGCACCTGCAAGTTAAACAAAACAATCAATTGAAGATTTCTACAAGAAATAGAAACTCAATTGAAAAACTAACATGGTATCAGAGCACTAACCTGATTCAAGGAGGGGCGTAATCTGTGAACAATTTTTTCAAGCAACACAGCAGCAAAATCAAAGCATTTCAGAAGCAAAATCATGGCTGGATCATCAAATTCTGGAGGAGACTTAAGAACTCCACAGTTCAATGGTGCAAATTATGAGTTTTGGGCAGTGAAGATGGAGACTATCCTAATAGCTTTTGACCTATGGGATGTGGTAGAGATGACTCACACAAATCCTGAATCAGAGAGTGAATCTGCAGGAGAAAAAAGTGGAGCTTCAAAAGCCACAAAAGAAAAGCTAGCTGCTACAAAAGAAATCAGAATAAAAAATGCTAAAGCTTTGAGCTTCATACAAGGAGCATTATCTGATGATCTATTTCCAAGAATAAGGAATGAGAAGACAGCAAAAGGAGCTTGGGACAATCTGAAGAGAGAGTTCAGAGGAGATAAAAAGGTTAGAGGAGTTAAACTTCAAGCCATTAGAGCTGAGTTTGAGTATATGAAAATGTCAGATGAAGAAGACTTAAATGATTATCTTGCTAAGTTTTTTGACATAATAAACAACCTTAAGTCACTTGGTGAAGATGTGACAGAAATGAGAATTGTGCAAAAGTTGTTGATGAGTCTCAGCAGGAGGTATAAATCTATTGTCTCAATTATTGAAGAGACAAGAGATCTTGAAATTCTTAGAACTAAAGAGGTTGTAGCATCTGTCAAGGTATTTGACAGAAGAGAAGGGTTGTATGATGAGAGGGAGAAACAAAGAGGAATTGAAAAGGCATTCAGCAGCTTTAAGGTTGGTTATAACCAAGGGCATGCTGCTGCAAACAGGCCTTCAAATGGAAAATGTATTCCTAGGTGGGCGAGACAAGATCAAGGCCATTCAAGCTTGACTCAAGGTGGAAATGTGCATAATAATCATAGCACAAGCTGGAACCATAGAGCTGGAATTAACAACAACAATTCCTACAATACACAGAACATACAAGGCAGCAGCAGTCAAGGTATAGTGAAGCCACAATGTCAAGTATGTTATAAATACCATTTCGGTATTTGTAGATACAAAGTCAAGGCAAAATGTGGTAGATGCAATAGATTTGGACACAACACAAATGATTGTGTTGACTCCTGCGAATTGGCAAATTGTGCACAGGAGGAGGAAGAAGTGTCCATTGCAAACTTATTTTATGCTTGTCATGCAGCAAGTATAAAGAACAAGGATGAATGGTTTGTAGATCATGCAGAACAGCAAATTGAAGTCATGCATGATGGTGGATTAGAAGAAGAAACATTTGAAGGAACCTCAAATCTCAGGACTGAGTTAAGCAAAGAGGCAGTCAAGTCCATTTCAGAAGTTCATGCTGAATTAGAAGATACTGAAATTAAAGTAAAGCACACAGAGGTTCCAGTAACTGATTTGGTGGCTGGGGAAAATCAGAATAAGAAAACAATTGATACAACTGAAGTCGTGCATGATGAACTCAAAAATGAAGAGCTGGCCATACAAGGATCCGTGATGCACCTTGAAAATCAGATCTGTGGGGCAACTTCTGGAAATGATGGCAGAACAGAAACTGCAAATGCAAAAGAAGAGGAATTTCTATCTCAAATTCAAAATCTTCAAAAGGAATTATCACTTTTATCTTCTTGTTCCTTGGCAAAAGAAAAGGAAAATTTGAGAAAAGATCTTGAGAAAACAAAAGTGAAATTGAAAGAGACCGAGTCCAAGCTCAAGAATGCTATTCAAGAGAAAACCAAACTTGAGGGCCAAAAAGCATTTGCTGAAAGGGAGGTAAAACGATTGCATGGTCAGAAGACTCTTCTTGAGCGTGACATTAGCAAACATGACTCCTTGGCTGGTAGAAGACGTGATTCAATGGTTGAAAGGAGTTCAAAGATGTTTGATTCGAAAAAGTCAAAAGGTCTTGCAGCTTTTTTTGAGCAGACAATGCAGGAAGATTACAGAAACTTGGAAATTCTTGCATTTAAAATGGAAGCAACTATTGCTTCTTTGGAAGAGGAAGTAACTGCTGCACACAAGAAAAAAGAAGAGACCAAAGAGCAGGAAGAGTGTGGCTCGGGAGTTGAATGCAACATAGACATGCAGAAGAATGGTTCATATAAATTCAATGAGGAATCACAAGCAGAAGCAACACTTCTATTGTGTGATAATATGTCAGCAACCTCAATGGCTATTAATCCAGATTGAGGTTGAAGCTTGGTGTCAAACCCGTAAGCAGCTTAGGAGGGGATGTTAATGTATAAGTTGCTCACAGGTATTGAAGAGTGTTGATGTTCAAGCTACTACAAGGTCATGAAGAAGAAGAAGAAGATGTAATACTGAAATAACAGAATTCTGTTATTTCAGTTCAGTAACTAACTCAAACTAGATAGTTACAAGTAAATGTAAACATGTGAAATGCATGGGTTTTCTGCAGTATATAAGCAGGAGATTCATCAAACAGATTAAGTGCAATATTCATTTTAAGGAATACTCATCTGCTCTGTAGAAATACTCTCCCCAAAAGCTCTCGGCCAAAATCCTCTCTTTTCCTCTAAAACTAAACAGAGCACCTGCAAGTTAAACAAAACAATCAATTGAAGATTTCTACAAGAAATAGAAACTCAATTGAAAAACTAACAGGTTTTATGTCGATTTGATCGAAAGAATGGAGAGTTTTGAAGAATCTATCTTCTGGTTTTTTTCTACCAATTTAAGGATTTTTCCTTTCCGGGTCCTTGACTACCTCGTCGTCTGTCGAGGCGTTTTAAAGGGAAGAGTGAAAACACGCAACATTTGGAAGAGAAGGAGAAGACCTCTCTTCTGTGTTCTGTTTTTTTTGTAGTTTGAAAGAAGAGAAATTACAGAAATAGAGTGGAGTGCTTGTTCTTGCCTGCTTGTTTGAGTTTCATTTCATCATCTGCACTGCCACATTTCTGTGATTTTCTCTTTCGATTTGTTTCTTGCTCCCAATTTGGTGATCAACTGTACAAAATCATTAACAATTTATTTATTTATTTATTTTTATTTGGTAAAGCCGAAACTTCTGACACTGAAATTTTTGCTTTCCATTTTCCTGAAACCGGTCACCAAACCCACAGCACACATGGTCTGATTTCAAATCTCCTCTTTGAAATTGTTTTCTTTCTTATACCATTTGAAGATTATGTTTTTTTGACTTTGTGTTTGTATTGTATAATTAAAAATTCATTTATGATTTATCTTGAATTTAAATTATACTTGTTAAATTAATATTTTATTTTTTTCATATATATATATATATATATATAATTAATTATATATGAACAGTACAAAACCGGAACGGCACGCCGAAATGCACCAAAACCGGAACGTTCCGTTCCAATCAAAAAACCAGAACGGCGACCGGAACAGATTTTACAACTTTGGTTTTGGGAACCCCCAGGTATATTTGTTTACATAGATGTTGGATCTTGACGGAGCATCAAGGGTCCCAATCTCTAACTTCATCTCACTGTAACTAGCCCACGCGATCTCCTAGGGTTTCGTGCAAACTCTATACATTATGCCAGTTTAGCAGCTGGCCGGAGTAAGTTAATTTCCTGGTTCTTGATCTCCTTGAACGACTAATCTTAATCTCACATGCTGCATGTGGGAGACTCCGTCTGGGCGGTTCTGAGCTCCCTTTAACTCAGTTTAAGAGTTTTTCATTGTTTCAAGGCTCTTGGCACTCAAGTAGCTCGGTGCTAGTTTACGTGTCGAGATATTAAGCCAGCAGTAATGGAGTCGGCGGCAAGACATTCCGAGCAGCAACCAAATTCTAATCTGAAAACTCGAAGCCCCGGCCACCACTCTTTCAGTGAAGCTTCCACTATCATTATATCCCACTTGGATCCAATTATAAGTTGTCGAAGATTGTCCCAAGCCATTGCTGTCCAGCTAAACTCCCTCGTCTACACGAACGTGGCATGCAGCCCCATATCAGGCAGACAAGAAGATTTTCCATCTTATTCCCGAGAAGTGCTTAGTGCTTCATGTTCTTGTTTGCTTTTGCGAAGATGTCCTAGGAATAATATATTCGAGTATTAAACCGTAATTAAAATTGAAGGGGCCTTAACTTTATAATAATTAATTAGGTTTTAAAAAAACGAAAGTGAGAATTGAGGGCTGTCGAATCAGGCCCTAACCAGTTCCAGAATCAAAACCAGAGAGAAAGACAAGGGAATGCATTGTCGCATGTAAAATTTCCTGGGGCTGGTGCCCTAGAATACTGCATATGCAGCACAAACACACACTCTCCAGGTGACGGTAGGACCATTAATTTTGACAGGCCCTGGTTTTCATGCAAAAATTTCCCCGCCAGTGTACTGCAAATGTAAATAAAAAGAAGACCTGGATCTAAATTAAAGACCGGTGGGGCCCTATTTTTAAATGCTCATCCAGAGTGGATTCTCATTCACTGTCTGGAGATATTCCTGGGATTAGTGAATTATTTTCATTAAAATGGTATCCAGGAGGGGGATTTTATTTTCTCAAATATTTTCTTTTGATAAACCAGCATCAGTGAACAAATATCTGTAAGAAATTAAATTCCTACAGAAGACTTTTTTATTTTAAATAATTAAATACCATAATTTTCATATGCAGTTTTGTTTAAATACCCCAGAAATGGTGGTTTGAGAAAAAACCCCGACAAGTAAGAGGACACCGTGCAGATACTTGGATTCAATAGAGATATGATTGTATTTATGAATCCTCAAATATTTATTTCGAGGGCCGCACCTCATCCCCTAGCAAATCGCCACGTGGGATTACACCAGCCGTCCGATTATTTACATAGATGGATCTAGCCCATGCCAACAAAATTTAATTATCGCAACAGATGAATCTTTTCCTCTTCATATTGTCATAAATTCGGCCTCGTCTTCTTCAATAATGGGTTGATGGTCCCACTTATCCATAACTTTTGGAGCTTTATTGCTCATCCAAACTACAATCGCAAGAATTGATGATTTTTTTTGGTCCTAAGAGCAATTTATTTGAAAATCACTACAAGATGTTTTACGTGAAAGTAGAGACTGTTTGGCATCATCTTTATTATTTGTGTTTGCATGATTTTTAAAAAAAATACATGGTTTGGATAAATTATTGTTAAAAATAAAAAAAATTAAATATCATATTTTAATTCATTTTCAAACAAATAATATTTTTAAAAAGCACGCTTTTTTTTTAATTTCCTTTTTAATACCAAACATTCACTGCCACTGAATCCCAAGCACATGCTACCAGATATGATTCTTATTTTTTTAGTTTAATTTCCTTTTATCAAGTGTTCTAGGGCAACAAAAGACATGTTTCGAAAACTGGCTTTCCCATTGGTCCGAAATAAACGAAAAACAACGATAGATAGGTTTGATTTAAAGGACGATGTTTGATCTATACTTTGGACAAAGCATCTGCTCTTAGAAGGAATTTGATTTCCTTTCAGTTTCTTTTTGCTTTTTCAGCTTTAAAAACACCCCATCTCAAGCCATCTTCAATCCCTGCCACAGATTTCACCTTAAAACCATTGTAAGATCGTGTTGATACGGGCCTTTTATGCTTGGAAATGGAGTGAGTCGGGCTCTGTGTCCTCGACTCACCCTCACCGCCACCTCCTGAAAGGGAGGAACATATTTACCCCAGTACTGTATTCATATGCTAACCTATGGACCTTTGCTAGGGCATGAACGATATCAACCCATCAAAAAATGGACGTCGTTTTTTACCATACAACCACTAGCTATCGTTATCATCTCCGATATGAGCCCACCGACTATATTTGTCCGAATGGGAGATTACAGAACCATTTTCAGGTCGCAAGCAGATGAACAAAAGAAGAGCCGATAACGGGGACCTGTTTCCCGTTGAAGTTGAATGGAGAATGAAGCTGACGGGAAGGTTTTCACCATGGGTAGAAATTGAGGATGGGGTTCATATTTGTTTTCCTCCCTACCAGTCCTTTGACCGGAGCAGCTATCTCGTAGTCGCTGTCCTGCCTTTCTTGTTTCCCCAACTCCTCATGATCGACGTCAAACCCTAAATTCTACCCATCTTCTTAGTTTCCAGCCATATAATTATCGATTCAATTCAGTGGCCACGTACCCTTCTTCTGCCTGTGTTGCTCTGGTTAGCAAGTCAAATATAAATATCACACTGTTTACAGAACACGTATTAAACATACACTAACGATTATTGTATATAATAAAAAACAGTATACATAGGTTTTTTCTATATATTCTTGTAGTTGAAAAGGTTTTTCAAGTCAGGATAAAAAACTTTATGCATACAAGCAATCAATTAAGTTGAAGACTACACATGTTAATAATAATAAAAAGTCAAAACATCAACTGTTTTGATATGTGTTAATGATATTTTTCTGAACAATACTCATCCCACGCCTACTTAGTGCTATGGCCCATCACATTACTAGATGAAGAAAGTGGTAAATGAATCCAAGCAAATAATTTGCTGCCATAACTAAATCCAATTTGACAGCGAAGGCCAAAATCTACGCAACAACTCCCAATTCCATGCAAGGTTAGTGCTGTGCTTTATGAAGATATTTTCCTTTTGGAGCTTATCAAGGTGGAAGGGATCAGAAGACAAGTCCTGCCAGCATTAATACGTTTCCATTTGCTAGCTTACATTGAATGGCCAAGGATCATTGATTGTTGAAGCCCTGGAATAATTGGTGAAGAATATCCAATTCAATCAAATTTGTGATCGACTAGCATTGAACAACCGATCTTATTTCCAATTACTAACTTTAAAAGCACAAACCTACGGATACATTTACACCAAGGAAAACCCAACCAACTAACTAGTATTATTGTGTCTTTGCTCACATGGATCGACATTAATTCTTACCACAACATCATCTAGACACCTACCAGTTTGTCATGACTTGTTTTTGGAGTTCTCTGGCTCTTAAATGTCTGAAAGATAATTCCATGTTGTTAGGTTAGACATCAGCTTCCCGTTTAGCACAACGTCATGCCTTCACTATCGAAGGACACTAGCCATTAATTATTCTTTGGGTCTGGCTAGAAGGAACTGCAGTTTTTATTTTATTTTTCATAAAAAAAACATTGAATTGGTCCAGTGATAGATAAGGATTCCGGCAATACAGTGAACTGGTGGTATTTGATATAGAGGCATGCGCCTGTAACATTTTACGTCCCGAAATCCTCATCCAAAATGTTACAGGCGCAGCGCATGCCTCTATGACAAGAAGCTACACTATGGAGGAGGAGGAGGAAGAGGAGGAGAGGATGTCGGATATTCTCCGGTGCGGGAAATTCAGTGACACAGGTGAGATTTTGGAGGGCCAGTGTAAGACCGAGTCCACGATGAGGTACGGCCCTGGAATCTGGATAACCTAGCTAGGGCTCGCATCAGTCAGCACTGCAAGTGCTCTAAATTTGAAAGAGCCTTGCATGGTGCACTGACCGAGCACTGCTGAGTTACCAACAACGCAGAGGACTTGAGGAACAGCCTTGAAATTTAAGTAGCACAAAATTCAGAGATATCTCAACATTCAGCCTTTCATTTGAATCCAGAATTTAAAGATAGGCAGGCAGCTATAATGTATGGTCTACCTCCAGCTAAAGAGCAAGTCAAATGCAACATATATAAGAAATCTGATCCCATCATCACTAAATTCTCACCCGACTTTTATCTCATTTTATTAAAAAAAGAATGGCATCCATGTATTAACCAAAGGGTGATTGTCACAATGAATTGTGAATTTCACTTTTTTGTTGCGGGAAAATAAGTAAAATGTTTAGTAATTTAGTTACAAAAAGTAAAATCGAAAAGATGGGAAAAGAAGAAGAAGAAACCAAAGCATCATCAAGGGTAGCTCTTAGTGCAAAACCATCTAATCCACAGGGCATTTGTTGATCCTAACAATGTCCTATCTTTACTAGCACAGCATAAAGAAACAGTTTGTGGATTTCCCTGAAGAAGATGAGAAATGTCTGAAACAATGGTTCAATTTCCAAAGGTGACTGGTAGTGAATAATGCACAAGGTTTTCGTGGCTTTGTGGTTGGTGCACTCCATGTATGGTTTCCCGAGGGCCGCCATCACCGACCCCTACCTGCACATGGATCGCGTGGCATGGGACAAACAGAAAATACAACTGTGATTTTTTTTAAAATCAAGTAATTCAGATTTAATGACTCAAGTAATTCAAACATTTTAACATATTTATCATAAACAATTTTTTTTCTTTTTATCATTTTCATAGAAGAACATTATTTTTTTTTTAAAATACAGCCTCCGCGGCGAAACATGAACACATAGGCTAGTTTAAGCTATATAAATGGAGGAAACAAGGACCATCATTCACTAAGTCTTAATTCTCAGTGTGTAAACTAAAAGACAAACACACGCAAAGGCATATGGGTCAAGCCAGATGAGGGGACTGCGATGATACTACCATTAGATGATATTTAAAGGGGTTATAGCCATAGATAACTAATAGTTCAATACTCCTTTTCACGAAACCATTCTAGAGTTCAAATAAAATGTCTGCTCTGGCTGTAGTTCTTAGTAGCTGTCAGGAACGCTCCAAAAAAAATTCTATACAAAGCTAAGGTTATGTGATTCAAGCTCAATGGAAAAATCTTCAAATAATCTCGTACATGATATGATATATCGCATTTGTCATGTAAATGATCACCTCAAGATCATAGTTCCCACCAATCACCCGCTCCAAAGAAGAAAAACGATCACATGTACCAATAACCATTTGATTTGGATATGTTACTTTTCAAAAGTAATTTTCACTTGTAAATATATTAAATATAAAACACCATTTCGAATGTAATTCCATTGGAAAACTTGTTTCATACATCACAACTTGTAGGTAAACGCACATGCATAAGAATACAGAAGCGACTATAAATTGTCATAACGTTGATAACTTCAACGGGCACCTCTTCCTCTTACCTAATACGGAAGAGACAGTGGAAAAGTCTATCCGATCATGGTGCGCTTCCGACCTCTTTGTCGAACTGTAATAGGTTGTAAGAGAAAAAAAATGAGAACATAAAAAAAAATGAAATCTTGATCAATTAGGAGAGCAGTTTGCACCTTGAGCTAGCTTGTTCAATGTTGATGACCACTGTTTTGAGGACTTCCTGTACCCGGCCAGTATGGAATCCATCTGTACAAGAATATATAACATTAGCAAAGTCACAGTTGTATTTAAACTCAATGGCAATTTCTCAAATAGTTTCTTTCATTCTTGATGTTATCAAACTCCTTTTACTTGTCTTGTCACCAATCCAAGATAGCACACATGAAATTAAAATATGATGAAAACTTAGTCTTGGCTCACCACATTCCCACATGAAGAATGCATTGAAAGTAAGGCTCGTTCCAGTACATATAAATCAACAGCTTTATCTTCAGGAAGGGTTGAAGTGAAGCTCAAGCCAAAATCAATCAGGACCTAAGAGAAGATATTTCTGGTTGTGATGCAGAGATATAGTAACAATCAAGCATACAATCAGAGAAAATTAGGGTTCCTTCGCCACGCCGCCCCCAATAGAAACAGATAATATAACTCACCAATTGATTGGTACCAGTCCGAATTAGCATGTTTGATGTTGTCAAGTCACCATGAATAAGACCACCATCATGTAGTTTTCCAATTGAACCACCAATTTGCATTGCGATGTCATCCAATCGTTCTTCCACAATGCCATTTGACCCAAATTCAAGAAAAATATCTTTCACAGAAGGACCCTCAACATATTCAAATGTTAGAGAGTGCAGAAGTGGATCCACAGCATACAGCACAGGAGTAGACACTCCTAGTCGTCTCGCCTTCGTCATACACCTGGCTTCCTGCTCCAAAGTTTATACAAAAAAAAATTCCAAGATTGCTTTAACAAATTTTGTAGCGAAAACCCAGTGAAGACCTTACAGTAAACAACTCCCTCACCGCATTTAGACGCTTGAGAGTAAGTTTAGAATCCAAAGTTGGATGCCTATACTTCTTCGAGAAACGTTCCTTAACAACAGACTTCCTTCCAACAAAGCTCGACTCAAAAACCCGCTGAAACAGAACATTCAAACAAGCATAACTGTAACATTAGCAATATCATGAGAGAGAAACAATGTTAGAACCGAACTCACCGCTTCAGCTCCCTGTTTGATCAGAACCAGGGTGCTATCTTTTGTTGGTTTTTCTTTCTTACGGCCAATCAGCCAATTTGAGAAACTCACGCTGGAACAGAGACAAAGCAATGAAAGAACAGAGGCCTTTTGTGATGCTTAACTCACTTGCATCATTGTCTGATTTTCTTATTATTTATAGAGGCAAATATGAAAGGTTGCGTCCTAAAATACATCACAACTATTACATGAAAAGTTATGTCCCAAAAGAGGTCATGTCTGTTGGAACAAAACAAACTAAAACAACAAGATTAATTCTATCATTCTCCTCCTTAAGCTTGTTGTTCTTTATTGATGTCCAGTACACCAATCTTTCCTCTCATCTCCTGAAACTTTATCCTTCCTAGTGACTTCGTTAAGATATCAGCAAGCTGGTCCTCGGTACGAACATGCTGAATTTCAACCAATCCCGCATTTCTCCAGCACCTTCTTTGCAAAACCCGATTGCTTTAAGGTGTTTCTTGTTGGAGTCTGACACACTTCAATTCCCAAATAATAGCTAAGCAACCCAAGATTACTCATTCTAAATAGCCCTTTCATCTGAGATTTGAATTTGTCAATGTCTCGAATACATCCTCCAGTGATAATTAAATCATCTACGTATACTCCAACAGTTAAATTTCCTTCCTTTCTCGTGTACACCGCATGTTCTAGAAGACACCTCTCAAAACCGAGTGCCTTCAACGACTTATCCAACTTGGAATTCCATGCTCTAGGCGCTTGTCGCAAACCGTACAAGGCTTTATACAGTTTCAGCACCTTATACTCTTTTCCTTTTATCTCAAAACCCGGTGGCTGCAGAACATACACATCCTCCTCCAATTCACCGTTAAGGAAGGCGAATTTTACATCCATGTGATGCACTTGCAACCCCTTTTGTGCAGCGATTGATATCAACAACCGTACAGTTTCCAATCGAGCAACAGGAGCAAAAACTTCGTCAAAATATATCCCGTGCTTTTGAACATACCCTTTTGCTACTAACCTCGCCTTGTGTTTGATTATTCTCCCTTGAGTATCTTTCTTCAATTTAAACACCCACTTCAAACCAATTGGCTTTTGATTTTCTGGTAAAGCAACTAACCTCCATGTTGCATTCTCCTGTATGCTGGAAATTTCTTCTTCCATAGCCTTTCTCCATGCTGAATCGGTTCTTGCTTCTTCATAACTCGTGGGCTCCTCCTCTCCTAGCAAACATAGCCCCGAATAATCCAATTCAGTAGGAGTAGTTTTGTCGTACAAACTGTTTAGGTCTCGTTTCCCTCTTGGTCCCACTTCTGATGCCTCTGGATGGATGAATTCGGATGCCCTCTGCTCAACAGGAAACGACACCGGAGTTTGTGCATTTCCAGAACCGAATTCATCTGCTCTGTTGCTACCAGCAGATGTACTCTCAGGCTCGCCAGATTGATAGAACCCTGGCTGTGGAGACGCCATATCAGGATACAGCATCTCTTCCTCAATTTTTACAGTCGAGCCATCCCCAAATTTGACTGACCCTGTAATAGTCGTGTCAATTTCAGCAAATTTTTCAATACCTCCGGTCATGTGGTTACTTGCGCCGGTATCTAAATACCAAGCCTTCTCTCGGGTGCCTTTAATCTTTGGCACCAGGTTGTCTTCATGCAGTAACACATGCTCGTTCTGTATTGAGTGGCTAATAACACAAGTTTCGGCCATCAGTAGTGCCGGTTCATCATCGGTTTGTGTTGTAACAAAATTAGCCCTCTCTCTTTGGTTTGGCTTGGAACAATCTTTTGCGAAGTGTCCAAATTCATTACAATTGAAACACTTAACCTTGGATTTGTCGAAGTTTCGTGGCTTTCGGTCTTCGTTAGTGCGTTCACCATTTCCTCGACCTCCACCATATTCACGCCCACGACCATGTCCTCTCCAGTGACGTCCTCCTCTTTTGGTACTGCCCGAGCCTTCATCCTTCTTCCCTTTTGAGTATTTAGCTTCCCATTTGGCTTCGGTGAATAGCAACTGCTCTCCTGTACTCTCTGTATGAGATCGCCCCTTCAATCCCTCTTCAAATGTTCTTAAACGCCCAATAGCTTCTGAAACCGACATCGTGTCTACATCTCCAAACTGTTCAATTGTCCCAATGATTTGAAGAAATCGATCTGGAACTGAACTGAACAGCTTTTCAACAACTTCGCTTTCTTCAAGTTTCGCGCCAAGTGATCGGATCTCACCAACCAAGGCAGTCAACTTCATCGCATACTCATTTATGGTTTCTGAATCTTGCATATGCACCTTGTACAATTGTCGTTTCAGTACTTGTACACGTGCCTTCTTGACACGATCTTCGCCAATTCGCATCTCCCTGAGTGCGTCCCAAGCCTCCTTTGCCGTCTGCTTCTCCGCGATTGCCATCATCACGTCATCTGGCACGGCTTGAGAAATGGCTACCATGGCGCCTTGATCTTTGTCGTCGTCTGTGTCTGCACCTTCGATCACTGACCATACTCCTAGCGAACGCAAGATTATCTTCATCTTGACAGCCCATATGCCGTAGTTCGTTTCGCTTAACATTGGATAATAGATCGGGATTGAGGCTCCTCTTGCCGTCGGTTTGACAACTGCAATCGTCTTAGATTGATCTGCTTCAACACCAGCCATTGCTTTGAACAACCTTGGCTCTGATACCAATTGTTGGTTTTTCTTTCTTACGGCCAATCAGCCAATTTGAGAAACTCACGCTGGAACAGAGACAAAGCAATGAAAGAACAGAGGCCTTTTGTGATGCTTAACTCACTTGCATCATTGTCTGATTTTCTTATTATTTATAGAGGCAAATATGAAAGGTTGCGTCCTAAAATACATCACAACTATTACATGAAAAGTTATGTCCCAAAAGAGGTCATGTCTGTTGGAACAAAACAAACTAAAACAACAAGATTAATTCTATCATCTTTGACCTCCGCATCTATCTCCATAATCTTCTGTATCCCCGCAGTTTTGCCGTGTATATAAATTAGAAGCAACAAACTATCATTGTTTTACCAACCAACAGAGAAAAGGAAATTAATTTTCACAAAAAATAATTTTTTCCCTTTTGTCTTCTCTTACAGACTCGCAGGGTGACACTAATTTAAGGCAAGACAAAGCAAAAGTATAAAAAAGGAAAAGCAGTTCCATATCTCTTGTAGCAAAAAATGAAAACAGAGAGAGATGAAACGGTAAAATCGAATTCCTTGATGAATGATTATAGAGAAGAAGAGTCCGAGAGGTACCTTTGTAGAGTTTAATAGAGCGAAAGCGCAGCCGCAACGAGGAGGGGGAGGCACACACAAGCTGCTCTCCTTAACCCTCTGGCTTCAATTTCCCTCCTCCAACTTTCTTGGCGCAAGTTTCAGAGCATCCCTCTCAACACGATGTCGTTTCATGTATGTACATATAAGGGGCGTTTTCGTAACTACCTACGGAAAAAAACGATGATATAAACGTGCGAAACCCTAATCTAGTTTTTAGTTGCACAGCGTTGAAAAACGGAAACCACATGTTTTGCGGTCAACTAATAAGCAATTTACACAACTAATTGCTAGTTGGTAATTAATTACATGGCGATGCCACACACAACATCATTACAGTGACGCGCGAGCCTTATACAGTACAACCAATGAAAAGCCTCCACGTTAAGATCCTCTCCATCACAACATCAGCCGGCACAGTAACCTGCACCAATTCTATACCCTGCAATCCTGCCCCGAACTCTAGCCACAAGTACAACTCCTCTCCGAGGCAAAGTGAGCAAATCCAACACTAGCAGGAGGATTTGGCGTGAAAAGTAAGGAGAGGCGAGTTGGTTGAGCCGGAGAATGCAGGTGAAGTCACCAGTCGATTGTGAATTTCAGAAATTTATTCGGTTTTAGCTCGCAGGAGGCGGAACGCCGAGGAATTCAGTGCCGGAGATGTAGTGTTTTTGCGAGGGGGTTTGGGTCGGAGAGATCCAAGGCTAGGGGTTGAACGTGCGTGCTTTGCAAGTCATTGATCCATCAGACGGGGAAAAAATGTGTAAAAACAGAGAAGCAGTTAGCATATCGAACGTGGTTTAAAGAGAAGTGTGTTTTTGTTTGGTCTTTTTGTACCGACAAAACAATGTCGTTTAACTCATAGTAAGATGCCCAAGAACCAAAATAATATTCATAATAGTGGAAAATATATTAAAATATTTTTTATTTAAAAAAATTATTTTGACATTAATATATATTTACTTTTTAATAAAAAAATATTTTGACATTAATATATATATATTTTAAAAAAAATATATATATATAAATTTTTTAAAATAAAAATATTTATGAAATTCTGTTTGGCGGCATTGAAAACAAAAAAAAAAAACGATTTTATTTGGGGCCCTTATATGGTGATTTGAAACATTGTATTTAACTTGAAATAATGTCTTACACAAAACAGAAACCAAGACTGTAGATCCTCTGGTCAGTCTTCCACCGGTACAAAAAAAAGAAGAAAAAAAACTGGGAGTTGTGGTTCCTCGGGTCAGAAAGAGTTAAGCAGGAGTCACTATATCAGCACGAGTAGCTTATGAAATAGAAACCTCATCGTCTTCAAAACTTCAACTCAAGCCTCGATTTAGATTTGGTTAGACCCTCCCTCCGGAACCAGGGAGAAAATTTCAGACCATGCAAAGCCTTTTCCAGCATCCATTTTTGGGTTTGGAATTACATGATCCTCTCTGTGATCACTGCGAGGATAGAGAAGCAGATCTGTTGGAAAGAGTCTCGTATATGGCTCTGATAGTACGAGGAGTTGTTCTACAACAGCCTCCAACAAGAACAGCCCCAATCTCACACCATTTGTTTACATATGATACAAAATCTTTATCCGATATGCCAGTATTTTGCTGCAAAGAGAGGGAGTTGACACAGTTAAATTTAATAAAAGCATTTCTTACAAACAGGGCAAACTGAACTTACCACCCATTCCTTTCGATCCCCATCGTAACTCTCACCGCTGTTAGGATAAATAAGTATTGGTTTTGTAGTCGCCTGATAAAATCATACAGTACCAGACATGTTAGCTTTAATTCTAATGCTGATAAATGCACTAATTACATGGAATCAGTTCTTATTTTTGTATCAAACAACTATTTTAACAGAACATAGAAATCATAGATTCAAGGGGCAGGTGGTATAGCTGTTGCCGACAATATAACCCCCACCCAAGTGATCCAGCATCAAGAGATGTTCAAAACTAATAGCTATCCATTACCACATTCTTTATACCAACATTGCATACTGGAATATGGTGCAATACCATTTAGGACAAAGTAAAAAAACCATCAATACCATCTGACATCTCTAAAAACAAGGAGCTTATCACGCCTGTAAAATTCTTAAAATTCAGTTCTAAATTCAATTGAAGTTCTTGACTTTTTAACTAAAGAAAAATTGTGATGATTTTAAGTTCACACTGTTGTATAAATTGGGCAATTGTTAATAAATTTACCAAAAAAATAAAAATAACCCCGGTGTAGTCACTGACAACTAATTTGATACCATTTTGTGGATATTGATTGCAAGTATTGTTTTTGGTTCTTCTTGCTTCATAATTATTTATATTTCTAGCATGAATAAGTTCAATAACAAAATACATAGTTTCAATGGTCAGTTATTGTACAAATGAATAACTCTGACTTTACATCAGATGGAGATACTTGTGAACCCTGAATTTCTGTGATTAATTAAGAGCATTTGAAAATGTTGAGGAAAGAATAGAAGGAACACAAAAAACATACCTTCTTAATGGACAAAATCAGTCCATGAATAAACCTAGGAGGTGTGCAGTTGATCCCCACAGCAACCGCATTCTTGCATGATTGGACAATTGAGGCACATTCAAGCAAAGAGTCACCGCTGACTACATTAATGCCATCCTTAGAGTTAAAAGAGAACCATGCAGGGATCTTTATGTCTTCTTCCTCCAAGAGCTCAGCATATGCCTACACAATAAAAGACCTAGTCAATGGGAGTAAGGCACAAAAATGAATTGTGACACCAGTATTAACTCCATTCCTATTTCTTAGATTTGATCATGACATTCCTCTAAGAACAAGAAATAAAGATAATGCAACATGACAAAGGGTTCAATCAATACCTGAGCTTCTACCCTATTTGGAACTGTTTCAAATGCTATGAGGTCAGCACCTGATTCTGCCAGGATCTGTACTCTTCTGCGATGAAAATCTTTCAAGGTTTCAAGGGTAATCACATCACCATAATTCCCGCTGTAAAGGCAAAACAACAATTAAAGATAGAAAAACTATAATTTAGAGTTTTCTCACGTGAAGGACAGCAGGACAGCCTCATTGAGCAAAGAGTGAACCACGTTCCAATGACATCAAGCTTATGACTATGGTCATTTACTCAGATCCAGTAAAGAACTATTAAGACTCAGTCTCCATGTAACTTTTAGAAAAACAAAAGAAAATAACTAAAAGATATAATTGTTAATTGTGCTTGATTGTGAACCACATTCTTATACCATCAAGCTAAGACCATGTTAATTTCTAAGATCCAATACAGCACTCCGAAGATTAAGTCTCAAAAAAGCTTTTAGAATAAAAGTGCATATAATTAAGACATGTGACTGTCAATTGATGCTTGATAGAAATAGATATATGCACTGATGCGGTTCATGCAATGACTTAGTTAGAGGTCAACCTGTACTCGGACCCATCAGCTAAATAAGCTCCATAGCTTCCAACGGAAGCGGCAACTAAAATGGGTCGATGTTTCAGAACCCTACCATCATTACTTTCATCAGGAGAACCTTCTCTGCATCTACCATGATATATATCTCGCGCCTCACAAGCAATTTCCACACTTTTCCTGAGCAAGGCTTCACTGTCTCCTCTAGAAAAACCTTTTGTCTCAAATCCCTGAATGGTGGCCTGTCCACATTCGAGTGAAACTAAGTGTAAATTCCACAGAGAGAGAGAGAGAGAGAGAGAGAGAGAGAGATCTTTGTTATTACCTGATAAGATGCTGTGATGATAATATCTGCACCAGCTTCAAGATAGTCAAGGTGTACCTGCTCAATAAAAAAACACATTAACCAAAGGGAAAATACCACATCAGCATTCCATATGATTTCATGTATAGCTAAAAATATTTTGAAAATATTGCTAAATAACAAAAGAAGGCAGCAATTCCTAATATGTTAGTTATTGATCAATTATCGATATGGATAACACAAGAATCCTATCAATTGCATTTAGTTTTCCAAAACAGAGCTTCTATTACTGGAATCTGTTACAGGTTTTAAATCACATGTAATTAGAAAATAATATAGAGCCTAATTATAGGGATTCTAATTATCTACTTATCTAATGTAGATTCCTACTTTGTATATACATGTAATAGATTGATGAATATATGAGATAAGAGAAAAACTAATAATTTTTCCACTTTCATGGTATCAGAGCTATGGTTGTCGAGATTCATCCTAATACTGCAAAATTTGGTATCTAAATACTTCTCTTCTTAAGGTCTATATAGCACATATTTGTGCTCTGTTGTGTCAATCTCTTCTCTGGTGTGGCTACTGGGATCGGAACAGGTTTTCTTGTTTTCAACTACAATTTTATTTGTTGTGATTTACAAATAATAATTTTTTGGTTGATAAAAAGTCAGGAGTAATATATGATGTAATCTTGGTGATGTCAAAAATCACTCAACACAAGCTCAATGGCTCCCATTATTTGGATTGGAGTAAGACTGTTCATTTTTATTTTGGAACATTGATAAGTATTATCATATGACTGATGATTCCCCTCAAGATGATTCAAGACAAACATGGTCGAGGGAGGATGCTCAAATATTCTTACAGATACTAAATTCCATTGATAGTGAGGTAATTGGATTGATCAATCTCTATGAATTTGTTAAGTAATTGATGGAATATCTGGAATCTCTATGAATTTATAAGGTTTGTAAAGCCTTCTACCGTGCATAAAAATGGATGTCTCTCACAAGTTACTTTATGGCTTTTAAAAGAGCTTAATATGTTGTTACCTTTTATTCCTGCAATCAAAGTACAAAATCAAAGGGAAAAGATGGTCGTCAAGAGTTTCTCACTGGTCTTCCTTCTAAATTTAAGACTGCAAAATCTCAGATTCTTTCTAGCCCTAGGATCTCTTCATTACTAGATGTATTTAGTAGGGTACTTCGCACATAAGATTCTCCATTTGTTCCGTCTAGTGATGATCTTGTCAGTCAAACTACTAAGTATGAATCTAGGCGATCACATTACATAGGTGGTAACAAAGGAGGGGGATCCAACAATTTTGATAGTACACAAGATTCAAGATGAATCGTGTCATTATGTCATTATTATCATAACCCAAGACTTATGAAACATGATTGTAGACAACTACAAAAATGTACGTAGAAACCTCACTTGACCCAAAAAGTAAGTCTGATTACTCTGTTTTTATAAACAATCTAAAGATGACATCATTCTTTTAGTTGTGTATGTAGATGACATTGTCATTATTGGAAGCGATATTACAGAAATCTCATCTCAAGTCTTTTCTTCACACTCAGTTTCACACGAAAGATTTAGGGATGCGAAAGTTCTTTTTAGGTGTTAAAATAACAAGGAGCAAAAAAGATATATTTCTATCTCAGAGGAAGTATGTGCTCAACTTATTAGCCGAGACGGGGAAAATAGGGGTAAGACCATGTAGTGTCTTGATGATTTATAATTCACAACTTACAAAAGAAGGTGAATTATTTAAAGATTCTAAGAAATATAAAGATTGGTTGTGAAGTTGAATTATCTTATAGTGCCTTGTCCATATATTGCTTATTTTGTTAGTGTTGTGAGTCAGTATATATCGTTCGTAACCGTTCACCATTGAGCAGATTTATAACATATTTTGTGTTACTTAAAAGAAGCACCTGGACATGGTATCTTGTATGAAAACCATGAACACACTCATATCGAATGTTTTTCAAATGCAAATTGGAAAGGTTCCAAGGTAGATAGAAGATCTACATTAGGCTATTGTCTTTGTTAAAGACAATTTGGTTTCGTGGAAAAGTAAAAAGCAAAATGTTGTGTCACGATCGAGTGCAAAATAAAAATAGAGTTATGACACAGTCTGTGTGTTAAATAATATGAATATATCAACTCTTGACTGAAGTAGGTCTCAAGACTTCAGTACCAACAAAATTGTGGTGTGATAACCAAGTTTCCCTTCATATTGCATCTAATTTTGTTTTCCATGAACGAACTATGCATGTTGAAAGTGACTGTCAATTCATCCGTGAGAAAATACAACAAGATTTGATTTCCACAGGGTATGTGAAGATTGGAGAACAATTGGGGCATATTTTTACAAAAACTATACATAGGGCTTGGGTTGCTGGGCTTGATAAATATTTATGCTCTAACTTGAGAGGGGGTGTTACAGGTTGTAAATCATGTCATTAAAAAAAAAAATAGAGCCTAAATGTAGGGATTCTGAGTACTCTACTTTCTATATATAGGGTTCTAATTGTAGAGACTCTAATTAGTCTACTTTACTATATAGGTTCCTACGTTGTATAATCTGTAATAGATCGATGAATATATGAGGCAAGAGAAAAGGGAATAATTTTTCCGTCTATGATTTCAAAATCAATAAAATTTTGTTGCCAATACCAGTTACAAACATTAAAAACCTTTTCTTCATAAAAAGTTAAGTATAAAAAAACTTGCAGTTAAAGTGGAGTTTTTACTCGGTGGAAGTCATTGTGATTTCTGGGAATTAAACTTGTTTCCTATTACGTTAATTTCTTCTCCTTTTTATATGTACCTTCATTATATTTCTCATGCATAAAGTTTTAGGGATATATTTTTCTTGGGCTAAAATGAAGAATCTAAGTGAGAAAAGCAAAAAAAATCACATATACAATCAATGTTGGTAAATAAAAGATTTTGGCATATCATCACTAAAAAGGGTTGGAAAAAATTGAGCATGGTGTTTTATGTATTTAATGTTAAAAACCAATTGATGCTTGTCCAAGTTCAACGTCCAATCCTTAGATCAACACACTTAAAATTACTTACTATTGTGTGCTCTTCGAACAAAATAGAACAAACCCAGAGTGACCCAATATCATAAAAATAAAATAAGAAAGCAGGGTGGTTCAACTTTGATACAGTATACCATATTAAATTCTCTGAAATCGCCGCCAAATTCCACCAATACAAAACAGCATAGCTGAGATATTGTAGCCACGTAAGCTAAAAAAAGTGATAGTTCACATCTACATTTACCATCCCATTATTCACACTAGTGAGTTTATGCACTACCAAACAACAATCAAATCTAAAAAGCTGATTCCAGAAACACAAACCCACACCCAGTCATAGATGGATATAGCTGAAAACAGCCCACAAGGCGGTCCACATTCTTCACCAATTAATTTAATTTTATCAATGCCGCATCTCTCTTGCAAGCTTCTGCCACACATTTACAATCAAAATTTCCAATTTGAACCCCCCTACTCCCCCTTCTCTCAAAGGGTTCTAAAATCACAAATTCCCCTTTTCGTGACATGAATTCTAAATTTCTGTCAGCGAAAATAACAAAATTTTCTCTTTCCTTGTTAAGTCTTAGATTTGTTTGTAATTATTTGCATTACAAAAAAAGATTATAGGGCCAAAAGCCACCGTTTTTACCGCACTTGAAAGAGAAAAGGATGCACGAAAATTAAAGCAGAGGCAACATCGATTTCAACGGAAACAGAAACACATCGGGGTGTGAATGTAGAGAGAGAGAGAGAGAGAGAGAGAGAGAGAGAGAGAGAGGGGGTACCGCACGGACTAGATGAGGGGAAGTAAGGAGACATTTGGCGCTCCAGAGGGGATCGTTGAGGTCAGCCCCGTGTCGTTCGAGCTCCGTCGCGAGACCGCCGTCGATAATGGCAACGCCACCTGCTTGACGGAGGAAATCGGTTATAAACGAAGAGGTTTCGGCGGCTGGATGGGACATCTTAAAACTTGTGTCGTTCCGGCAGTGGGCTTTTGTGTGTTTTGAAGTAGTTAGGCGCGGACAGTGCCAAGACAACTGTGAGATCGCAGTTGCGCTTGGCTTTTATAGTGCAAAGGTCGTGGAAATTCACACCCAGAATTTTACATATTAGCAATAAGATCCTTCCCACTCTGAATCGTTACTTTCTAGCCCCTTATGTTTGTACATCTTTGTATCCATATCCTTCCAGGATCATTTAATTTAACAAAATACAGTGGCAGATAGCTTTTTTTAAGAAGAGTGCAGTAGATACTTAACGTGATGGTTGTTAAGCATTTAAAAATTCATTAATAAATATTCTTTTAAATTTTACAATCATGTGAAATTTTGAATGATTAATCATCAATCTCCTCGTGTTAAATCAGTCGAGATACGAAGGCAAATGCTATAATAATCAATTGATAAAATTAAAAAAAAAAAAAAGAGTGTTGTCAAGCAGAACTCTATCTTTTCATGATAACCAGGCAACATTAATCCCATCACTTTCTTAACAAAAGTCATAATCACTATCCCATCCAACCTCCACGTAGAAGAAAGGTGGCGTTGGCCGCTCGTCTGCCAGATCAGTGGCGGCTGATAGGAAATTCCACTCTGCCACCATTAGCAATTTGCCACTTCCATTTATTCCCTCGGCACAAGATGATTTCCACTTCTTCATTCACAGCACACCCCAAGTGGGCAAACAAAAAGGATAATCTCTGATGCGATCCGTACCTGAGACACCTCCACTTGCTTATCCAATAGTATCGTCATCGAAGTTGCACAGTCAAAGATGCCAAATGCTTTTTTTATTATTATTAACCTGATTTCTTGGTAAATTTATGAGTATATAGCTGGAAAGTAAACTACTAAAAGAATGTTTGATATTGATTTTCAAAAATGTTTTTTAAAATAATAAAAAAAATTTAATGTTTTTAAATCATTTTAATGTACTAATATCAAAAATAATTTTTAAAAATAAAAATATCATAACCGAAAGGTGTTTGTTTTTTCCATGCAATCTGAGATTGCAAAAAAACTCTCTAACTCAGCGTTTGGTTAAATTTATATGGGTTACAAACTCATTTTGACAATAATATAAAAAGTTTAGTAATCAAATATTTGAAATTATTTTTTATTAACTTTAAACTAAACTATAATTTTAACCAAACATTTTAAAAATTATTTTGAATCACAACTAAAATACTTTTCATGAAATTATTTTTTAAAAACTTTACCACAAAAATAAAATTAATACCAAACACATCTTGAATCTCGACCGTGTACCACTCGTTCATCTATTAAATGCTTTATCTTTAGTTGTTTACGTACGTAGCTGCAACATACTTTAGCATCCTCCGCTCCTCGTCATGCCGAATAATTTTACAGTACTACTCACTTGATGCTTCAGCTGCTTTAGTTTTTGCATAAACTAGTTATTTGATTGAGCTTCTCAGCAGATCAGATTTTTTTTTTAAATATATAAAAGTTTTTTAAATATTTTTTTAAAATTCTGATTGTAAATCAATATATATATATATATATATATGTATATATGTATTTAATTGAATATATCAAGAAACATTTGAGTCAATAAATACAAAAGAGTAAAATGTTAATGTGTCTATTCAATTTACCTTGCTGTAGGTCAAACAATTTTTTTTTTCAATGCAAAAAATAAATGTACATGTATTTTTTTACATTGGATAATAAATATAATCATGAATCAAAAAAAGAAATCTTTTTTGTATAAATAGACCAAGTGAAACACTATTTCCTTAAGTGCAAAGAGAGAAAGAAAAAAGAAAAAAGAAAAAAATAATAGAGATAAGAAAGAAAAAAAAATATTTATCAAATAAATAATACACAGATTAAAAATATTCTTTGAACAACTTAGACAGATGATTCACAATCTTCACTAGAAGCAGAATTATCTTGCTTCTAAATTCTTAGTTCATGTTCTAGAGAAACCTGTGATCTAGTGGAAGGTTTTATGGACCACGAGCTGGGGTGAAACACAAGCAGCCAGTTGATTGATCTTCAGGTAACATGCCACCCCCTTTGCTTGTATCTATTGCTTCCAGCAGCCTAACTACTTCGTCCATCTCAGGGCGCTTCTCTGGATTTGCATCCCAGCATTTTCGCATCACACTTGCTAAAGAACTTGGGCAACATCGAGGAATTTCCGGCCGCAGATGCTGTTAAGATCGTTTTCAACATTGAAATTATCAGCATAACATGGTATGTTAAAGCTGCGAGCAGGCTAATTTCCAACAAGGCAATGTCAAGTGAAACCAAATCAACAACGTAAGATGTAGTCCAACCAGGGTTGATAGAACTTGCACTAATCAGGGTTAATCTTTGGGTAAGCTATCTCAATAAACAAGAGATACCTTTAATTTTCTGCTCATACAAACATCAGGGTTAATCTTTAGGTTCAACTCTGTAAGACATCATACATTATGCTTCCCATAATACCATATGTAGGTGTTTTCCTCAGGATGCACCCTGGGAACTAATTGCAGCAGCGGGGATCAAACTATGGGGCATTCCAAATTATAAGAAACAAAAATGGGGCTTCCCACTACAGTTATCGAAATATAAAAGCAAACAAACCTGTCGAACAACTGCGGATGAAACTTCGGCAAAACTGAGATCAGGATAAGGCATATCAGAGCAATAGATTTCCCACAAGCATATGCCAAAGCTGTATACATCACATTTCCGGTTGTAAGGCTTACCATCCAGGACCTAGACAATTACTTCGTTAAAATCTTTTGTAAGGACTTCATGTGAAGGGAAAACTACAACAATAGAGAAGGAAGAACAGGGAGCACTTACCTCAGGGGCCATGTATCCAAGAGTACCGGTTTCCCCAGTCATATCCCTTGGGTTCTGAGCCTCAACTCGAGCAACACCAAAATCAGCAATTTTCAAAGTTCTAGTTGCATCTAACAACATATTTTCTGTCTTGACATCACGATGTACAATCTTCTTAGAGTGAAGGTAGCTCAGACTGCAAAAGTGGATAAAACCAAACAAAATCTATAAGTAAACATCGAACAACAAACGCTTTAATTGAAAATATGTTCTTACCCCCTAGATAAGTCCAAGGCCAGTTGAATCACAATCTTAAAGGCAAGTTTCTTTCTCCTATTTCTGAATAAAAAATTCTTAAGCGTCCCACCTGGAAGGTACTCAACAACAACGCAGCACGCCCTGGAAGGAGGAGAATTGATACTATCGCTTGAAGAACTTTGGGAAGGGATCTTAAGGTTGGAAGTTCCCATTGAAGCTCCAACAAACTGTCATAGATAGTTGAAGTTATAGATTTAAGATGATGATACGATGGCAATGCATCAAGAAAGTTTGTGATGGAAATCTAAGGAACTGCGCCTATCACAATAGAAAAGCAAGAAAGAACTTCAAGTTGATTTTATTTATTTATTTTTATCAATGGAAGGCAACTGCAGAAGACAGCAAGCCATTGATTGACGGAGTAACCTTTACCTTTGTAACGTTAGGATGGTCAAGCTTATGCCAAACAGCAACCTCTTGCTTGAACGATGCTCGGAGAGCAGCAGTTTCAGCAGCAGTGGCAATGCCATCCTCCCCCCAGTCCAATACCTTCACTGCAATTATTAACAGTTGGGCAGTGAGGAATTTGCCAAGAAAAATAAGCATTGCACATATGGAGTGGGTGTTTGATAGAAACGAGAAATGATTTTGGAGGGTTACAAGACACCTCACAAATCTAGGATTATTTCCAGTTTTTAATAAAAACATCTCATTCTATACACATCATCCACTGTCATTACAGAACACATCGTTGCACCTCTACAGAACAGCATAAATGACTCATTGTAGCCATCACATACTAGCAGGATGAAAGAAGGTTATGGACATTAAAACCAATAATCTGCAGGCTCATATTGGTCTTCGTTCTCCATTCAATGAACATTGTATATTCACGGTCAAAGGGACAGGAAGTCTAATTTTTTTATAAAAAAAGAAAGAGAACTTGAACACAAAGAATGCTTTGGAACATTGATAGAGGGAAACAGAGTATTGCGATTGAAAATATCTAAAAATAAAAGTATTCAGATTCAGATTTTTTTTAAATAGCTCCTTGAAATTAGAGTTTGCACTCAGTAGATTTACTTGAAATTTTGTACAATCTTTGCAATTTTATTGTAACAGGGTTTGGAAGAGGAAGGGAATACCTCCTCTTGGGCTTTGATATAACTTAAAACACCGATGATGTAAACAAATATACAACTAGTTCGAAGCTTCTTCATAGAAGTACCTCAGCCATTTACCATGACTCGCTCAAGCCATACCTATTGCTATCTCATTCCAATCAACGAAACACAACAGAAAAAGACAAGATAAAAAATAAATCAGAGTATTTACTCAGATAAAAAAAATAAATCAAAAGGGACTAAAAGAAAACTTAACCAAGGATGGTTAAAAATACTAATCATTGGTTCAAAAAAGTGTCAAAGGTCATACCTTACTGTTTAATGTCAAAAGTTTTACGTTCATCTTATCTAAGAGAGATATGAACTAAAAGTCAGCTTTCCTATTAACCACTGAGCCAGTAATGCTTCCGCATACTTTTCAACCCTCTCTGCCAAAGCTCTATGTACCATTAACGAATTTTATGAGCTCTCGCAAACACAATCCAGACAAAAAGAACCCCCCGCCAGTAGAACAAACGTGTGCCATAAGATACATACAGTTGCAGTTATAAAAAAACAAACATAATTTACATGGATCGTAAAGTACATGTGTTTTGACAGTTATTGTCTGAAAATGCAGCCGTTAATACTAACAGAAATGCTTCAAAGTGATAGATTGTCATGTGAATTTTTCATTCTGTCCCGTGGCATAAATGTTTTAAACATATCATCAGACTTGACATCTAAATTCCTTTACCACCTTTTTACTTTTCTACATGTGAAGAACTTTACAGCTACCTATTGGCCATTTATCACAGACAAAATATTTCACAATTTCATTTCAGAAACTCATAGGGAAGTCATTCCTAGTTACACTACAAACAGTTATCAGAGGTAAACTCTCAAATTATAAGCCAGCGCCTAAAACATGAGGAAAAAAAAAGATCTTGAATTCAAAATTTGAATGAAAAATTCCGGAAGGAAGCTGGAAAAGGAGGAAAATAAATAAAAACTGCATTACCAGCAACATCCTGACCATCGTAATTGCCTCTATACACAGTCCCGTAAGTCCCATAAGCAATAACATGCCTTATATCCAACTTTCCCAACTCAATCTCCCACTCCTCCTTTCTTGTTGATCGCACTTCGCTATCCCTTGACCAAGCACGGCTTAAATGCTTCTCTAGCTGAACATCCCAGCTCTTGAAATCTATTGTATCTGCTCTAAAGTACAGTTCTTTAGTGCTCATACTACCCACTTTAGAGCCCAATTTCGTCTCTTCTGCATTCGAAACAGTTTCTAGTTCTTGATAGGTATTGCTTTTCTCTTCCTTCATTGACCCTTCTGCTTCCTTTCCATTGCTAGATTCCATCTTCTTCTTCTTTTTTTCTTTTTTAAAGTTAAAGCAGAAAACTTTTACTCTTAGACAGTTTATTTATATATTTGAACTATCAGAACAAGAACATACTCATCACCATCTAAATAAATAAAAATAAATCCAGCAAACCTTCAAAATCATTTAAACCATGAAAAACAAGATTACTGCACTTTAATTTTGAAATCCCAATTCACAATTATGATATTAGATCAAAAAGCTCGGAAATTAAAGATGCGAAAAAAGTTGTGTATTGCAGAAACGAAGAGGGGGGGAAAGAGAGATAAAGGGAGAATGAGAAAGGAAGGGTTTTGTGGAGGAGAGTTTAGGAGGGAAGGGAGAGGGAAAAGGAGCCAATCAAAGGAAAAGAAATTATGTTTTTTTAAAGAGAAAACAGAATAAAAGGAGCGAAGAGGCTCGAGGAGGATTGATTGTGGCCTGAAATAGCTGCGCGGCTGTTTCAAAAAGCATCTCTTAAACTTCTTTATTTCTTCAAGTTCTTCTTTTTAAAAAAAGTAAAAAATCAAGCACTTGCTATTGAATAATAACTTTTGTGGTTGGGAAGGTTTCTTCGCTGCATATACCCACGTCGAAGAATAAATGGTTGGGGGAATTTAGCGTCACTGTTCGTTGGGGCTTCGACATTGCAATGCAGGCCCTGGCGTGACATCAGGTACAAGAATCTTGTTATCAAGACGACATTAGACTAGAGATTTGATAACGTGTGGATCGTGATTATACCCCTCCATACACTAGCCACCGGGCTGGCAATTTCCTGGAGAATTTTTGAATCTTTCACAGCAAACATTATAATTTACACTTATTCCAGGAATTCTTACAAGGCCGCCACCCACCTAACATGGCTGCTAACGAATATGCCACGAGCAAAAGTAAACAAAGTTCCGTGCAATATTTCTCCCCAATCACTTAAATGCTTGCTCCTGCTGGATTTGCCACCTTTCACGTTTCATGGCCATTTTCATTTTAGACCTTCAAGTTGAAGATAGTTTATCTTGAGTCTTTTTTAGTGATTTGATTTGATCACTTTTCATGGGTTCGAAGGGCTTGCATTTTACTCCATAAACTTTAATTATAGTTTTGGAGTCCCTAATCCTTGCGAAGTGTTAAGAGGACTGCATTCATTCCTAGGCGAGACATTTGGATCTTAAAGTTAAAACTCTAGACTTCGTAATAATTTTCTTAAATAAAATTGAATTTAATCCTACAAGTTTTTCTATAAATGTTAATCACAATCTCTTGTCCAATTTATAATAACATTTCACTAGTCTGGAAAGATATTACGCGTATTCTAGAAAGTTACGTAAAGTAGCAGGGCTGGTCATGAATATGGTAAAGAGAAACTCGTCACTGAAATATTCTTGTACAGATGAAGCAGCCAATTTACAATCTAGATAATCTCTTCGACACATCAACGTCTGTTAGCCTAGCCTGCAGGCGGTAGCAAAGGCTGTCAACAGAAGGAAAGACGGGGATCGCAAGTTGGCTTTGTGTCCCTGTCCCTAGGAATTTTCGTTGTAATACAAGTAGTTGATGATGGAATTTGCTGGCGAGCGTCCATTTGATATATTCTTCAGTCTGGTTAATCTGCTGGTGCGAATAGAATTTTCCTGCTTGGTTTTCTCCCCCCTATTCTCTCTTTCGGCTGTGCTTAGCTAGTTGCAACTTAGTAGCAACGACGATTGGGTGTCATTGGTCCTTTCGTATTCGATCCTCCATCAACATTCTTGCTCTGTTCTGTAGAACAATTTTAAGGAACCCAGAAAAGCTTGTTGTCAGAAGAGATATCCTAGTTCACAACAGTTTCATGGTGTCATGTTATGTAGACGGCAGGATTTCATTCTACAAAGTATAAGATCAAATGTACAAACAAGGCAATTATTACAAGCTAATTTTCTTACTAGCCTGCAGCTCAGTCGACTCCTCTAAATCTATCTAAGCGAATGAGTGTGGCTGAAATCTGTCATGAGATAGAACTTCACCATGGGGATTTATTCACCCTGGCCAAGAAAATAATACGACTCAACACCTGTTCTAGGAAAAGTTCATATAAAGGAATACTTTTACCTTGTCCATAATGAACCAACCATATAAATATCACCAGAAAAATGGCAATACACGAGTTCATTGAGCAGGCCAGCCCACCAAGTTATAAAGTCGTTTAATAATATCTTGATATTCTTCATAATCCATTAACTACATTATTCATGGACTAGTGGATAAGAAACTAGTGCCAGAGCTCTTCAATCCTAAATCTGCCATGTTTGAAACTAGGAGCTTGTACTGTGACAGTTAAGAGATTATAAGCTGAATTTAGTTCGACAAAATGGAAGATATGATTCTTGCTTTCGTGATATTCAGGGAAGAAAGTCAAGAGTACGAGCCAGGAGGCTGTAAATGAGCAAGTTTTCATGGCATCAGACCATAGCCTCTCTCACCTTTCGTCCCATTGCAATCAAATTACGTATATCCTTGAACTTGATTAAACGAAGAGAAAAAAAAACTTCAGGATCTGGGTCAACGCAATTGTGAAATTGCTCGATTGCTAGGGTGATAAATTGCTCTGCCCCTGCCTCCATTCATCAGTAAGAAAGGATTGTGGTCTTCAAGGTTTTTTTCAGAAAATTCAGAACTCAGGGGTGGGGATGGGTCGGTGATGCTTGAAAATCAATGGGCCGTGAGAGTAAGTAGAGGAATGGTGCCTATCAAATCGACCCTTGCGTAACTTAACATTAATCGGACTCCAACGAGGCCGACAGATTCAAATTCTAGTTTCTACAAAGCCTAGTTTGCTTGAAATTAGACCATAAGATAACATATCCAACCTAGCCCGAGCACAAATGAAGCTGAAGACATTCAGAAGGTGCTTCGAGGTTCTCATGATGCTGCAACCGATTTCGGGGGTGATTGAGATTTTGGTTAGATTGTAGTTTTAAAATTATTTTTTTTTTCCGGATCATTTCAATACTAAAAATAAAAATAATTATCTTAATTTATTTTTACACTTCAAAAAAAAAAACAATTTCTATTATAATCTCTCTTGATTTCTCAATGCCAGGTGTTGTTTTGGTGTCGTGAGAGGAAGATTCAACGGAGAAGGGTTGTTTTCAGATGAGGAAATGTCTACTGTGGAATTTTCGACGGTGAAAGGTTGGTTTTTGTGAGTGAGTCCGTGAAGGGAAGATGAGGTGCCAAATAGACAAGTATGAGATGTAATTATTGGATACTTGTATCAATACACATAACAGAGATTTTTAATTTTGTCTGTTCAATTTTACTTTCTTGTTTATTTAATTTGTGTTATGATAATTTTTTTAATTTATTAATATTAATTTAATTTAAAACTTGAGCTAAACAAATATCATATTAAAATCTTTTAAATTTAAATTATTATACCGAGTTTTTTTGTAACAATACCGAAAAGTTTTTACATTCTAAATATTATTTTTTTCATATATATATATATAAGTGATGTAATGACAAAAAAAACTTATGATTTGTACAACAAGTCTTGAGTTTGAGTAAGGATTTGCGTTTCTTGTAAGAGCCCGAGACTGGTAGAGAAAAAAAAAAGTAGTTGAATTCTGAACAAAAACTCTAAAAAGTAAACAGCTTTAATCAAAAGGAGGTGCAATCAATATAAGCCAACATTACACAAACAATAAAGGGCGTGGGAAATTAACTGTAGCTCTCCTCACATGTTATTGTGGACTGGAACAGTGTAAGGGCTGTTTTGCCCTTAATGAGCCGGCTGATTGTGTGTCTTCTTCGGGGCGTCTTTTGTCTCTTCCAAGAACTTAAAACACGGCCATTTCTTTTCTTCTTTTCTTTCTGGCCACAGAGCGAGCGACGGGCTGGGTGGTGAGGGCTGATCGGGCGGTCGAGGATGGCGGTTCGACGGCTGGTCTCGGGTCGTTATGGATCTTCAATGAGGTATGTTTTTCACCCTTTGTTTACGTCAATTTCTACTTTCTCTCGGTTTCTTTGCATTGGGTTCTTCTGTTCTTTTTTTTTTTTTTCATTTTTCATCCATCTTCTCCTTCGATTGATGCTCTTTCTGGTGTGGGTGTTGGTAATTGATTGCATTTTGAGTTGATTGTATTTTTTTCCCCTTCGATTGATGTTCGGTTTTTTGGGTTTCTCATTGATTTTGCTGGGAATTCGGTTTCTTGGGGTCGGGGTGCTTGGGTTCGGTCGTTTGTGTGTGTTGGGGAGTGGGTTTTGGGTTTAATTGGGTTCGGGTTGGGTTGGGTTGATCGACGGTTTGAAATCTCGGGTGCTCTCTGTTTAATTGGGTTCGGGTGGATCTTCGGTTTAATTTGGTTTGGTTTGATTCTCTGCATGCGACCGAATTGAATGAATTTAGCATTGATGAATTAAATGAATTCAGCGTTGAATTGGTTTGTGTATGCTCTCGGTTCGTTACTTCTTCTTTTTTCCAGTTTGTTTCATGTGTTGAATTTCACGATCACTGTTGCCATCTGGTTCTGTTTCTTCAACTGGTCTTTTGCTAAATGTCACCTCGCATTAATGAAATTCTCTGTTCATTTTGCAGGATGACATGCTTTAATTTTGACTTCTTCTGTGTTGATATTTTGTTCCCTGGCCTGCACCGACTCTCTTGCATTCCTAGGTCATTTATTTAAGATTTTCTTTCCTGTTTTTTACGTTTTGTCTCCTGCATGTTTCTGTTGCTTTTCGTTTGCTCTGGTAGCTTCGTCTTTCTTCCATTTTTCTTTTCAGCTGTCCTTTGCATTTCATACGTTATTCATCCTAAATCTTTTGTTCTTCTTTGTTCAGATTGTGGTCTCCTGATCGTCACAAATTGCTGCAAAGAGTTCCCTTCACAAAGCCTTCCCTAAACCCTTTGTCACCCTACTTTTGAGGTTAGTAAGCTTTTGACGAAAATTTTTAAAAACCTTGCAATTAGTTGTGCTCATAATGGAAATTTTTAATAGTTTGTTTGCTGCTTTTTATTATGGTTGTGGGAATTTTTATTGCGAACATGTTATTATGGTTTGATTCCTTGATATTAAAGGTTGTATTCGGCTAGGTCAATAATAAAGGTTGCCCTGAAGTTATTTCAGGGCATCCAGTAATATCTCCATGGCAATTCCAGTTCATGGTTCAATTATGATGTTCTATAGGTGTGGTAGGTAATTTTTCTCTGCTATAAATACTGGCTGGATTTTGTTTGGAATATTTGTTTCTTTTGTGGATTTTGTAGAGCCATAAAAACTTATAGTTGCCTTTGACTTTTGACGCATATACCTTGAACTTGGTTTCCTTCCCAACACAGTCAGCATGCATATTTCACTTTCCAAGATCCTCCACATCTTTCACATTCTTCAGTCTTTACTCAAATCTCCAAGTCTTTTGACAAAACTAGGGTCTTCACTGCAATAAGACAACATGAAAAAAGTAATTTCTGGAAACCAGCCGACTGTGATCCTACCTTTTGCATCAACTAACAACCCCTTCACATTTTCTGAAACTTTTTGCTGAACCGATGGGGACCCAACAAAAAACCTTACCAGTGACTTCAAAGTTTGCATCATATTCTGAATATCCTCATCAACAATGACATACCCATCATTGACATTCACTAACCTCCCATCAATCATATCCACATGTTTTAAGTGGCAGATCAATTCTGTTATCTTTGGAAACACCTTATCATACCATTCAATAGGCAAAACCTCTTCTTGGATTTCTCCTGATGAGTGAAAACTCCATTTCTCTTGGATTCAAAGCACGTTGTACCAATGAGAAACTTCTGTACATGTCTATACACCATCATTAGCTAACAACCTCCTCTATCTAATAATAAACAAGTAATTGCAATTTAGCTTTTAAACAAAATAAGGTTATTTGAAAAGACAATCTGCAGCAAACTTTAGGTTAATGCTTCAACCAAGGATGCCAAGAATAAGGGTTAATTGTCTCCTGCATGTATAAATACACAAACACACACATAGATTAACAAAAACAAAAAAAAACAAATATATTATCCAAGAAGACACATGTTTATGCACCTCATATAAACAAAAATCCATGTTATCTCCAAGACAACACAATGAACTACATATAAACCGAGACCCACATATATTGCTGCCTTCTCCAATCTTCATCACTGCTTGACTTCTGTCACTCCATTAAAAGTTCCAACAAATCTTTAAGCACATGAAAATTAATGACCTTCTAATGTGCATATGTTCTGTTTCCATTAAAAGTTCCACTTTCTCCTATGATGTTTATATATGTTAACTTTCTCTTCAATTTTAGAAAATTTATGCATATGTATATTATAATATGTATTGTAATGATTTAAAGGCTTATTGAATGTTATCATGTGTTGATGGGAATGATTGAGTACTTTTTACACTCATTAACAAACCCTATAAAAAAATGACCTTCTAATGTGCATCATGCTTAGGGTTTAAAAGCTTATTAAGAGTATAGCGTTAGAATAAAGAGATGCCTTATTAATCAACGTTCTCAAATGTACAAAGAACATTTTTTATCCAATCACATGACCTCCGCAATCAATTTCTTAACAAAATCATTGCTTTTTATGCCTTTTCAGTCCACTTTCTCCTATGATGTTTATATATGTCAACTTTCTATTCAATTTTAAAAAATTAATGCATATGTATGTTATAATATGTATTGTAATGATTGAAAATCTTATTCAATGTTATCATGTGTTGATGGGATTGATTGACTACTTTTTAAACTCAGTAACAAATCCTATGGAAAAAAACCCTTCTAATGTGCATCATTCTAAGGGTTTAAAAGGTAATTAAGAATATAACATTAGAATAAAGATATGCCTTATTAATCAACGTTCTCAAATGTATAAAAAACATATTTTATCCAATCACATAACCTCCGCAATCAATTTCTTAACAAAATCATTGCTTTTTATGCCTTTTCAGTCAACTTTCTCCTATGATGTTTATATATGTTAAATTTCTCTTCAATTTTAAAAAATTGTTGCATATGTATGTTATAATATGTATTGTAATGATTGAAAAGGTTATTGAATGTTATCATGTGTTGATGGGATTGATTGACTACGTTTTTAAACTCATTAACACATCCTATGAAAAAAGGTTGCAATTTAATAATTTATAACAAAATTATATAATCAATGAATCAAAATGTTATGTATCAATCACTTTCCATATAAGATATCACCCGATCCCCCATAATGCTTGCCAAACCATAATTGCTTACTTATCTTAGAATTTAAATTTTTCCTCTAACTTCAAACGTTTAAGATTTCTAAAACTGCTTATTAAGAACACAACATTACAGTAAGGAGATGCATTACGATAAGCATGTAAATACTTATGTAGAAACTACAGTCAAACATTTACATGCTCATTAACATGAAGATTCATATTCATATTTGATAAACTGGAGTCAATCATTTAACACTAAATTAGACATCAGTTACCTCAACTAGGCATATCAGATATATAAACTAATGGCAAAAAAATATGAAGATTCATATTCAAATTGATAAATTTTCATGCTTTATCAAGTGAAAATTAAACTTGATTACTTATCATGTTTCTCAATTCAGAATAGTTCCTCATTATTGCACAAGTTCTTCTATTGATAAAAAATATTAAAAACATCCTTATAACTTCATTATTTTAAAACTTTGCCAACTCCTAATTCAAACTACAACATTAGAGCAATAACGTAAATCATGCTTAAAGTATCAATGTGTATAAAAGGTAGGTTAAATTCATATGATCCTTCAAGAAGTTTTACCATTGTATTATCTTCATTGTAAATGAATGTTGATCTAACTTCTTTTAATACATTTTTTCATATGTTCTAGGCAAATTTTTATTCGCACAACTGCTTTAGCTATTTATTTGTTGCTTTTGACGATTTTTTATTCGGAACTCATCTTTTCCTCTCCTAAATTTGCTTGACTATTACTCAAGTTAGTTCCTTTCATGCTTCTAATATACAAATATTACAAATTAAGTTCCCAAACCATTATCTATAAGCTTAAATTCTTTATTACATCATTCTTTGTTAATCCATGTTTCTTTAAGTTTGTAGCAATTGTAATTTAAGTAATCCATGTTTCTTTAAGTCTGTAACTCAAAGTGGTTGCTTTATTTTCATTACACTTTTTCATGTGGATGTTAATACAACTTCCCATGAATAGGCTTTATCATGACAAGTCGTCGTCAACGTGAACAACCCGACCATCACATAGAATATTATCCTTCAGCTACTTTTAATGATGATTTCTATTCTATTACGGATGAAAGTGATGCTATTGCGGATGAAAGTTTTCTTACCGTTTAAGAAAAAAAATAGAATTATTACTGATAATGATTCTTTCTCTGCTATTCATTGTTTTCATCTAAATTTTTATGTTAGATCTGCTTGAATTGTTTTATCATTCGTCTTTTATTTTTTTCAGGAAGATTAGCATCAGAATGATATGACTCATTTCACAAAAGGGATCTCGCTTCGTTCTACACGTTAACATCCCTTTATTTTGAACTTATGTACAAATTGTATAATTATCACTCTTTTGTCATCTTTGATGATGCTACAGGCATTCCAAAGATGTAACCTATGTTAACGAAACAAACTCTTTTATATTATAGTTCTAAACTTTTATATTATAAGTTCATCGTTTTTATTGTAATCATTTTAAATTTATGTTTCTTTTTCTTATAATTGCATACTAATGGTTTTTTCGCTTCTTCTATTAAAATTGTTGCCTAGATTGTTTTTATTATTGTTAAAATTGTTTATTAGTTGTTTTATTAGATCTTATAATGGGGTTTGGGAATGAATATGTTCTTCAACATATTCTGGATTGAATTATGTAATTGATTATATTGAAGATGGATATGATTGTGAATAAAATGTTAGTCAAATTGTGTACAGGTTGTGTTATGAATAGCTTGGGATCTCCCAATATAGAGGAGACTCTGCCGAAATTTCGTTAGAAATTTCGGCGATAGGAAAAAAAAAATCTTCATGTACTCTTTTTAATAGGGGAAAAATTAAACAAATAGAAAAACAAAAATTAAGATTGCTACTGATAATGCTTCATTTTCTGCTATCCATTGTTTTCGCCTAAATGTTTATATTAAATCTACTTGAGTTGTTTTATCATTCGTCCCATTCGTTTTCTCCAAGTATATATATGTATATCTGCTTTATATTGCTATTTATTTGTTGTTTTGGTATTGAACAAATAAACATTGTTGCATTCAACTAATCTTGAATATTGTTGCTATTTTTTTCAGGAAGATTAACAACAAAATGACATGTGTCATTTCGAAGAAGAGATTTTACTTCGTTCTACAACTCAACATCCCTCTATTTTGCACTTATGTACAAATTGTATAATTAACACTCTTTTGTCATCTTTTGTGACAGTATGTGTATTCCAAAATATGTAATCTACGTTCACGAAACAAACTCTTTTATACTATGGTTCTAAACTTTTATATTATAATTTTATCGTTATTAATTTAATTATATTAGATTATATACGCAGCAATGCCCGCGGCATCGCGCGGGCATATAGCTAGTTAATGAAATCTCATGGCATCATATTAGGTAATGAAACGTGATCAGTTAGAACATCACTTCACACGAATCGCATTGACCAGTTGAGAAAACAATGTCATCGTGTACGGTTTCACTGAATCTGATATTGTCTTCGTTTCGACTTTCGAGTGATGCATAATTCTATAAACTCGTGGCTATGTGTTTAATTTATGTGTACTGGTTTCTTCACTGGAATATCAATATAAAACGACGCGTGGCACAGCTCGAGCATGGGAATGTTGAGCGAGCCTGTGGTTTGGATACGTGCTATGGTTGGGACAAGATAAAGGTTTTTAAAGCGAGAATGTTTCATCGAGTCCAAGGCTCCCGGCCCAACCACGTAGAGCCCAGGCCTAATCACATCCAGGCAATGAATCCCCTCAAATAAGCAACCTCCCCCCTCCCTGTCTTTTCTTTTTTTTTAAGAACGAGATCATGTATGTGGACATGGTCAGGATACATCCATCCACCCATCAACGCAAAAGATAGCAAAACTTTCAAAAATGGCGCCATACAAAGCGTGATAATAATCTCTCACATGTGATGCATGTATATGCCCATGTAGCCTTTAGACATACATGTTCCATCACATGAAAACAAAGGGTTGCTCAGAAATGGCAAGGCATGGCTTCCCTTTTCAACAGCATGCCATCAAGAAACGCATGCAGCTCATCGGAAGGCATATGGTGGTGTTTTCTCAGATCAGCACATGGCACATTGAAATGATAGTTGGGGCAGGGACAGTGGGGCTCTCCCTCACAGTTGTTTACTCTTTACGTAACAAAATCATGAGAATTATAGTATGTTTGCTTTTCAGATTTTTCCATGTAAATGGGCGCATGTGCAGTGGCTGCTGCTTCTTCTTCATTGCAACTGATATAAAAATTTTGTATTCAACCTGATGCATGGGCCCCTCTAGCTCAGGCCTTTTCTCTTTCTACTGGTAATAAATATATTTGAAGAGATATTCCAAAGCAACGGAGAGCTGGTCAGCTTAATCAGTGGATGCACGAGCGACAGCATTTTGTAGACGGATCTTGAGTCTCGTCGAAGCTCCAGGAACAAAATGGTTCCCGCTTGCCTTTCCTGCTTTAATTCGGGATTGTGATTTCTTCTTTTCCGATCTGTGCTGGGAGGAATAAAGCTAGGTCAAGAGAGCTGGCAAAGCAGTGGGGTTCAGGGCGGGTCACTGGGCCTTCAACTGAATCAAATCGCATGTGACCGTATCAAGAAATTAGTAAATAAAAAACAATTAAAGTTATTATTTTATGAATTTAGAATAAGGGTGAGGAAAGTGTTGTTCAAGGTGGACCAAGAACAAGGACACAAATCTTGAAAAACACCATGTGATGGTAGCTGGTATTTTACGTGGCTTGTGCTTCCGAGCTTGAGACCTAGAATTCCAAGCACCAGATCCAAACATCCAGCTAGAAAAAAACCTTTTTACTTGAGGGGAAAAAAAGAGATTGTGTGGTTCCTTTCTGTGAAGTGTATATAAACAATCATACTACGTTCAAATCTTATTATTATAAAATAAAATATGTTAAAATATAATATAAATAATAAAATTGCCAATACAGCACAATAATTACAGTGATTTCTTAAAAATACTTGCGAGAGTGAGTTTTGATTAATAGATATTCGTATTAGTGTTTTTTTATGTGAGTAAACTCTATTTTCTGAAAATATATTTTGTGAGTCTAGATGAGTGAGTAAATCTCTAATTGTTTTAGATTTTTACAAGAAGTGCATATCCTGACTCGAACTCGAGATATACTGTGTAGATCACAAGCTCAGAAGCTCTCTATTATCACGTCACACCTCTTAATGACTAGTAGATATCGCAGTAGTGTTATTTAATAGTAAATATATGTTTGTTTTTATGGTAGTATTTTTTATTTAAATATATTAAATTAACATCTTTTTAGATTTTTTATGATTTTAATATATTAATTTTAATAAAAAAATATTATTTCAATATGTTTTCATGAAAAAGAATTACAATAATATCAAGCACACTGTTATGCCTTGAAACTTCATGCTTGACAGAGTTATGAATCCCGTTCCGTTCCACTTCAAAATCCGGGACAAAACGGCGACGTTTTTGTCCCGGTTTGAATTCCGGTCATATCCGGAAAATCCGGCCCAATTCCGGCCGGAACGCCCCGGTTCCGTACCGGGCGTTCCGTTCCGGGTCCAGCCAAAAGGCCCAAAACTAAGAGGAGAAAGAGCAGAGTGACAGAGGCAAAAATAAGAGGAGAAGGGGAGAAGTTTTCTGTTTTGCTCCTTCATGGTTTCCTTTTGGTTCTTTTGCACTTTCCTTCTCAAATCCCTGACGAATCACATGAGTTCTGGAACCAGAACTCGATATTCAGCTTCGTATGGGTGTATCAACATGCTATGTTGTTTCTGATGATGAAATTGCCAAAGAGGTCTGCAAACTAATGAGATGAATACTGTTTCCCGCCTGCAATTCAACAACACGGATTGCAATATATATGAGGGGTCTGGTTTTATCACTGCACCCTACAACGCATATTGGCGGTTCATGAAGAAGTTTTGCATGACCAGACTTCCCAATACTTCTCAGAGAAGAGAGGGACGGGGGCGAGAGCTGGAGATTGAAAAAAAGTGAAGAGAGGGACGGACGGAATTAGGGTTATGTGGAAGTAGGGTTTCGGGTGGGTATTAAATAATGTATAGGAAAAAAATTAATAATTAATAATTAGTTTTTAATTAGTTTTAGTAAAAATAATAATTAGTAATATTGAGAAATTTCGAATATTAATAATATTTAGTGAAAAAAATAATTACGTGAAATTGAAATATGTTGAATTGTTTTATCAATTAGTTTAATTACATGTTTTAAATTTATTGTTAGATATAAAAAACTGTATAAATTTTGTGTATTGAACTATTGTAGAGGTATTTAATAATAATAATTAGGAAAAAAAGAAGGTAAGTAATAATAATATTTAGTGGAAAAAAAATATGCGAAATTTAAAAATTACAATTTTTTTGATCAATTAGCGTAATTAACACAATATATTTTTTATGCAGATGGACTCAAATTTGTCAAATTCATTCACTGACTTTATAAGTGAGACTGGACGGATTGTTTCTCAACAAAGTGATCCTAATGTTCATACAACTAAAAAATCACAAAGAAGTAAAAACTTCTCGCCAGAAGAAGATTGTTTACTTGTATCTGTGTGGTTAAATACTAGCAAAGATCCAGTCACAGGAGTTGATCAACAAACAAGACAATTTCTGCAACGTATTTTGAAGATAAAAAGTTGGAAATTATGGCAAAAAAGAGTACTAATTTATAAGTAATTTCATTGAATTATTTGTAATGGATTGTATGTTGATGAATTATGTCAGAACATTTTACTTTCATAATATTTTGGAATTTTAAAGATGTTTCTAATTTTGAGATTATGTTTGTATTGTATAATTTAAAGTTCATTTATCTTGAATTTAAATTATACTTGTTAAATTAATATTTTATTTTTTTCATATATATAATTAAATAAATATGAACAGTACAAAACCGGAACGGAACGCCGGAATGCACCGAAACCGGAACGTTCCGTTCCAAATAAAAAACCGGAACGGTACTCGGAACGGATTTTACAACTATGTGCTTGAGTACTCTTTTTTTTTTGGTTCCCTTTGTGTGGTGGTCCGGTTAGGTAAATGGGATAATCATCCCTCTGCTGTTTAGGAAAAATAATATAAATAATAAACCATTGTCATCCATTGAAGAACACCCCTCATCATTCGCCCCTCGAAGGATGTGGCTTAAGTTAATTAATATTGATGATGAAGTTATTTTTTAAAGTATTTTTTATTTAAAAATATATTAAAAAAATTATTTTTAATATCAGTATATAAAAATGTTAAAAAATATTCAATTTAAAATAAAAACAAAAAAATTATTATTTTTAAAATACAATAAAAAAATTCTTGTTAATAATTAATAATAGAGCTATGGCTTATAAGGTAGAGAGGCAAAAGCAACATCAATGATGTGGCAGTGACTAGATAAAGTCTTACAAGTCACCTAACCTACATAGCTCTACTGGCCCCTCTCCCTCTCGACGATCGCTACATTATAGCCTCCCTCATCGCTGTTCTCCATCAAATCAGAAGCTCTGGCTCTTCTCACTCGATGAACAAAAACAAAGCTCCTTACAGCGTTCTTGTAGTTATCTCGCGAACGAAGTCTCCAAACTTGTGGCTTATCTGAAAGGCTGCCTGATGAAGACTAATCGATTACAACCTTTTAATATGTTCCATCAAACAGACAGAAACTCCAAGATGTCTTTCAATAATTCGATTCCAGTCGATGTCTTTTTGGGTAGATGAGTCCAAAAAATAATGCTTCCCACGTAATTAGACTTTTGAATGCAATAACCTAATGCTGTATGTCTCTATCGATGTTTGTCCTGCATCTCAAAGTTTTTTAGCGAGGCTGAGGCTGCATTTCCCCACTTTTCCTAATCTTCGGTGTCCAAAATCCTCAAGGATATCACAGTAAAATACTGTTTAACATCATCTTTCAAAAATATTTTTTTAAAAAAATATAATTTTTTTATTTATAAATAAATTTTTTTTAAAAAAAACAACCGCAACCACACTCTCAAACATACACATATAGCCATAAATAATTTCCATTCAAAATAATGTGGTTCAAAACCATAAAAAAAAAGAAATTAGTGTTTTCAAATCATGCTAATATTTAAAAATAATTTTTAAAAATAACTACAATTACACTTTCATGAGACCTAACGAGTGTCATTGAGCTTTTACGATGTTGGAGATTAGCAATTTTACATAGCTCTAGTAGTTTGTTTATTTATTGATGTAGATGGAAATATTTGAATAATTTTAAATTTTATCTTCGTGTTTCAATGTATCAATGGTTGTTTTTTTTAAATAATTTTATTTAAAAATATATTAAAATGATAATAATTTATTTATTTATTTATTAATATCAACATATCAAAATAATCCACAAATATATAAAAATAACTTTAGACAAAAAATATAAAATATAAATTGCAACGCCAACCCCAAACAACCTCTTCATGCATCTCTCCTCTCAGAGTGAAATGTTATTAACGGGCAAGTAAAATATATTTTCCCCCCCGTAGAATTGATGCCTTTAATCTTCAGAAGGTGTCGATTACTTTGTCTATATTAAGGAAATTGCTATATTTAACTTCTTTTTTTCTCTGTATTTTTCCAACCTCCTTGTTTCTCTATTTGTTTCATATTTAATAATTATCGCTAATTACTACTTCAACACTGTATAATTTCAAAAATCACAATTCCGTCCCTCTCTCCCCCGAATGTTTGGATTTCTATCTTCGTTTTACTCGGGTCACATTCATGTTTTTACTTTTTTTTCGGGTGGGACCACGTCAAAATTAAATCAGTTAAACATAGCATCATCGTGAAACCATATGGATCAATTATAACATTCATCATGCTCGATGTCTCTTTTCAGACACCCAAGAGGTGCTGTGATTAAGACCACGTTCACTCCTCCACGTTCATTCTTCCCATGACCTCTCGATAGACTCCCTCCCACGGTGCTCCGGCCGGCGACACTCCTGAATCCTATGATGATTAACAAGAGTGAACTATATAATATTCTCAAAGGAAAAGCAGATAAAATTAAAAAAGTACACACCAGTATTTCGACTCGATTTCCCATTTGAAGAGGCTGGCATTGTATTCCAGTAGATGCCATAGGGGTAAGAAAAAAAACAGGGAAAATAAAAGAAATTAATAAAAAAAACGAATGAAAAAACCTTAAAAAATAATTTGGTTTCGATTCTAGAAACTGTTTAAAATCCATGGTCTCTTCTCTTCTCTCCTGATCCAGCCTACCCTTCCCGTATGTCTATATTCTCTAAATCCCTGATTTCTAGAACCCTAGATAGCGTAATCATTAATTTTGCATGATGATCATCTAAAAATTGTTTTTGACACTTTCTTTTATCTAGGTTAAATTTATAGTGCAAGACAATTTCTTTCTTTTTGGAGGGGAAAGAGGTTGTTACTTCATGACATTTCCTATCGCTCGTTATCTTGTCTCTCTTAATTTGTACTACCTTGACAGGTGATTTACTATTGTAGATTTGTGAACTCAATGTTTCTACACAAAACAAACGACGCGTCATCTGCTATTTTTTTTATAAAAAAAATCAAGACTGATGACTTGTTAGAAAATTAAAAATAATAAACTCCCTGACCTTTTATCATCGTGTAATTAAATGCTGGAAAACAATCTTTGATATAATTAAATGTTCATGCTTACTTATATGAATTGAGCTCTATTTTTGGTTACTTTTTTATTATTATTTTTAGCATTTAATGTTAAATTTATTGGGGATTGAATTTTTTTTATTTTTATAACTCTTGCATGTCAACTTGAATTGACCTAATATACTTTTATCTTAATATTAAATAAAACTATTGTTCAATACGTTATTAAAATCTATTTTTTTAAGAGATACATGGCGAATACCTGAATTATTTTTATTGTATTTTAAAACCTTTTTTCTGGCCGGCGACATAGGCGCGCGTGAAAAACAACTAGTCCTCACCTAAACATTTACACGTTCGTTAGAGAAAAGAAGGTACGTATCTTGGACTCATGGGCCACAACATCCTCGTGGTCGTACTTGGACGCGGAGGAATATCTAAGTGCCTGTTTGAGACGGCGGTATAATCGTTGTTTTTTTAAATTTGGTTTTTTTCTTTTTATTTTAAATGAATTTTTTTTGTTATTTTTAAATTATTTTAATATGTTGATGTCAAAAATAATTTTAAAAAATAAAAAAAAATTATTTTAATGTATTTCTAAATGAAAAGCATTTTCAAAAGCAACCATAACCATACTCCCAAACAGGACATAGTGGCATGACTAAAGACAACCGTCTTCCGCCACCGTCCAAGACGCCCAGAAGGCCCCACCTTTGTAAAAGTGTTGCCGCACACTGTGTCATATCCTTCCCGTTCGCACAAAGCATTGAAGATTCTCATTTATTCAAATTACCATAATGCCCACGTGCTCTTCTTTCCCCACACCTGCCTACCATCTTGACTGGAGTTAATTGCTAACTGGTCCTAAATTTTAAAATTTACACCAACATCTAACGGCTTCTTTTACACTAACGGGGACCGCAGTCATTTTAGGGCTGGAAAAACATCCCTCAAACATGGTAACACTATATTCCTTTTCTTAAAAAAAACCCGACAGAGCAGCGGTCTTCAGTCGGAAATTTTTGAACTCCTCACCATAGGAAGAAACAAATAATTTTCGTTATACCTTAATTAAAAGCATATATTGTGATTTCTTTTATTGAATATATATTCTAAAAACTTTTAATATTAGAATATTAAATCATTCATTTTTTTAAATAATATCAATTTAAAATTTTGACGAGGGGTGTTTTTTTTATATAAAAAAATTCACTTCAAAATACATCAAAATATTTTTACTTTTATTTTTAATATCAGCACTTTAAAATCATAAGAAAATAATAAAACAAAATATTAATATAAAATCTTTAAAATAAATATATTTTAAAAAACATATAAAAATATTAATATAAAATCTTTAAAATAAATAAAGTTACCGCAAGATTAACTATAGGAGCATTGTTATTATTTATCAAATCTTCGAGGCGTTTGGTCATTTCCTGACTTCAATTTTATTCTCTCATTTTGTTTTCCTTTTCCTTTACGGACAGTTCTTTCACTGAAAAGCAACAGCATAAAAAAGCAAAGCGACAACGGCAAGAGAGAGAAACACATGAACACATAATAGTTCCGCACAGAGCCACAGAGAGATCTAACAAACATGGGGTGATACCCGAGAACAAAAACAGAGGAAGCAGCTCTACTTGTTTTTCCTCTTGCTGCTATCAGATTAGCCTCTAAACAACTTTCTTTTGATGAGGTTTTTTTTCTCTCAAGAAAATCTCTGAACTGTCGGTTATCACCACCTCTTCTTCTTATTCTTCTTCAATGAATGTCAATGGTCAATGAACCGGTCTTTTCTGCTCTTGTCTTGCCTGATTACGTTATTCTTGTCTCTGTTTTTGTTTTTTTTAACTCCTGATCACTTCTCTGTTTTTTCTTCTTTTTACGAGAGTTTCATGCTTTAATCTGTTGTGTATGATCATGCAGTTGGTTTTTCTTTTCTTTTCGTTTTTTATGAATAAATGACTTAATTTGTGATTCTATGAAGCATCTTATGTATGTTTTTTTTGTGTTACTTTGATCAGGTTTATCTTACAAATTCTTAAGAGAGCTGTTACTCTTTTTGTATACTAATCACTATCTGGACTTGAAAGCTCTGCTGATCAGGTAGTTTTTTTTTTGTCTCAATTTTTTGCTTTAAAATTTTCAAGTTACGTTCTTATTGATAATTAGTGTTGTTAACACTGAAATCAGCTGAATTAAGTATTTTTGTTTGTTGATTTTGTTGACTTGGGTACTAGTAGGGGGAGTGCAAAATTCAATTTGGTTTGGTTTTGGATTTGGATCGTCACCTGCTGCTTCAAGGATCATAGTTTTGTCGTTTCTGCGATCGGGATCGGGAAGTGGTAGTGTTACTGGATTGAATTATGGCTTCCAGGTCGCAAGCAGATTCGAGAAGGATGTATTCGTGGTGGTGGGACAGCCACATTAGCCCAAAAAACTCGAAATGGCTTCAAGAAAATCTTACAGGTATTGGCTGGTATCTTAGGCACTCGGTTCGAATTTCTGTTTACTGTGCATGTGGGCTGTAGTTAACAGTTTAATCATTTTTGAGCGATCTGGCTATTTGGAAGACATGATAACCAACACATTACAATGAATGACACCAACATTTTTCTGAGATTGGGACTTTAAGTTAATTGTTGCAACATACTTCCGCATTGGCGGGTGCGATGAAAATGCATCTCCTGACCACTCTCCTGCAACTGGGGCCAAAAAGAAACACAGTTAATGAATGGAACCAGTTAAAACACGTGAAATGTAGGTGCAAAATCAATAATTTGGAAGCTTAAAAATGGAAATATGCTATCCAATTGAAATGGAATTAGAAGGTATTTAACTTGCATTTACTTTTGGCTTGAGCCTTAACATGGACTTGGCTGTCTTTGGGTATCACAAACATCTCTGCATTTACTTGCTGTGGTATATTCAATAACTTGACAATAAACTAGGCACTAAAAATATAAGAATTGATGTAATTGCCAATTTTTTTCCGCGGGTGCATAGATATAGCATCCAAGTTATTGCCTCGTGCTTGTGTCTTTGCTTTCAAATTGATAGATTCTTTTACTTGAGGGCTCAATCTAGAATTTTTTCTTCTATTGCATGGGGTTCAATGACCTAACTGATATCTTTGATCTCCTTATTCTTTTGAATTGATTGTGCTTTTTTTTTTGTTCTTTTTTTGTCCTGTTGGTGAAGGAGCCATATTTTTGGAGAAACATTCTCCTTTGTTTGCCACACTATTTCAGTTCATAATTGAATATTTAGCAAAGAGTATCAGTTAAATGAGTTTTTTACATCTATCTGGTTTATGGATCCAGGAGGGTTTGCAACTTCGTACCCCATTCTCGGTCAAATCTGCATAAATGATCAGTAGTTCTTATCAGTTTGCCAAAGCATTTCTACTTTCCAATTCAATTCTGATGCCTGATAAGCTCTTACATAATGCCTAAGAACTGGAGCTACATCCTTGACTGCTCAGTTTAACTTCTAATCTAATTTGGTGTGTTGTGGCTAAGAAAGGTGCAGCTACTTTTTTAAGAAGAAGATATCTGATACATGTACATATCTTTTAACTAATTACTTTCAAGCACAACACCACACTGTCTTGTACTTGACCAAGATATTTAGTGAATTCATGTTTTATTTTCTCCATCAATGCTTTCATCCTGAAGGTTTTGTGCTAGACTTACTGTAGCATTTGCTCTCTCTCTTCACGTTACCATTTAACAATTCTCTTTTGTATGAACAGATATGGATTCCAAAGTCAAACAGATGATCAAACTCATTGAAGAAGATGCAGATTCCTTTGCTAGGAGGGCAGAGATGTACTATAAGAAACGCCCAGAGCTTATGAAATTAGTCGAAGAGTTTTATAGAGCATATCGTGCCTTGTCTGAAAGATATGATCATGCCACTGGGGCCCTTCGCCAGGCACAACGAACAATGGCAGAAGCATTTCCCAACCAAGCCCCCTTTATTCTGGGTGATGATTCCCCTGCAGGCTCTGCTACTGACTGTGATCCCCGTACACCTGATATGCCACCAATACGCGCACCTTTTGACCCTGATGAGCTGCAAAAGGATGCTTTGGGCGTCTCACCATCCTATGCTATTAGTAGGAATGGAGCTTTTACTGACAAATCAGATTCTGTTCCTGGAAGAAAGGGTTTGAAACAATTCAATGATCTTTTTGGGCTTGGAGATGGGGTGGACCATGCTAAGTTTGCAGAAGGGAGGGTGAGAAAAGGCCTCAATTTCCATGATCCAGAGGAGAAAGAACGAGGTGTGCAAAACAATGGCAGCCATGATCTCAAGGCTCGAGTCCCATCTGAGTCTGAGCAAGTTAGTAAAGCTGAGCTAGAAATTTTAAATTTAAAGAATGCACTTGCTAAACTAGAAGCTGAAAAAGAAGCTGGCCTGCTTCAGTATGAGCAAAGTTTGGAAAGATTATCTAATCTGGAGTCAGAAGTCTCTCGTGCAACGGAGGATTCCAGGGGACTTAATGAACGAGCTAGCAAAGCTGAGGCTGAAGTTCAAACTTTGAAGGAAGCCCTTGCACACTTAGAGGCTGAAAAGGAATCTATTTTTCTTCAATACCAGGGGTGTCTGGAAAAGATATCCAATCTGGAGAACAATCTCTCCCTTGTCCAAAAGGATGCAGGAGAACTAAATGAGCGAGCCAGCAAAGCTGAAACTGAAGCTCAATCCCTAAAGCAAGACCTGTCTAGATTAGAAGCTGAAAAAATTGAAGCGCAGGTTCAGTACAGCCAATGTTTGGAAAAGATATCTGATCTCGAGGACAAATTACAAAATGCACAGGAAGATGCCAGGAGGTTCAGTGAGCGTGCAGATGATGCTGAAAGGGAAATTGAAACCTTGAAGCACGCTTTGACCAAGCTAACTGAAGAAAAGGAAGCTGCTGTCACTCTGTACCAGCAGTGCTTGGCAACAATTGTCAGTCTGGAGCATAAAATTGCTTGTTTTGAGGAGGAAGCCCGAAGGCTTAACTCGGTGATAGATCATGGGACTGTGAAGTTAAAGGGTTCTGAAGAGAGGTGTCTTCTGTTAGAAAAATCAAACCAAACCATACACTCCGAGTTAGAGTCATCGATGCAGAAAGTGGCAGCTCAAAGCGATGAGCTTACAGAAAAGCAGAAGGAGTTGGGGAAGCTTTGGACTTGCGTCCAAGAGGAGCGCTTGAGATTCATGGAGGCCGAAACTGCTTTTCAAACTCTACAGCATCTGCACTCTCAATCTCAGGAAGAATTGAGGTCTATGGCGGCTCAACTTCAGAACAGGGCTCAAATTTTGGAGGACCTGGAAGTTCGTAATCATGGTTTAAAAGATGATGTGGAGCATGTCAAGTTGGAGAACAAGAGCCTAAGTGAAGTCAACTTATCTTCAGCTCTGACTATACAGAATCTGCAAGATGATATTTCAAGCTTAAGGGAGACCATAAAGAAACTTGAAGAAGAGGTGGAGCTTCGAGTGGACCAAAGAAATGCTCTTCAGCAAGAGATTTACTGTCTAAAGGAGGAGCTAAATGAACTTAACCGGAAGCATCAGGCAATCATTAGGCAGGTGGAATCAGTTGGCTTCAGTCAAGAGTCCTTTGGGTCATCTGTGAAGGATTTGAAGGATGTCAACATCAAGCTGAAGGAGGTTTGCGAGAGAGACAGAACTGAAAAGCTAGCTCTTTTGGAAAAGTTGGAGAACATGGAGAAACTTATTGAAAAAAATGCTCTTCTGGAGAATTCTTTATCAGATTTGAATGTTGAGCTAGAAGGGGTTGGAGAGAAGTTAAAGGCACTTGAAGAATCCTGTCATTCTCTTTTGGAAGAGAAATCCATTCTTGTTTCTGAGAAGGATTTGATGGCTTCTGTGTTGCAATTTTCTACTGATAATCTGGAGAAACTTACAGAGAAGAACCACATTTTGGAGAACTTCCTCCTTGATGCAAATTCTGAACTTGAAGGGTTGAGGGAAAAATCAAAGAGCTTAGAAGATTTATGCCTGCTGCTTGTGAATGAGAAATCTGAGCTGGCCTCCATTAAAGGAAGTTTATCTTCTCAGTTGGACATCAGTGAGAAAAGCTTGCAGGATTTGGAGAAAAATTATACAGAATTAGAAGAGAAATACTCCCTTCTGGAGAAAGAGAGACAATCCACACTTCATGAAGTACAAGACTTACAGGTTCGTTTAGATTCTGAAAAGCAAGAGCATGCTAATCTAGCCCAATTGAGTGAGTCCCAATTGGCTGGTATGGCATCACAGATTTGTTTGCTACAAGAAGAAAGTCAGTGCAGAAATAAAGAATATGAAAAGGAGCTGGACAAAGCTGTGAATGCGGAGATTGAGATCTTTATCTTGCAGAAATGTGCACAAGATCTGGAAGAGAAGAATTCTTCCCTCTTGCTCGATCATCAGAAGCTTGTGGAGGCGTCTAAGCTGTCAGAGAAACTGATCTCTGAAATAAGATATGAAAATCATGAACAACGAGAAGAGGTGGTATGCTTATCTGATCAAATTAAAACACTGAGGATGGGGCTTTATCAGGTGTTGATGGCTCTTGAACTTGATGCGAACCAGTGTGAAAATAAATCCAAGCAAGACCAAAGACTGCTGAACCGTGTACTCAACAGGCTTCAAGAATCACAGGAGTTTCTCTTCAAGATGCAAGATGAAAATCAGAGGTTGTTCACTGAGAACTCTGTTCTAGTTACACTGCTTGGGCAACTGCAATTAGAGGTGGAAAATCTTGTGAAGACTAAAAATATCCTCAATCAGGAATTGACAACCAGGTCCGAGCAATTCTTGGTTTTGCAGAATGAGAGCCAGGAACTTTCAGGGATAAACGAAGAGATGAAATTAAAGTTAATAGAGGGAGACTGCAAAGGTGAGGCTTTGAAGGTTGAACTAAATAATCTTCGTGTAAAGCTGTCAGACTTGAAAGGTGCTCAACAGAACTTACAAGAGGAGAACTGCAAGGTTCTTGATGATCAGAGGTCCTTGATGAAATCATTTTCAGACCTGCAGATGGAGAAATGTGAACTTGAAGAGGAAAACTTCTGCATTCTTGTTGAAACTGTATCTCAAAGTACTCTTTCTCTAATTTTCAGGGATATCATATGTGAAAAATCTGTTGAAATAAAAAGCCTCGGTGAACACCTGGATAAACTGTGTCATGACAATAATGGTCTCAACGAGAAGGTGAAGACACTGGAGAAAGAGTTAGATAAGTTCAGTGCCTTGGAAGATGAGAAGAGAGAGTTGCATAAAATGGTGGAGAATCTGAAGTGCAAGTATGACGAGGTTGAGGTGATACGATCAGATCAAGAAATGCAGATTATCAAACTATCAGGAGATTATGATCAGAAAAATAAGGAGGCTGAAAACATTCGTGAAGTAAATCAGAAATTGGAGTCTGAAATTAGGAAATTGCATGAAGAATTTGAAGAGGTTAAAGACAGGAAGGAAAATTTGAGTCATGAACTGGTAAAGGAAAGAAATGAGGCTGAACTACAAGAATCCCAGGCTGTTGCATTGTTTGGTGAACTGCAGGTATCTGCTGTCCGAGAAGCCTTGTTCGAAGGAAAGCTTCACGAGCTTCTTAAAATATGTGAGAGCCTTGAAGATGGGAATTGCTCAAAAGACATGGAGATTGACCAGCTGAAAGAAAGATTTAGCACTTTGGAAGGTGCAAATGCAGAACTAAAAGCTCTCGTGGCTGCATATTTGCCAGCTTTCATGTCGTTGAGGGATTGTGTAACATCACTGGAGGAGCACACTCTTCCAGATGCGACACTTCATGAAGGTGACAGCAAGGAATCAAAGGTAATTTCTTTTCAAGCACGTCAATAATTCCTTGAGATTAGTCTGTTGTAACCTTAAAAGCTCTCAAGCTTCATTCACCCAATTTTGATATGCCCATACATCACTCCTATTAATGCTCCTTGCACTTCGCAGTTTGACCCCATAGTTTGTAACCTTTTGCATTATTTTCACAAAACAACTCATTTGGAATATGGACAATTCTTTTTCGTTATATCATTTAAAGTTCATGGTTTTAATAATTTTTTTATATTCCGCCTGCTGCAGGATGCTGCAGTGGTGGTGCATGCGAAGGGCTTTCACCAAATGAGTGAAGGACAGAGTGACATGGTGCCAGGTGGAACTTTGGACCTCCAGGATTTGCAAATAAGGATTAGAGCTGTTGAGGAAGAAATCATTGAGAAGGAGAGACTTGCTATGCTAGAAAGCTTGAGCTATCATTCCAAACTCGACGCTGCAATGAGGCAGATTGAGGAGTTGAAATATGGAAGCAGTGCACGTCAAAAAGGTGTCGAGACAAGGAGGTATGTTAAGCCAAAACCAGAGGATGGGGAACTAGGGGCCGCACCCAGTGATGATCTGAGGCAGCAGAAACGAACACATGAAATCTCAGAGGATGGGAATGAAGTGATGACAAAAGACATAATACTTGATCAGATGTCGGAATGTTCATCCTATGGAATCAGCAGGAGAGAAACTATGCAGGCTGATGAACAGATGCTTGAAATATGGGAAGCTGCTGCCCGGGATGGAAGCATTGACTTGACTGTTGGAAAAACACAGAAGGTGACTGCTTCTCAGAAGAAGAAGAAACACATCAGGCAGCATCCCTCTGCAGAATCAATGATCGAGAAGGAGGTGGGTGTGGACAAATTAGAGATCTCAAAAAGATTATCAGGGTCTCGTCAAGAAGGGAATGGGAGGAGAATTCTAGAAAGACTTGATTCTGATGCTCAAAAGTTGACAAATCTCCAAATAACAGTTCAAGATTTGATGAGCAAGGTGGAGATTACAGAGAAGAGCAAAAAGGGAAAAGGTATAGAATATGACAACGTGAAGGAGCAGCTGGAGGAATCTGAGGAGGCCATCCTGAAGTTGTTTGAAGTGAATCGCAAACTAATGAAAACTGTTGAAGATGAGCCGCTGTACTTCAATGAGAAATCCGAAGCAGCACCAGATGAGAGTGGCAGCGTCAAGAGAAGAAAAACTTCAGAGCAGGCAAGAAGAGTGTCCGAGAAAATTGGACGTTTGCAGTTGGAGGTGCAGAAATTGCAGTTCGTTTTGCTGAAACTTGATGATGAAAACAGAAGTAGAGGGAAAACAAAAATCACAGAGAGAAAGACAAAAGTTCTACTGCAGGACTATCTGTATGGCGGCACAAGAACTCGCCAGATGAGAAAGAAAGGAAACTTTTGTTCATGCGTGCAACCTCCAACCAAAGGAGATTGAGTTTATCAAATTTTACCGGGAAATAATAGGTGTAGTTCAAGCCTTCAAGGTTTAAATACGAGGCGTTAGCTGCTTTGTGCATAAACTTTCCTTGCTAGGTATGCTATATAGAGAGAGCTAGACTTTTTCTTCTTTTTTACCTTTGCTCGGTTAGAGAGGATCCGGTCGTCTGTAGTTTAGAGATCCTGCTGTACATGCCAGTCCCCGTCTAATCATAAGAGGCTGCTCCATTAGAGCTTGTTTTCCCCTTCATTTCGTTTGCATGTTTCAACTTGCAACTTCACTACGAAGGTTTCCATGAGGAGCTATTTTCTTCGAAGTTTACCTGGCTTTGTAGTGCATGGCGTCTCAGGCCCCCTGGTTGGATCCCACTTATTACAATGCTTAGCCGCAATTATTCGTGATTGAAGATTTGTAGCCAGTTTCGAGTTGTGGTTGAATTGTGGTTCTGTTATTTTTTTATCTTCAAATTAGTTTTTAGTGTTTTATATATATTTTAATATCCCATGTCAAAAATAAAAAATAAACTATTTAATATATTCTCAAATAAAAAAAATATGGGGGGTCTTAATAAAATACGGAAGATAATTCATTCTCAAGGATTTTGTGAGTTGATTTAAATGCATTCCCAAGTAGCTCTAATATGGAAGGTCACAAAATTCTTGCACAGAGACCACTGGAACAAACCAGCTCATTTTCTCGTGTGCATAAGAGAAAATTTAACATGGATTCCCTGGATGTACATTATTAACCCAGCAAAACCCATCAACTGTAAGGAGTATAGGATCAGGATAAGGATTAGTATGACGGCTAAGGGATAGTTTAACTGTAAATTCTATCAAGCAAGACATGATTACGATTTAGTGTCCTTGTGTAAATATTCTCGCACCTGTTACACAGATTGCTTCGAGCTCCAGAGTTCACAAGACATTCATCCCACTGTGAACTTACTAGAAAAGGATCCTCGGCACATCTGCTAACATACTTAATTCCTTAAAATGATCCTTTATATGGAAAAGGCTGATACTATGATGCCCAAATCCGTACCAAAATAGCTATTAAGAACGGGTCTGTAACACTTCTAATGAGAGAAAAGAATACGAGCATGCTGGAAACCCTTTTTTATAGACGAATTCCACAGTTCATAAATTTTGCTAGTCTCGTCAATAACTGTAAATTCACATGACACTTCATTGATTGCTTACATTGCTGTTCATAAGATATCTCTTCAAAGCAGATTTCTATTTGTTATGCTGCAAGTGTTTCGCCAGGTTTTCTCTTGTGATTTTTCCCGAGGGATCGGATTGCTTACAACATTGTTCTCCATAACCAGAGTCGTGGTGACCTGACAGAGCAGCATCAGGATGCAATTGATCTCCACAATCGATTATAATATTGTGGAGTAAACAACATACCAAGATAATACTTGGCAGTTTCCGCTTATCAGGTCTCCACATGACCTTGCTGAGGATCCTCCAACTTCCCTTCAAATGCATGAACGACCTCACTGCAAGCAGCCTTGCAGCCTCGTGCCTTGCATTGAAAGTGGACATGGAACCTGAGATTCCGTCGCTCACTTCTGGAGTTATGAGCCATGGAAGAAGCGGATAGCCTGTCCCACCAACAATATATTCTCTGATTTCGGCTCCTTGAAATAAATTCCTTGAATTTCCATTTAAACGTTCTCCATTCTCACAGAGTTTGAAAAATCCCGAGCACTTCAATAGTCTTGGCACTGTCATGCCACCAGGCCAACCTGTCACAATATCTAAAAATCTCATTTCATGGTCAACAACACCCTGCAAGAACATGCTGTAATTTTTCTCTCGGTCACACCAATCATCCGAGGTTTCCACTGCAGGAAGGGTCATGATAATGTGTGTTGCATCAATTGCTCCACAACAATTTGGCAAGCCAAACAAACTTTCGAATTTACACCTAATTTCCTCCATTCTATCAGAATCAGGCCACTTGAGATGGTGCTTGGCCCGCTCTTCTAATGCTTCAATGAATCTCCAAGTCACTTGAGAGACGGTAGACTGACCAACCCCAAAGGAAGCCCCAACCGAAACCTGAGACTCACCAGATGCCAACCTTCTTAGAGCAATTGCAACCTGTTTCTCAACACTAAGAAGCCTTCCCTCGATGTTGATGAGTCCAGATGGTGGCCTCGATATAAGATCTTCTCTTACAAGAGAACAGATGTATTCGAAAGTCTTCTTTGAAATCCTGAAGAAATACTTAAAGCCTTCTTCCTCGTCAGACGGTATGCCTACAAGGTCAATCAATCTCTCATTTTTTGCACAGTCGACATCAAAATCCCAAGATTTCTATTCAGAAATTTGGTAAATTCAGTATGATCTATACTCCACATTCTCAACATTGAAAAGCTCTTAACTTTTTATTCAGTTCAATTTTCCACTTCGAAGCCAAATTCACACAAGCACAAAGGACATACAGTATGAAGATTATAAGCAGATGATTGCCTAGAAAGAAATTTCTCAGCAGAATTGAAGATCCAATCAGGTCCCAAATTTATTAAATCATCTCAATTTATTAAACTTAACAACAGAAGTGAAGAATAGTATTAACAGCAACAGGAGTGAAAAGCAAACAAATTCCATTGGTTACATGAGCATTTCCAGACTGAACGAATACTAAAGAGAAAAAAAAAAATCAAGAGAACCTGGGGACGAAGAGTTTTTGAGCCAGAAAGTATCCCACCAATCGGAATCAATGGCAGAGGGATCGATGGGAACAGAGGTAATGTTTTTTTTTTTGAGTTTCTTCTTTTTCAATTTCTTCTTTGAAACTTTTTTGCTTTTCTTCGATTTGATAGGCGGAGCCATCTGATGTGCACTAGATAAAAATCTTACTACAACTGATGCCCTACAAGCTCTTCTTGTCAGAAAATGGGATCAGCTGATTTTCTGGGACAATGTCCGTTTCTAAGAGAAAAGGGAAGGTAATGGTAAGCGGAAAGGGTGGCTGACCCCTCCCTCTCTGCCTGTCGGAAGATGGTTATGTGACACTAGCGACCAGTGCTCCCTTGCTATACTGATGTCGAGACTTCATACGGTGCCGTTTAGCACGATTAGATTTAGACCTCTTAGTTCTTTCTCATAATAAAATTATTGAGGAAACCTAAAAAAAGAGTCCAGGAGGAACACCGATTAAAGGCCGATCTGATTTTTTGTTTTTGATTAGGTCCTCAACGTATCAGTATATTTTCAATCAAATTCTCCCCGGTTTAAGTAGTAGTAGTTGTGTGGAATGTTATTAAGCTTGACTCTGAATTACATCTCATGTCCACAATTAAATAATTAGATAAAATAAAAAATATTATTTTTTTAAAAATAAATAACTATGATTACATCACTTTAATTTTTTTTAATTTAAAATCAAGTTTTAATTGAATAGCAGTTGTCCAGGTTAACACTTATTCAGTTATTCTTTTAAATCTGACTCTAGTTAGGTTTTTTTTTAAACATTATTTTAATTCAAAATCTTATATTATTAGGTGAGATTCTAAGAATAATTTTATATTATTTTAAAATATATTTTTAGTAAAATATTTTTATACTTGAAATTTTGTAGAATAATAATAATGAAATTTAAACTTATAATTATTTAATTATCAAGATTATAATATCATGTCAAATAATTACTTTAATTTCAAAAATTAAATTATTAAGATTTAAATAAAATTTTATATTACTATCTAATAAGATTCATATTATTCTTTATTTATGTAAACTACATGTGATATACTGTATATTGTGTTTAAAAAGTCTTCAATTAGTGTGACATGATTGCAAAAAGCTTGTGATTTGCACAAGAAGTCTTGAGTTCGAGTCAAGACACACAACCCTTATAATAGTCATGGACAATCGATATTTTATTTATTTATCTAGACCCATAAAATATATTTTTTTTCAGGAATGAGTTTCCTCACATAAAAAAAATACAAGTTATTACTTTTCTTTGTATACTTTATTCTATTGTGTGATCAATGATGGGATGGGAAGTCCTAAGGGACCTGACGTGATGACCAAGAATTTGTGATCTACATGGTAAGTTTCAAGTTCGAGTTACGGAATGCATCCCTTGTAAGAGTTTGGGATAGTCGAAGTTTTACTTACTCGCTTACTTGTGCTCATAAAATATACTTTTCAGAAGATGAGATTTCCTCATATAAAAAAAAATGATGGGATAGGAAGAATTTCATTAAACTTACGCTTATAAGTTTAAAGTAATTATTGAACATTTTTGTTAACTAAAAACAATTTAATTCAAGACAAAAAAAAAAAAATTGGTTTACAGGACTTCGCTTATAATATTTTGTGATTTTTTGGGGTTTTCCTAAAATTAACCACTTTGAACAGCATTTTAACTCTCTTGTTCTTCTGTAAAAGGAAAAAATAAATTTGTTTTTTTTTTTTTCATTTTTACCCTTAATCAAATGATAAATTGGTCGATGCATTTCATTTTATTTTGCTACAAAAACAGATATGGATAATCAAGGGACTTAAGAGCTAGAAAACATGGATGCTCTTTCGTTCAAAATTTATTTTAATTACTCTTTTTAGCATTAAGAATGATCATTAAACATCGCTCGATGATCCTCTTGCACTGTGAGCTTGCTTTTCATTTCATTTTCTTGTTTCCCCATTGATGGAAAAGGTTGGATGCAGAGTTCATTCTCATGCCGGCGGTCGCTCACCAGAATCACTCTAAAAAGGTTTTCCATTCGGAATCTCTTGTATGAAAAACACAAACTGTAAAGCAACTCCAACTTCAACTGATGAATCAAGTCAGCTTCTATTTCACTTTCAGTTGATTCGATGCAACTTTATAGAGCTGAACTGCATGTAAAAACTAATACTCTTGCCGATCGACTTCATTTGTAATCCTACTTGATCGACAGATTAGACTTTGTTAAATGCCTCTGAGTCCTCTTTCAAAGGGTCTGGTGGGAACGTGTGAAGCATGAAATCGCAAGCTGCGACAGCTTCTCCTACTGTCAAATGGATCCATTGTTGCCCTATGTTCTCGATGAACTTGGCCTTGTCGAGTTTCTTCATTACTTCAGCTCCAGGATTGGCCAAGACAAGCTATAAACATGGAAGCGAAGAACATTGCAGCACATAAATTAGTGGTGTGTGACAGATCGAATTCGCACAAGATAATAGAAGCTCGATGAACAATGTACCTTGACCCCCTTTCTGTCCATCACTTTCTTAACTTCCTCAAGCATGCCTATCCCACTTGTGTCAATGTTACCAACCGCTGTCAAATTAAGAAAGAAAGGTAAAGGGTCTTTCGATTTATAATCATTTTTTGAGGAAGGAAACTATTGCAGGATCATCCCCTACCTCCCATGTCTAGGATAACATACTGTAGGCTGGTTTCTCCTGAAGATTTTAACTTTACTTCCTCGTCATCAACCCACCTCGCAATCCTGATAGATATAAAAATATATAGCAGCACTTGTGAGCTTCAAATTTAACCGGTTAATTTTAAGAATAGTAGGTGTGCAGATATGCACAAATTTTGAGTCTGTAAAGTTTTTTATTAGATTTGAAGATTTGGCCACACCTTTCTCTTAAGTAGCCTGAATTTGCAAAGTAGATGGGAGCATCAATCTCTAGAATGAGGACACCAGGAACGCTGCTCGTGTTTGGATATTGTTCAACATTTCTGTAGATCATTGAATTTGGAATGTTTCCAAGAATAAATGTTTTCGGTCTTGCGACGAACAGAAGTAGTCTAAGCAAGGAGATCGCCACCTACATATGGACAAACGAGTTGGTATCAAAGGATGGTAATCAGACATTTACGATTGCAGGGTTTGGGCCATAATTAGCTGTTCATACCGCAATGACTAGGCCAATCTCGACGCTGGCAAAAACCACCCCAGCATATGCGCTGATGCACACCATGAAGTCGAACTTGTCGATACTCCAGAGATGGATTGCCGCTTCATAATCTAAGAGGCCGAGCATGGCAGAGACAATGATAGAGGATAGAACCACAAGTGGAGTGTAATGGAACAATGGCGTCAGGAATAGCAATGTGACCATGACTCCCAACGCCATGACAATATTCGATACTGCTGTCTTGCATCCTGCGTTGTAGTTCACAGCCGATCGCGAAAATGGCCCTGGGAAATTTCATTGCATCACCAAAAGTGCTCTTAGTTTAGGATTCTAATTATAACTTCGAATAACATTCTTAATCGCATCTGGGAAAGGAAAAACTGGTAGGTCAAGTCAATTCATATATCACACACACCTGTTGTGAGATAGCAAGAGGTGCAGGAGCCTACAATGTTCATGGTCCCAAAAGCAATCATCTCTTTGTTGCCATCTATATGGTAATTCTTGAACATAGCAAAACTTCTTCCTACTGCTATTCCTTCCTGTAACCAAATAAAAACAGGCATCACTTAAGCACATGATCACATTAATGTGTATGTTTATATTAATCTAGAGGGGCAGGTCTTAGTTCAACTTCTATCTTTGTTATTAATCTAAGAAAAAGAGCAGCAAAATAACAGAGGAGAAGGGTGCTTACAGCAAGAGCTATGACACCAGTGATGATGCCAGTTTTAATGGCTGTCGAAAGATAAGGAGATACAAACACGAGATCCGTGAAGGACATTGGATTTAGCCCCGTCTTCAAGTATCCTATCTGAAAAAATTACCCCACCATGCAGCAGATAAGAACACATAACATGAAAACAAAAACAAAAGATTAGAGTAAGTGCTTCAAAAAATTGACCCTCAAGGTGATTGGTAGGATCCACCTAGCCTCTAGGCAAAACGTAGGTGGCTAAACTGTTAGGACAAGATGGTGGAAGACGAGATGTGGAGCTATAAAAATGATTACTTTGTATTATCCACCAGTTCATGATAAATTGAAATGCATTTTAGAGATATATTTTCTATTTCACTATTGTTTTAAGAATTAATTAATAGTTAATAGTCACGATTTGTTTTAGGAAGAGAAATAATTTAAATTTTAAATTGTACGTCCACATAAAAAATCCCGGTTATGATTTTTTCAAAAACAATTAAATTTATTGGAGATGTGACTTGGAAGAGAACAATTATTTGGATTGGGCCCAGGAGACAAAAATCAAGTACCCAATAGGCCTAATCACATGTAGCCCACTGAATCTGTGTTTGCAACTTGCAGGTCAGGGTTGCTTTAGAGGATAAGTAGCGTTGACAGACAGGGACTGGAGTTACGTAAAAAGCGAACAGATACAAACAAGACTATCAATAATTTTTGGGAAATGCTCACCACTTGAACTCCATGTTTCTCAGCATGCGTGAGATAAACGAGAAGGCTTCCTAGAATGACTGACGTCAATGGCGCCATTGCTGAAACCCAAAAGAATTTTGGTTTTCTCTTGCTCTATACAAATAGTCAACATCAAAACATTATTATCTTACACCATTATTAAACTAATCAGATGAGCATATCAATTATTACAAGAAGCATGACAACATTAACATGCATATATTAGTGTAAGAATATTGAAAAATGAGCAAAGAATGAAATCCCTCCAGAATTCGAGTCAAGGGGATGTGCTTAAAAGTCTTCGTCTTTTGTTCTGTATGTAACTAACAAATTGAAAATGAAGCCATGAAGAGGTATATATAATCATACTAAATAACACCATCTTTTACTATTATCTACGAGAATTGATATATATTTTTTGAGGGTGGAGCAGGTGATGAGAGAGTTTTGATCCCAAATTAAATCATTTATATTGATGTCTAGAGAGAGAGAGAGAGAGAGACGAGAGGGGGGGGGGGGGGGGGGGGGTGAAAAAGAGAGAGAGAGAGGCATAAAGTGGTCAACAGACTGAGATTAGTAAAGCAATTCACAATTTAATGCTACTACACACACACACATATATAAAACATGGCGGCCCTTCTCTCTTTATATACAAATATATTCATCTGTTTTATTCAGTTTTGGCCGCTACGTGTGGGGTAAGTCGGCGACATGGAAATCAGAATGTATAGCAATCTGCGACTATGTGGAAGACTGAAACAGTACGAGAAAAAATAATTAGGCTATATAAATATTTTTACTTACAAAGTATCGGGTGGTGAGAAGGAAGAATAAGAAGCCAAAGCCCAAAACGGCACTTTCCCATCTCCACTGCATTATTAATGATCAAGAATCAGTGTTAGCTAAACAATTCATATTTATATATATATATATATATATATGTAATGCTCAGTGGATAGATAGTGTTAGCACACATGGAAAGATCGAAGCAGACCTGGTGAGTTTGGGAGAAGACTGAGCGCATGACAGAGACAAGATCGGTTGAATGGGTGAAATGCTCCAGTCCCAGAATCCCTTTCAGCTGTTGCATGATAACTACAGTTGCCGCTCCAGCCATGAAGCCTATTATCGTTGCATGTGACAGAAAATCCACGATAAACCCTAGCCTGCGGTTAAACACGGTGACAATTAATTTTTTAAAATAGAAAACGTTAACATGCTCTTCTTGGTACTTAAGGTGTCTCTGCCCTTGTTAACTATTTACCAGATCTGAAAATAGCAGGTATCTATGGGTCTTCTTATTCATATAGAAATAAAATAAAATAAAAATACAAAAAATCCTGGAATTAACCCTTTATGGTAGTTTTTTTGAAAAGATTATTTAGCTAAAAAAAACTTGTATTTGTTTGTTGATATTGACTAAAATAGTAGTATAATATATGTGTGTGTACGTACTTATATGTATATGTACGGAAAATTTCTATATTATTATACATATACTAGTAAATTAAAGAGAAGAGAAGAATGAGTTAATTTCTCTGTCTACGTACCTTAATAAGCCAAGGGAAGCTTGAAAAACTCCGGCAAAGAATGTTGCCGTGAATGCAAGGTGGAGATAAAGTGTGGGGTTCTGATTAGCATCAACTTCATTTCCTATCATAGATGCTGTGAGGAGAGATGCAACAGCAACGGTCCCCACTGCCAAATCTCTCGAACTTCCCATCATCGCATAAACCAAAGGTGGAATGAAGCTTGAATCTGCATGCATGTAAACAGATCCAATGAGAAAATGCTCTTAAATTATCTACTCCAGCTAAAATCTGCTCTAGCAATCTAGCAATATATATATATATTGTTGATTTTTATCCTAGCTACCACTTACATAGACCAAGAACAGGTGGCAAGTTGGCTAGTTTTGCATAACTTATCCCCTGAGGAATAGCAAGACTAGCAATGGTGATCCCGGAAATAAAATCACTTTTCAAGAAATCGAAAGTGTAACTAGGGGCCCATTCAAAAATTGGAAATAAATATTGTAGGCCTAATACGAATTTTCGTGAAGCGGGCTGGTTCTTGAATTGTTTGAGAGGATCATCAGGAAAGAAAGTCTCTTTAAGATTATATTTCAGCGACGTCAAAAATGGTTGCGGTGGTGGAATCGCTGCTCGATGTGCACGCTCTACATTCGTGGGCGGATAATCATAGTCGGCGTTGCCCATATCCTTAATTTCTTGGCACGAAATTTGGACGCTATTAAACTTGAATTGGCTCTGAAATTTGGTTAATTTGTTTAATTTGTGCCGCTAAATTTTCTAAAAATGGTGGGTGGAGAAGAGAGGGAGATAGAGAGAGGAGATGGCCCGTGTTGAGAGTAGTGAGAAAGGGTGCCATGAATTTATAGGGGGGTGGGGGGTTGTTCTTGCATTTTCAGTGGGTTGTGGGAGCCACAATTATTCATTTATTTATATATAAATATAATATATGCGCGTGTGTTCCTTGCCTGCCCACCTCGATGGCTTGTTGTGTTTTTTGAAAATGTCTTTTAAAAATCTATATTTTTAAACGCCACGGAAAAACTCTCATTAATTCCAGATTAACACAAAGTTCCGACCTCTCCCTGCCAAAGAGGAGGAAGCAAAATCCAGGAAGCCCACGTCTATTTTATGGCTCAAGGACGGCTGGTCTTGTGCCGTCGTGAGTACTTGGTACACTGCCATTGGATAATTCTTCAAGTGGAGCTCAGCTGGAGGCGTGTTAGGTGACCGTTGGATTGTAAGATGTTAGCTTCTGGACATGATTGCATCAGACAAAATACAGTGCCGACATATGCTAAAAATGGAGAGCTGCGTGACCGAATCTTCGATGAGGTCTTGAATTAATACCATTTTGTATCCTTGGACCTAACGGCGCCTAACTATCTGTCCGCAAGATAAAAATCTCCTTAAATCAGCTATGAACAATAATTCTGTATGTTTTTTTTCCGATCTTTATCTCGGAATTGAATGTATATGCTTTTCATACTTCCATGATTGCAAATGGAATGGGATAGCCCGCAGGAAAATACCGACCAGCTTGTCTTGAATTCAAAGTTACAAGACCTAACTTAAGAGATGACAGCCAAAAGAATAGGGTTGTGGGCTGATTTACTCTTGTCAGAATATTAATCCAGGTTATGGTTTTCAGGGGGAAAACAAAAACATTATTTTAATATAATAAAAGAATATTTTTAAGTAAAACTTATTTGGATTAGATTTGCATACCATAAGTTACTGGATTTGGATTAGCTTGACAATCTAGATTTAAAAACTATGATAAAAATCTAAAACTCTGACATGAAAATACAATCATAATTTAATATGGTGGTACAAATTAGGAGGTTTTTAATTGTATGAAAATGTTTAAAACCTGTTCATTTTTGTGTTTCAAAAGCATTTAATTTTTTTTTATTTAATTCAAATTATTACAAGGAGATGAGTGAGGAATGAGTTGCACAAATTATTACAAGGAGATGAGAGAGGAATGGAAAACATGAAAGAAAAGAAATATAGAGGTGCATCATAACTCTAATTATGACACCATTAGTATTATAAAAAAAATACTTGATGAGAGAAATTCAATGACACTAAAATAATCAACTACAATAATAAGGACAAGTCATACTCTTCATCCAAAGGCAAGTGAGCAATTACAATTAGAGGAGAGAGAGAGAGAGAGAGAAGATCATAGTGACACAACAAAACTCTATTTATAATATTATTAGAAAGATCTTAACATAATATATATGCATATGTCAAGAGGCTCCTCGTAAAATTTAATTTCAATCTAACGGTCAGATTAAGAGATATGATTGATATTATAAAATTATTTATTGTTTTAAAAAACACTATTTGGCCGAAACAGAACGTGCGGAACGAAACCAGAATTTTTTAGCCAGTACTTGACTGAAAAATCCAGAATGACCCCAAATTTAAATCGTGGTAAAAACGATGTTGTTCTGTTTTGTTTTTTAACTGGTACAAAATATTTCGACCGTTTTAACTAAAACAGAACGAAATAGACAACACTATTTTATATCCAAAGGCAAGTGAGTCACCTATTGTATGTGATATGCTCTAGTCATCATTGGTAACCTTTCTTGGTATTGTTGAATTCGTTTTGTCAAGATTTTTTTATAATACGAGTGGGAAGGTGATTAGAAAATGAAGTTTGGTTTTTTTAACCTAAAAAATTATTTTCAATATATTTTCACCTAAAAACACCTAATAAACATAATTATCTTGTTAATAAATTAATATTTCGACTTAAAACACTTATTAATTGGTCTAAAACATAAAATCAAACGGGGGAGATAATATCTCAACTTCAATCTATTCTTTATAAAAGACGAAGGCCTAAAAACACTTTAACGAACATTATCCTATTAAATAGAACTCATTAACACTAAAATCAACCTATAACTTTCTCTTTTCCTTGTTGTTTTCCATCAAGTTTCTCTCTCGTCTTGGATCTACAATGTTTCCCATGTTATTTAGTTTCTTTTAGATCTTGTTTGGCTACGGGACTGGGCCATATCTTTGCAAAAAAAAATGAATTTTTGTTTTATTTTTTTAATATGCTAATTCAAGGATATTTTTTAAAAATATATATTATTTTAATATATTTTGAAAAACAATAGGTATAACAATAAGAAATCCTCTGCCCGAAGAATATGTATCAACATCGACTTGATCATCTGAAATAACTCACACTTACAAAGCCTGTATCTGATATCTCTAACTAACATAAAAATATATCTAGATAATGATAGTAAAGTGAACCCGAATTAAATTGATTATCCTGCAACCAGGGATAACCCTCGAGAAAGAAATGAGAAAAAAAACTAGATAGCTAAAGGCCCTACAAAGCTAATTTAAAATTATAAAATTGAAAAAATAAAGTCTTAAAAATAAACTTTGAAGAAAAAACTCGAGTCAACTTGGGTTCACCCATTAACCCAACTTACGATATGAGAATGAGATAAAAAAATTATTTTTTTCTTGAAAATGACCTAGAAAAAGGATAAAGTTAAATAAATAATAAATTTTATATTAAAAAAAACTGAATCACCTTACGTTAACCTAACAGACTTGTGACTTAGAGTAACCCTGTTGAAAGTAAAAACATAAAAAATAAAAATTTCAAGACCCAATAGCCCAACATCAAAGGATGAAATTACAAAAAAAATCTAAAGAAACCCGAGTTAACTTTACTAACCCTCGACCTGGCTAGGATAACCCTAGAGAAAAAAAAAGCTCAAACCTAATGTCAAAGGATAAATTTTAAAATATAAAATTAAATCGGACTAATTTTCAAAATCAACAACTCTAGTCACGAGACCAAGATGATATGGTGAAAGACAAAAACCAATCTTGAAACAAATTTGATATAAAAGAAAAGAAAAAATAAAAAGGGACTTGATAAAAAATAAAAGAAAACACGAAAATAAAAAAAAAACAGATAAATTAAAAAAATAAGGAATAAGATTGGATAAAAAAATGAAATAAAATGTTGAGGGAAAGTTGAAAGGAAAAAAGAAAAAAAATGAATATTTGATATTTTTCTTTATTTGATATATGTATATTTTATTTTATTTGATATTTCTCTTTATTCAATATTCTTTTAGAAAAGATATATTGGTAAAATCTTGGTTCATCAACTATAGTTTTGAAAATGTTTAATCAATCAACATACATCACAATCTTGTATGTGTTTCACTAAAAATTCTATATTAAAAATCATAATTAAAAAAACTACAATTCCCAACTTTTTTCATATATATTTTTTTAAACCTTAACTACAAAAAAAAAATTGTTTGGGAGTATGCGTGAAAAAAAAATACTTTTTGTTAAAAAATACATCAAAATAATATTTTATTTATTTTAAAAAAAAATATTCTTAATATCATTACATCAAAATAATTTATAATCACCAAAACTAATAAATTTAAAATATTTAAAAAAAAATATTTTAAAACACAATTACAAACCAGCATAAAAACTAAAACAAATCTAAAAACACACTTAGGCAGCACTGAAAGACGAATGTGTCAGCTTAATGGTATAGGTGGCGTGTGGCGATTTCAATTACCAGGCTACGTGGAATGATACTTGAGAAGCAAAATTCAACATTTAGCAGCTGAAACTAGGATCTAACTAACCTCCTAAAAATCAAGAAATTAATTATAAGCTCTAAACTCCTCGTGAAGTGAATCTGCCCACTTTAAGATAAGATCAAGAAGCTTAGCAAGTTGTTAGCAACATGACAACTGACAGCAAGGCCTCCATTTCAATGCTATAATGAACTAACAGTGCTTTAGCTTTTCATCGAGAAACCGAACAAAAAACAATATCATGTCTTCATGCTTTTTTGTTTTCTGCACAAAAATACACGAGTCTCCGGATCATCCCTAACCCTAAATCCTCAATCGACAGCATTGCCTGGACTCTGATGTGCACAAACGTCCGATTCGTGGAATGTCATTATTAATTTTGAGGTGGTGACTGAAGGCACTTGCTGTGACGATGCGTCAAGATCTGTGTTCTCTCGATTGCATGTTAAGGGTTTATTTTTATTTATTTTTGAAAGTATAGTTGAAAGTGTTTTTTTATTCAAAAATATATTAAAATGATATTTTTAAAATATTAAAATAATTTAAAAATATCAAAAAATTTAATTTTAAAAAATAAAATATTTCTTTTTAATTTTTTTCAAAAATATTTTTGAAACGTAATATAAACACGCTCAAGCAAGCTACGAAAAATGTTTTTTCGGTAGCCTTTCATTTTCGATGCCAATTGTTTGATAGAAAAGTGAATCCAGCCTTGGGGTGAACATCCAAATCATTAAAAAAATCAATTTAATATTTTTTAAAATAAAATATAATTTAAAATGCATTAAAAAATATAATTCACCGTACTCCCAAAACTCACTTTATTCATAAGATGGTTAAAAAAGAGAGAATCGCATTTCAATCGAGGCACAAGATTATTCCTAGACACACCAAATTATAAGGAGACAACGTTTGTGCCATGAGTGGCAGTGTCACGGGTATGACGCTAGCAATTTCCGGAAGTAATTTTTCTTTGTTTATTTTCTTCGTTATTATCTTGATCCCATTGTAATTAGGAAATAATTAATTATGGTGTCCAATTTAATTAGATAACCTATTATTTCTGAACCTTAAAAAAACCCTGACAGGGATGGACCTGTCTTTTCAAAGCTCTCGTAGTGAAATAGAAATGGTGTACTCAAAAACCAAATTTATTCGGATCCCAAATTAAAATTAAACCAACGAGGGGGGGGGGGGGGGGGGGGGGGGGTATCTGGTCTATACTCAACCGGGAATGACATTTTATAATAATATTTTTTTTATTATAGTAAGTTCTTAAGAAATAAATAAAGGGTTCGTGTTTTTCTTTTCATTTTGATCTCTTTATCTCTTTTTTTTCTTTTCAATTTCTCATTTATTTGGAATTGAATTTAGTGGTTGTTTTGGATGCTTGACTAATCATTGGCTTGACAAAATTAAATAATATGACAATTGACTTGAACAATAGATAAATATTCATGTCCTTTTTCTTTAAGGAACAAGGGGATGAACTGCACTGGTAGAGAAAAGAGCAGCCCCAATTTTTTTTTATCATTTTTTTTAATATTGCATTTATTTGATATTAAACTTAACAATGTTTTGTTTTTGCTAAAAAATAAAGATCGTTGATTTCGAGAGAAAAATATATTTGATACCCAGTTTGAAAACTAAAATTTAATTTTATTGGTGTAAGGCGACTAAGGCTCGAGTGGGACAAGATTCAAAACTAATAAATATATAATTGAATGCTAAGTACACATAGCAGTGAAAATTTAAATTATAAATATTTCTAGTCATATTTGCTCAAATTCTAAATAAAATTCTCAATGCAGCAGCAACAACAACACTGATAGAATACACAAACTATTATTTATAGATACATCAGAGACCTTTCTCATTAATTTATTAGCTAATATTCTCCTTCCACAAAAATAAAATTAGACAATTAATCCTTATAATTAATTAATTAATTTCTATTATCAATCTCTATAATCTATTTCTATGATCATACTTTTGAATCAACAAAAGTATGAGTGTGTTATCGGGAACATGAAGTTAATTTCTTACAATAAAAACTATAGAGACTATGATCAAGGGGGAGTGCCAAAGAGAGGCTGGCGTGTGTGTAGCACATGCCCGCCCGTAGTATAATGCTGACCAAGAATCTAATAATACACGCCCGCCCGTGGTATAATGCTGACCAAGAATCTAATAATTAACTATGTTTTATTTGCTGTTACCATACACACACAGACACATTGCCCATTGCTTTCATGAGCAGTGAAGCCTGGACGTAGAATTATAGCGAATTCTGAAGAAAAGATTTATAAAAAAATACATTGGTATGTTGAAATAATCTCTCCCCTATTGTAATTTAAGAAAAAAAAGCTGTTCGTCCGTTGATTTATTTAACAGATCCACTAAGCTGTTCGTCCGTTGATTTTTTTTATTTAACTGTTTTAATTTGAAATCTGGAATTGAGGAGTTTAAACATAAAAGAACATCTTTGCTCACCCATGTATTCTCCTTGCGGTTAGAAGGCAAAGACTGGCCACTATAGTGGGGGTAGACACACGATGCTTATCGTCCACCGTCGCAGTACTGGTCTGGTCTCCTGTAATTTAGAAGCTTTTTCACGTGCTTAATTTTATGTCACCCATGTTTTTCTCATTTTTCACACCTCGATCCTTTCTTTTGTTGCGCGACTTGGGATTCCATGTCCCAATCCTTTGATTGAAGCTCTTCATCAGTTCTATGTAGAGCAAGGTTCTCAGTTTTGTTTTTATTAGTGTTTTGTTTTTTTTTAATTTGAATAAAATATTTCAATTTTAAAGTATTTTGACGCGCTGTTTTGAGGTTATACTATTCATATATAGCGTTTCAATTGGAACAAAATGGACTAGAATTTAAAGCAAGGTAAAACAACGTTGTTTTATCTTTTTTTTAACTAATACAAAATATTTTGGATAAAACAAAACGAAACTGACAACTTTGATGTAGAGAAAGTGATTGATGTTAAACTTGATTTACTGGAATTGTAATTGAATGTATTATTAAGCATCGATGGTGGCTTTATATAGCCATACATAAGATATGAAATAACGAACTTACAGCAAAATCAGCAAAAGCAAATAACATGAACTGTGGCCAAAGACCAGTTCAAAGCCCTGATATTCAGGGATTATTAACAGAAACATAACAGCTGAATACTAAGTCTTCTCATGTGAATGGACTAATTCTTCTCACGTGACATTCCCTCCCTTAAACTGATGATCCATCTTCAGTTTACTCCCGGGTTTGGGCGAACACCCATCAACATGCGCAATTTCTCAAAAACTGCCCGTGTTAAGGGTTTTGTCATTATGTCGGCCAATTGTTCTTGAGAATAACAGTGCAGCAATGACACAACCCCATCTCGTGTTAGATCACGAAGAAAGTGAAACCAAACATCAATATGTTTACTTCTACCGTGCATGACCGGATTTTTTGAGAGCTTGATGGCAGAACTATTATCACAATACATCACTGTTGCTCCCTTGGATTCCTGATTGAGTTTCTCCAACATTCGTCGTAACCACACTGCTTGGCAAGCACAGGATGCGGCAGCGATGAATTCAGCTTCGGTAGTGGAGAGAGTGACTACCGGTTGTTTCTTTGAAGACCATGATATAGCTCCAGAACTTAACAAGAACAGAAAACCTGAAGTGCTTTTTCTATCCTCTAAGTCTCCAGCATAGTCACTGTCAGTGTAACCAAGAAGCTCTTTATTGCCTTCTAGCTTATAGAATATTCCATACGTGAGTGTGCCTTTGATATACCGAAGTACTCTTTTTACTGCTTGCAGATGAATTTCGGTAGGATGAGCTAGGTGTCTGCTGAGCATATTAACTACGAACATAATGTCTGGTCTGGTAGATGTGAGATATATCAAGCTTCCTATTATCTGCATGTATAGAGTAGTATTAACTGCCTTGCTAGTGGAATCATTGATCAACTTGACTCCTGGAACAATTGGATTAAACACACCATTACAATCGGCCATGTTGAATCGTTGCAGCACCTCTTGGGCATACTTTCTTTGACATATAAAAATTCCATCAGCTCGTTGGAATACCTCTAAACCCAGAAAGTATCTCATTCGACCAAGATCCGTCATATCAAATTCTTTCATCATGGATTGTTTAAACGAGTTAAACATCATTTCATCGTTGCCGGTAAAAATGAGATCATCTACATAAAGACACACAATTAAGAAAGTACCTTCGACAGTTTTCTTCAAGAAAAGAGTATGTTCATAAGGACATTTCTCAAACCCTTCCTTTAAGAAATAAGATTCAATCCGGCTGTACCATGCTCGCGGGGCCTGCTTCAACCCGTACAGAGCTCTTCTTAAGCGACACACTTTCCTTTCTGCTCCTTTTATCACATAACCCGGAGGTTGTTCAATGTACACCTCCTCGGTTAACTCACCATGAAGGAATGCAGATTTCACGTCGAGTTGAAACAATGACCACCCCTTTTGTGCTGCTAGCGCAAGAATTAGCCGTATAGTGTCCATGCGCGCCACCGGTGCAAAAACCTCCATATAATCAACCCCATATTGTTGTGTGTATCCTTTGGCAACAAGGCGAGCTTTGTACTTGTCAACTTTTCCATGTTCATTAAGCTTAGTCTTGTATACCCATTTAACTCCAACTGTTTTTGCACCGTGGGGAAGATCAGTGAGGTCCCATGTATTATTCTTCTTAATTGCTGCAATTTTAGAATCCATGGCATCTCTCCATTTGGCACTTTGAGCTGCAGTCTCATATGACAAAGGATCTTCATCAACAAATAAGGCAAAGCTAACTTCATTGTCATCAGAGTAAACCTCTCCACTGTCATAGTCACGCATCCAAATTGGTGGTTGACGAGGACGATTTCCACCACCATGTGAAACAGAGTCTGCAGGCGTTGATATTTCAGTTACTTGATGCTCCAGCTCTTCTTGATGGTTGTCATCATGGTTGGGCTCCAAATCTCCTTGATGGCTTTCATCATGGTTGTCTGCAGCATCATGAAAATCATCGTGATTTTCAGGATTCTCAAAAAATCCGTTGTCTTCTTCATGACCTGGTTCACTCGAGTTGTTGACCAGTGACTCATCCTGGTTATCATCCCATTCAAGAGAAGCTTGAATTGCTTCAGTATGTGTATCATCCCACGGCCACCCTTCTTCTTCACTGAAAATAACATCACGGCTGACAATCACCTTTTGAGAGAGTGGGTCATACAAACGGTAAGCTTTAGACTCTTCACTGATTCCCAGTAGAACACATTTCACACTTTTGTTGTCTAATTTGGTGTGTTTGCTGTCTGGAATATGAGCATACGCAAGGCATCCAAACACACGGAAATGAGTGACGGAAGGTTTTGTACCACTCCATGATTCTTCTGGTGTTTTATTTCGAATCGCCAGTGTGGGACTCCTATTGAGTATGTGTGCTACCCAATTTACAGCTTCAGGCCAAAAAGTCTTTGGAACTTTTCTGCTGGTGAGCAAACTTCGAACCATATTCATGATGGTTCGATTTTTCCTTTCGGCTACTCCGTTTTGCTGAGGAGTATAACTTGCTGTGAGTTGACGATGTATCCCATTTACTGTGCAAAACTCCATAAACTCAGTAGATGTAAACTCCCCCCCTCGATCAGTCCGCAAGCCTCTGATACTGGTCCCAGTTTCCTTTTCAACTTTGACTTTAAAATGCTGAAACATTTTAAAGGCATCAGATTTTTCAGCCAAGAAGAAGACCCATAACTTTCGGCTAAAGTCATCAATGAATGTTAACACATATCTCTTATGACTGTTAGAGATAGGGTTAATTGGCCCACATATATCTGAATGAATGAGCTGAAGTGGGTGTGTTGCTCTCCATGTACTAGCTTGCGGGAAGGAGCTCCTCTGTTGTTTTCCCAAAATGCAATCTTCACATAACGAGTTTGAATATTGCAGCTGGGGTAAGCCATGCACCATCTGCTTCTGCTGCAACGTTTTAAGTCCTCCATAGCTCAAATGGGCATAACGGTAGTGCCATAGATGATTTAAATCAAGTGTTGGTGTGAGAAAACACTGAGGATTTGGGTTTTGAATCTTGGCTAGTAGAATGAACATTTTGTTCAGAGACATTTTTGTCTCAATAATGAGACCCCTCTCTGGATGATATACCTTGCATGTATTATTCCGAAATAGAATTCCCAAACCTTTTTCCTGTAATTGGCCAATGCTCAAGAGATTATTTTTCAGCTCAGGGATGTAGAATACCTCAGTAATAATTTGTGAACTTTGATTTATCTGAAGATGAATTTGGCCTTTTCCCACCACACCAATGCTGGAATTGTCCCCTAGCTTTACAGATTTACGAAAGCTTTCATCTAATTCTGAGAAGAAATCCTTGTAACCACACATGTGATTGCTGCAACCTGAATCTAGAAACCATGTTGTCTCATCTGGTGCTTTCTCGACATGAGCCATAAGCAGCATCTCCATCGTGTGTTTATCAATCATCTCCATCAGATAAGCATTGTCTGCTGCAAATTTTGGTTCTTCCGTCTTCCCTTTGATCATGTCAGCTACAGTCTCGCAGGTCAAGTTAAGTAAGCCTTTAGCAGCTGCAATCTTTGGTTCTTCGGTCTTCCACTTGATCATGTCAGCCACAGCCTGGCAGGTCAAATCAAGTAAGCCCTTAATGTCACGGAAGAGGAAGAGTTGGTCACGTGAGATGTGCAGATATTCATGAGTGATGTGCAGATAATTAGCAGCCAAAGTGTCTTCAAAGATTTGAATTTGGGCAGCCTTGAAGAGAGGAATTTGGGCAGCCTTGACAGACTCAGCATCCCCATTCTTCAAATACTCGGCATCCCCACTCTTCAAATACTCGGCATACTCGGCATCCCAACTCTTCAAATACTCATCCTTTTCAGTAACATTTGTCACGTTGAGCAGCGGGATCTTGTTATTGGCGCAATCATCTTCAAGCATGTGTTTGATAGTCTGTGACTCCACGGCGACCGCTTCATCGACGAAGAATGGTTCTTCATCGAAGGATTTGAGGATGATTTGCTTTGGTTCTTCACAGTAGCTGCACATATTTTCCAGGCTTTCTTTAATAGACTCAGGAGGCATGAACAATATCTCCATCACTTGATCATCATCTCCATTGCAGAATATCTCTCCTGTTGCTGCAATTTTTGGTTCTTCATAGTACCTGACTTGATCATCTTCACTGCATAACTCCTTGTCAAGAGCCATGAAAAATTTCTCCACCTTGTGATCGTCATCTTCACTGCATATCATCTCTGTCATGTCATCTTCTAGAATTGTTGGTCCTTCACTGCATAACTCCTGGTCTTCACTGCATAAATCTTTGTCCAGTGCCATGAAAAATATCTCCATCATGTCATCTTCGCAAATTGTTGATCCTTCACTGCTGCATAATTCCTGGTCTTCACTGCATAACTCCTTGTTGAAAATTTCTGATCCTTCACTGCTGCATAATTCCTGGTCTTGTCTCTCAGTCTCCTCAATTGCAGTATATGCCATGAGCAGAAGTGGTTCATCATTCGTGACTTCAGTGAAATTGACTTGTGATTCATTTCTTCTTCCTTTCTTTGGACAGTCATACTGGAAATGTCCAAGATCATGACAATAATAACACTCAACAAGAGATTTGTCAATACCTTGTCTCTCACGCCCTCGTCCCCTGCCTCGGAAAAAACCTCTACCGCGACCTGGTTTTCCAAAGGTGTTGTGTGTGACCTGTAAAGCTTGTTCTTCAACAGAATGGCCTTTCATACGTTGTGCATGGACCAAAAGGCTACTCTGCAGTTCGTCAATAGACATGGTGTCTAAATCTTTAGACTCTTCAATGGCACACACCACGTAATTGAACTTTGAGGTCATTGAACGCAGAATTTTTTCAATGACTGTGACATCAGACATTTTTTCACCATGAAAACGCATTTTGTTTGTGATTGTGAGAGTCCGAGCAAAGTACTCAGACACAGTCTCTCCTTCCTTCATGTGAAGAGTTTCAAAGTCTTTGCGGAGAGTCTGCAATTGTGCTCTTTTGACCCTAGCATTGCCTTGAAACTTTTTCTTCATGGAATCCCAGATTCCCTTTGAGGTCTCTTTGTCTAAGATCGTCTCAAAAATTGAACGATCAATAGCCTGAAAAAGAAAATTTTTTGCTCGTAAATCTTTCAGCTTCTGATCTGCCATTTCCTTCTTTTGTTCATCTGTGGGATCAACATTTTCTGCTGCAGCAGAAACTCCATTCTCAACTACATACCAGTACTCTTTGGAGCGGAGAAAATTCTCCATCAACATGCTCCAGTGATCATAGTGCCCAACAAATCGAGGGATTGCGGGTTGAACGAAACTCCCTTCACTAGTCATTTTAGCTGCGGCTAAAAGAGAAAAAAAACTTTGGGCACAAGTTTACAGAACAGGCTCTGATACCAAATGTTAAACTTGATTTACTGGAATTGTAATTGAATGTATTATTAAGCATCGATGGTGGCTTTATATAGCCATACATAAGATATGAAATAACGAACTTACAGCAAAATCAGCAAAAGCAAATAACATGAACTGTGGCCAAAGACCAGTTCAAAGCCCTGATATTCAGGGATTATTAACAGAAACATAACAGCTGAATACTAAGTCTTCTCATGTGAATGGACTAATTCTTCTCACGTGACAATTGAACATTGTAAGAGTATGATCAGAATCAAAAGAAGAGGAATATAACAATTTTATTTTTTTAGCTATGTGGGTGGTATTCAATATGATTTATTTTCTTAATATCAAGCAACAAATCGCTAGATAACGCCAATAAAACAAAAACTAAATACTTCTTCTCTGCAAAGAACATCAAGACTGATGGTATCTAGAAGGCAGCGGTAATAGCTTCCAAAAACAACAACAATGGTGCAATTGTTGAATTATAAGGAGTGGAAAATCATTAAAATTCAAATTAATTAAATTTCTGCAAGGAATGGTTGCGTACACCCCAATTTTTGAATCAAGCCAGAGGATCAAATTGATAATAAAACAATTGAAAAGGTACCAATCTAAATATAAAGCCTCTTCTCATCACATTCTTCATAAGCAGCTCACGCGTGCTAACGTCACCGCTGAGTCCATGCTAAAGTAATATATAAACGCTAGTCTTGTCCTTTGAAGAGCAAGGAGCGGTGGGCAAGGACCTGTCGCTTGTTTTCATACTTATCAATATAACTATTATTATTTCTGGACCACAAAATGCTATAGCCCTTTCCTCTTCCTAAATTCCTACCTACCTACCCATCCTTTTTAGGGTTTAATTCTAAAATATTGTAGAGATCGAAATACCAAGTTTTAATCAATTACCACTAACATGTCCCTTTGATAACCACTAACTAGTTTATTCCTCGCGTGCTATCTGTGAAATGAAACTTCCTTTTTTATTAAAAAAATAATTAAAAATGAGCCTTAAATTTTTTTAATTTGGTTGGATCAATAAAATAATACTTTATTTCGTGAATCGAGTATTAATTTAATATTAAAATTATCATTAACATCGTTATAATTTCATATAAAATAAACCGAACCAAAAATTAATTTCAAGTTAATTTAATATGAAAAAACTAAATTCAACATAAAAAAAGTTAATCAAAGATAAGGAGAAAAAAATTAATGTGGGTTTGCAAGCGAGAATAGATTATAGATTATGTAGTTTCTCCTATGTTGTATTTCCATATGTTATTTTTAATATTTCATTAATTTTGCTTTGTCTTGCATCTTTATAATTTAAAATAATATTTCATGATTTATAGTTAATTTTATGAATTTATACTATAATTCTTAAATGGGAGCAGAAAGATTCAATCAAATCTAAAAAAACATGAATGAAAAAAGAGAGTACATGGATGAGAAAAAAATGTGGTTTGTTAAATGCGAAGTGAAATTTATTAGTCATACCATGATAAAAATTTAAATAGTGATTGCTTTGTGATTTAAAAAAAAATATTTTTTATTTTTTAAAATTATTTTAATGTATTGCTATTAAAAATAAAAAATAAAAAATATAATTTCAGCTGATCATGGTGGATGGGAAGTTGTGGAAATCTCCTCCCGGGCTACATACATTATTGTTCATGACGATAGGGATTCGCTTAAAACAACAGAAAGAAACAAAAGACGAGGAAAATGGTACTGATGGAACATTATTGAGTTAGTCGTGCCTTCATGCAGTCTTTCCTTGACTCAAATTCAGACCGGGATAGGGCCTGTGGAGTCTCCCTCTTTTCTTTCAAAAGGCGTGTTTACATTTTTGATAGAAGCTATATTTTATTATTTTTTAAGTTTATTTTAGATTTGAGGAAATCTTATCTATTTTTAGATTTTTTTTTATGAGTTTAGGTTAAGCGAGGAAAACTCTGGCAATTTCAGACTCTTACAAGATAAACATGTTCTGACTTGAACTCAAGACATACAATGCATATCTCAAGTCTTTTATAATTACATCATGCCACTCGAGAACATCATTTTTTAAGTGTTATTGCCACATAATAATAATAATAATAATAATAATAATAATAATAATAATTTTATATATTTTTAAACAAAAATACTTTAAAAATAATAATTTTCATATTCTCAATTTGTATGGATTCCTTATCGTGAAAATCAATGAGGCAAAAGAAAAGAGGATACAAACTTGGGTTCAAGTCCGAATAATTCATCAGTTGAAACTGGTGTCTTGGAAGAGTACTGTCGACACTCCTACTTTTTTGACCAATGAATATTGACCATATATATAAAAATATAGTTGGATTGAGTTTCAAATGTAAAAAGAATCCATATACAGAAAATTAATTTCCTGTTAATCAGAACCTGTTTAAGCTAAAGTCCTAGCGGAGCAATGATTCAAGACTCTTTGTTAATATATATCTCAAATGAATAAATAATATATTTCTTAATTATACTTTATTAAATAAAAAATATTTTTATTTAATATGAGATTCCAAGTATAAAATAAAAATTACACAAAGCCTTACTTGGCAAACATACCTGAAGCCCATCTAACGTGATGGTTATCCCATAAATCGATGGAGGGTGCTCTATGGAAATTTTAAAAATTTACCCCATAAGTTTAATACAAACACAATATAATATAATAAATCATGTAATCCAATTTAGAATAAATTACAAAAAAAATCCAATATGATAAAACAATACATTTATATTTAAGAAAATATTAAAAGAGATATATAAACTAAAAACAATAAAAAATAGTGAAATGATATAAAATGGGAATTATCTTTCTTTTAGTAAATGAATGGTATTATCTCACAATTCAATCGCGATCAACATAATAATATATTCACTAATTAAAATTAATATATTTCTCAAATATATTTTTTAAATTATAATTAGGGATGTTTTGTTTTAAAAAAATAAGTATATATCTTTTTTAAAATAGTAATTAGTAATATATTTCTTCATAATTTTTTGGTGGAAGAACCTGCCCAAGTTGACGACTATCTGAATAAAACGGTACATATAGTCCTAGATAAAGCCTGGCCGATCTCTTCCAGAAACCGTAATGATCCATTCTTTTCTTCCATTGTTGCTCAAGATCAATAATGTGGGAGAATTTCTACCATTCTTTACCAAAAAGTCCTCCACTTAGCCTTGACGGTGTAATATAATACAAAAATCAAGTCTTGGTTCAATGGACATTAAAGAGGATTATTAAATTCTGATGAAATTAAATGAAACAATAATTGAAGGTCAAAAGCTTTCCATGAAGCGAAACCCACTACCGCACTAAAATACATTATTAGTAATTGTCAAAGTCAGTCAGCGGCTAGATAATCACAGCGGACAATTTTATCTGATCCCACATATGACTTGTATTTGTTGGTCGGTGCATCCAATCCAACAGTTGGGATCCGTTTACAAGTGTCACATCTGAATGTTCTGTGAGATATTGGGTATAAGCTCTTCTTGGCTGCCATCTTTTTTGTCACGATTGTACAGCTTCTTGCCTACATTAAGCGTGCCGATTAAGGTTGTTCATGTTTCGGATTTGAAGCAGACGAAATATTTAACAGCTTGTGTTTGATTTATTTTCTGTGGCCAGTCCCCCCCTTTAATTTTCTGTCACGAGCAGTCTTCGAATGCTGCGTGTTTTTGACTGTTTATTAGGTTATGCAACAGCTGAAATCAGGTTTTACATGGCTGTCTAGGGTTTGGCTTCGCACAAGTGTTACAAAAAGAAGAGGAAGAAGAGGAACGTGGGATAATTGCACAATATCAGTCCTCGAGAAGACAAAATCCAAAGCTGAAGTTCTTCTTGAAGAAATAATTAGAAATTAGAATGTGAATCTTGCTTTATAAATAATCAGATAGTAGTTGATTTGGAGGGGAATCCAGTGTATACAATTCATGAATTTTGTAACGTGTGACTCAAGAAATATCAATAAAGAAAATCCTGCAGTTTCATAACTCTCTCTTTTCTTCTAATTCTCCCTCCCACTTCTTTCAATCTTTTTGTTAAGATTAGTTCTTATCAAATTGGTACGTATAAAAGCTCAAAGATCCACCTGTTACTGTTAAACATGGTTGAAAATAACAAAGTTAGAGCCCTCAAAGAGAATAGAAAGAAAATGGAAGAACAAATACAGAGAATGCATGATGAACTTCGAGAACAATTGTAAGGCAGATATGATGAATTTTTGACAAATCAAAGGCAATAGGAAAAGCAAAACAAGAAAAACAATCGGTTCGCATTGAACAATTTAATTTCTGATGGAGTTCTACCACAACCAAAAACACATATAAGAATAGAGGAGGTTAATTATTATGAGGATAAAGACTTGGATATAATGCTTCTCTACCTAGGATATATAGAGAAAAAACAAATTCTATAGAAATAACTCTCGTAGTTTGATTAGAAAATGCAAAAAATACTCTTAAGTTGCAATTTACTTCAACTGGTTTGTAAATTGCAATAGCCTCTATATGTATTTAGAAGGAAGAGTTAAGGTGTGGTTTGATGGATACATTAAGAACAACAAAGATGTGACTAATTAGAACGGATTTACAATATTGGACTGAAAAGAAATGACTTCGATATAACGTGTGATCACGCTAGCTAGAGAATTTGAGACATTTCGACCATTTTTTTCTCCTTGAATGCAAGGAAATGTCCTGTGTGATTAATTGAGAAAGCTGCAGGATTCCTTTCAGAGTTGGAACCAAAGTGATCTCATTCAGTGCCAACAGTCTCCTGATTATTGAATGTAGATGTTGACTCCTGGAGCACAACAAAAGCAGTTTCTGCTGCATCTCATTCAGAGCCAACAGTCTCCTGCACAATCGAGTCACGAAAAGCTTCTTCTTCTTCTCGATCATTAATTAATCATCAGTGTCTTCAGCATCACTGTAATTGCGTGATAAAACTTATTTGTGGGAGGCTTTTATCTTCATTCCAATTCACTTATACCCCATTTACCAAATCAGTCATGATAAGTAGAATGATTGAAATGGGCACTGATGTAGCAAACATTTCGATTGATTGATTCTTGTAGGATTATATATCAACATGATTTTGACAGGCTAGTTTTCGTAGATTCAATTATCTCTTTATCCACATTACTGCATTCGTTAGACACCAGTAGTGAATTCTACGGACTGAGAGCATAGGGGTTGGTGGCTACAGAGAGTGTATCTGCATTCACCAATGATATTCTTTTTCTTCAAATAATACAAACATTATTCCACCCGAATCATGGTTCCAGTCCTGTTGCTGCAGGAACGTTTCCCCAGTTTTGAAGATCCATTACCTCTATTATTGAGGTAGCAGGACATGTGTAACGTGGCCCACATGAAAGGTGGCGATACTGTTGTTAGCATCACACTGTGATAATTGAACGATGAACAATGTTTATGGAGTAGCCATTGGAAGAACATTGAACCTGTGCCTTATTCTTGCCAGGTACATGGAGGCAACAGGTGGTAATAGGCTCTCGGAAAGGATGATATATGAAATGGAACAAAAAAGAAAGGAGTTTAAGGATATTTGGAGCTTTCAGAGGTCGGTGTGGAAATCCTACCCTGATCTCACTGAATATGGACTCATGATAGCAAACCTTTTAAAGATTGGTAAGATTCCCTGGTAGCAAATGAGAATTTGTCCACTCAAAATAATGCTGATTAAATAAAATTATGATCCATTAGAGCCAGCGTCTACACATTCTGGACATAAGCTGCATTTTCTTGTTTCGATAATTTTGAAGTGGAATCATATTCTTCCGACAGAAAATTCAATACTATACTACATCCTGGTTCCAACACTTGTTTTTAATTAGTACCGATGCTATCAAACGATTCAGAATTAAACAAATGCAAATCAGAGGAGGATCTGTGTGTTTTAATAGTTTGCAACTTACATTTTCTTACAAACTTCAAAGCAAACTAAATACAGAACAAAGCAAACTGTGGGATAGGATCAAGAGACTAATACAGAATAAAGAAACTGGAATTTCCAGAGGGGAGACATGAAGATGACAAAAGTGAAATAAACAACCACTTCTACTGGTAATGACGACACTGCACATGACAGATTTTTCTTCAGGTATTAACTCCAGGCAAGTCGGATCCGGGCTGCGCTGGCCCACTATGAATCATGAAGTATATGCAAATGGTAATGTGGGTCGGATATTGGTGGTCCAAAGATGTAAATAGTAAGCCTGTGGCTCTTCTACGGAGGTATCAATTTCAGCCCTAACCCGTGCCTGCTTTACCACATTACATATCATCGATCGAATCCTGCTGACCCTACCTCAAAAAAATATGATCTTAACCAGTTCTGTGTCTACTTCTTGCAGAACAACCTATGGTTGAGCAGTTGCAAGTGGCACACTATGGTGGTTTCCTGACAATTTGCCTAGGTAAATTCATAATCAGCAACGCAAAATAAATGAAACGTAGTGCACGTGCGAATCAAAATCTTATTCTTGTCTCGAATTTAGTCTGTTCCAAGTATGCTTTCCACTTCCTTAAAGGTTTGAACAAGGAAATCTCGCAATCTAGAAGAGTCACGTGCGAATCAAAATCTTATTCTTGTCTCGAATTTTCCTCCTATATGAAATTATGAATCAGGGAAGTGGATCGGCGCCTTACCAGGAATCTTCAGTAAAGTCTGTCGAAGCTTGTTGGATATCCACGTAAATGCTTTTGTATGCCTTGTCGATTTCTTTCCTTCTTTTTTACGAAAGCATCTGTCGATTCATATCTCTAGCCAGTGGTTCTTATTTTCCAAGTTAACTTTTGATATCTTTCTTCTATCTTCAATCAAGCACTCCCCTCGTCTGTCAGCTACGTACACCTTACTGTGTGTCCAGCTAGTGCTTTCACCTGCAGAAGAACCCTAAAAATGAATGGCTCATGAAATCAGCTATGCGATATATAACCACTTCTAAGAGCATATTTAAAGGCAATTATGTTTATCAATACTGGCCTGCCTGTTAGTTGTCTCTGTGATCTAATATCAACCAAGAGTCTTGGCCAAGTTTGCTTTAAATCGGATGAATAACCTAAAAGATGAACCCACATCGATCTCGATCGGTTAATCCAATCAATTCATGTAAGACCAGTCCAAGTTAATTTCAGTGAATTTTTTAATAATAAATATAAACGTTTTATTTTTAAAAACCTTTTATTCAGCTATGTTTTATTTTTAATAAACTTGAAATTAATGGCCTTATTTAATATGGAACCAAGTTGATCCACTAGTCTGAAAACTTAAGCTATAAAATAACACCACCACTAAAACTAAATAAAAAACATTACAATTCCCCTTATGGTTTTCTATTCACCACTACAGTGGTGTGAACAAGAAAATTCGCTTGACTTTGAACTAGGAGTATTTTTGTCCCTTCATATTATGTATTGGTCATTTATGGATTTGTTTGAATGTATTTTTGTCTCTTCACTATATATGAACAGTTAAATACTAAAATATCTTTAGAATAAAAAAAAACTGACACTATAGGGCAGGGGTATTGTTGTCTTTTTATTAGAACACAGTAAAATTATACATATGACCTAGGGACAAAAATATAAAGTCATTGAAATATGGGTATAAGCGTCTTTTCATCTTTTTTTGTAATTGTTGTCTTGGAGATGAAAAATAATCTTTCGTGTCTTATTATTTTTTTTTTTGTCCTTTTTTTATTGATGGCATGTGACATCTAAGGATAGTCGATTTATCATTAACGCCCCTTCAATTTTTTCTTTTTATTTCTCTCTCATACACTAGAAGTCAACTTTGGTCTTTATTATTATTGGTGACTCAGATTCAGTCCTTTTAATCTTGATATTTGATGTTTGCCTTTTTTTTCTTTTGTTCAATACATTTTTTTTCGATTCTAATTTGTATATGTATTTTGTTTTCAATTTAGTCCTTCTACTTTTGATTCCTTATTTGTTTTTCATTTACTCTTTTGTTAAAGTTTTTATGACTTTCAATTTTATCCCTCATATCATGTGTTTTTTTTTTGTCTGTGTTTTCAATGAGAATAATACTAATTTCAATATGGTTCATTTTTATTTTCATGCGCTGATGTCAAAAATAATTTTTAAAAAATAAAAAAAAATTATTTCGATGCATTTTAAAAATAAATATTTTTAAAAGCAACATTAATCACACTAACAGACAAGCACTGTACAGTCCTACAAAGAAAAACATAAACCTGAGGCTAATCTACTCTAGATGGGCATGTATGGCCTTGACGGGGACACTTGATGGACTTGGCAAGAAACGAAGAAATAGGAGATGGAAGTTCTAGCCATATAACTTCACAGCGTGAGATTTTTATTTGAAGGATTTAGTACTCGTTTGGAAGTGTATTTGAGATGTTTTTAAAAGTATTTTTCATTCAAAAATACATAAAAATAATTTTTTTTTAAAAAATATTTTTGATATCAAAACGTGAAAATGATCTAAATACATAAAAAAAAAAAATTAATTCAATGTAAAGAATAAAAATATTTTTGAAACTTAATATCAAAGAAGACCTTAAGTTCAAAGCCTTGAGAATGTTGGAATCAAACTTTATTAGTGTTTTGAGTTCCTGATTTTTAAAATATATTTTTATTTATAAATTTACAATATATTTTAAAGTATATTTTTTTTCAAAAAATTATAAAACGTGATTTCAACCGTAAAAACAACCCTCGAGGAGAAATGCATTTTACCTTCCACAGTGTAAATTGAATGGCACATATAGAGGACTCGTGAGATTATGCTTTGAAAAAATGCTCCCCCGTCATCATGATATTTTGCTTTTTTTTTTTTTAAAAAAACAAATGATGGGTTAAGCCTAGAAGGCTAGAACTCCTTTAATTATATACGGAGCACGGTAGCAGCCCATGTGTCACCGACATACCTAACCCATTTCATGGTTTTGGGCCTGCGTGCCGAGTAGAGTCTAGGCCATGTTCTCCACTATTTCTCTATCTGGACCACAGGGATCAGGATGGTTTGATAATTGATGATGTGATTGTGATTATTTTTTAATATATATTTTTTTATTTTTAAATGTATTAAAATAATATTTTGTTTTTTTTAAAAAGTTTTTTTTGATAAAATAATTTAAAAATGCTATTTTTTTAATTTATTTTTAAAAAATAAAATAAAAAAATTCAAAAACAATTTTAAAAAACATTCACAATCAGTATCATAGAATGGACTGGTGCCCACCTCGACAGCAGACACTCTAGCATTGGATTTATTTCCAAAAAGCTTGAACAAGAGGAGGAGATTTGCCTGCATCACCTCCTCTAGCTGTGAGACGCGACCACTCTACTTCAAAGCAAGGTGCCAATTTTCCATTCCCCAGAAAGAAAAAAGTTGGGCATCTTAGCACCCGTTTGGCGCACCAGTGCGTCTGGCGTTTGCCGTTTGAGATGGAGTTTTGGTGTTTAGTAACAACCAAACACCATTTCAAATGAGTGGGCCCCACCCCATTTTTACACCCAAACGGCGTTTTGTGAAAAGCTCCTCCCAGGTGCTTTTGAAACACCGATTCAAACCACGATTCATTCAAACGGGTGCTAAAATTACCGTTGAAATTTTAATTCCAAATCAACCCTCAACATCACAGTCTCGCCTTCAAGCTCAGAGAACTGATGGAGATGAAAAATTCAGAGAATCGCAGTCTAGAGTTTTGAAAGTGGAAAAATTCAGAGAATCGCAGTCACGATCTGTTGCAGACGGTGTGGACGACGGTGATGGAAGGCCGGCGCAGCTGTGAGGGAGAAGAGGGGAGCAGCTCGATCGGGTCTGCAATTTTGGGAGCAGATGGGTCTTCACAAGAAAGTGAGAAGGAGCAGAGGGGAGAAGAGGGGAGCTGGGAGATGGGTATGCAATTTGGGAAGAGAGGTTTCGGGCGAAGAAGAGAGAAGAGAAGAGAGCTGGGAGATGGGCGTAAAATAATAATAAAAGTGGGATTGAATAGAAAATAAAGTTTGAGAGGGTATTTTTAATTGCTGCAAGAGAATAATAAAAGTGGAAAGAGATGGAAAAAATAAAAGTAATAATAATAATAATAATAATAATTCATCTGTGCGTAAAATGGGATTGAATAGTTTGATAAATATCTTCAATTATCAAATTTATCCCATCAAAAAGTTGAATTTTTTTTAAAATATTTTTTATTTTAAATTAATTTTTTGATATTTTTAAATTATTTTGATTCACTAATATCGTAAATAATTTTTAAAATTTACTTGAATTATTAATTATATTATATTATAATTATTAAATTTACAATATTTAAAAAAATTATATATCCATGCCCTTTTAAGTAATTTTACAAGTTAAAAGCAGTTTGTAAAGTTTGGAAACCAAACACCAAAACTCCTTTTTCTTCAACCTTCAACTCAACCACAGTTTTAACCAAACACTAAACTGCTTTTTTTGAACCACAGTTTAAAACTTCATTTTTAAAACTCCATTTTTTCAACCACAACCGCAATCGCTACTGCCCTCCCAAACAGGCCCTTAGTGGTGTTTACAGGTATCCAATTCGATGAAATTCTGTTTTCACTTTTTCACATAAGTTTACAAGAAAAAATAATGATAAAGATGACAATTCGAGCTTTTGGTATTGGGGTTTAAAGTGGAAGTTGGGCAAAATTTGATTTTTTATTTAAAATTATTTTTTTATATATTTTAAAATTGTTTTGATTTACTCATTATTTAAAAAATATATTATTTTGATTTATTTTCAAGTGAATATCAATAACTACCTTACTCCCAAACACTATTGAATCACAATTGATTTGATTATTACTAATATAGCTTTTGAAAATACAGAAGTTGCTTTTACCAAGTGATTTTAATTTGGAAATATTTTAAAATAATATTTTTTATTTTTAATATAGCACAACGTAATGATAAGAAACATTAAGATATATTAATTCGAAGATTATTTGAAAGCAAAAAATTCAAAACTTTTAAAAAATATCCTTGGACCGCAATGACAAGAACCTATCTGAGGCGTCTGATATGTTTTTTTTTGTTGTGTTTTTGTATTTCTTTGATGTTAAAAATAAATCTTGAAAAAATTAATATTTTGATGTTTTTTCAAGTAAAAAATATTTTGAAAAATAATTACTATCATAATGCCAAATAAACAGTAAATAGCTTCTTGGTCCGGTTTGATGAATTGGTTTGAAATACCCGATACCCGAAACATAATCCATTATAAAAATTTAATTGAATTGAAGAGCTTCTTCATACAATCAAACTAAATTCATAAAAGAGAAGTGGGAAGAGAAGGGAAGAGAAGAAGAAGTTAGAGTGAACATCCGGGTCTAGAGAAGGCCCAGAGTTCATATAATAAACAGGCCGGGCCCAAATAGGCCTTCTATGGAATAAGGCTACATCTAGGCTCGAACGGAAACAATTAAAACCCAATAAAACGAAATGGGCCTCTTGACTCGGACTGATGAAACGACAGATTGACACACACGTGCACTGCTTTCTGTTTCACCTTCAGGCTGCCACAGTCAAGAAAGGAATCCAAAAACATAAAACAGTGACCAATGACATTGCCATTTGACCCCTCTCTGTCTCTCTCACCATTTTGAATTTTAAAATTCTCTCTCTCCTTCTCTCTTATTTTTTGCTTGTTTTCCACTTCTTTTGCCGCTCCCACCTCTCTCGGTAATGCAAAATAAAAATAAAATAAAATACAAAGATAATAATATTTTAAGTAGGTGAAGATCCTTTATCACCCTCCTAATCTGCCCTCACAGTCAACAAAATGTCCTGAAAATTCAAATTCAAATGTCCTGAATGTATATTAGCTAGCCATTCGCAGAGATCAATTGTCTAATTTCAGGTACCCGTCTTTTCTTTTTCCACATTCTGGCTCTTACCTGCTTCGTCATCCTCTGTTAGCTAATTTGCTAGGAGAGTATGTCTGTGAGCTTTTTGATTGTTTTTTTTTTTTTAATTTATATTTTTGAGTTAGGTTTGTAGTCTTTTCGCTTAACTGTTCGAATACTGTAACAATTATTTGTGGTTTGTGTTTCAGTTTCTCATAACTTTAATCCCTTAGAAGCTTGTCGGTGGATTATTACCTTATTCGGATGCTAAATTGCGAAAAATCATTACAAATTTCTCATTTTCTTTTTTGGTAGCTGTATGAATGGAGTTGTTGTCTATCATTAATTTTTATCAAGTCATTATCTTATTCGGAAGGTGCATGCTCAGATTGGTGAACTATAAAAGCATGCCAATGATGGAGTAACTGTGTGCTTGCTGTTGCATTTCCTTTGGCTAGGTGCAGGGTTTTACTCTTACTATCTATGAGCTTCTGGATTGTGTACTTGGGGAAAAACTAAAACCCTAGAAAACTTGCCAACCCCAAATGTAATAACGTATGTGATGTGTTCAAGTGCATTGATTCTTGAAGCATTTCTTGCTGTCCTGAGCTAAGTAATTTGGGCTTCCAAGTGTTCGGCACCTTGAGTGGGGTTTATTCTTGCTTCCCTCTCTGCAACACCCAGAGTTTGGCTCGGAGGACTGAGGAAGTTGGTTGGTTGGTTGGTTTTATTGTGTGAGGTCGAAGTTTTATTTTATCCAATACTATTCTGTGATGAAAATTTGAAATGGTGGATTTCTTTTGTTTGTTTTTGTATGTTAGTTGCCTTGCAGAACTTATTTTGTTGTTTAGTTGTTGTTGATAATTTTATAGATACCTGATGACATTTTATTATCTTATCCTGCTTTTCTGTTTCTGTGGCATTATTGACTCTAGCTAATGTTATTTTGTGAATAATTGGTGCGTCACAGTGCTAAAGAGTAAGACTATTTGGAAGACTCTAGGGGGCTGGGGTTCATAGAACTCACCATGGAGCAGTACGAAATTCTGGAGCAGATTGGGAAAGGTTCCTTTGGCTCAGCTCTTCTCGTGAGGCATAAACTTGAAAAAAAGAAGTGAGCATGGTTGCTTAAGTTTTTATGCATATTAGCATGTGTGTTTATTGGCCTAGCTTAGCATTTGAAATTTTGAGTGTTTTTAATTTGTTTCTTGCTGTTCTTAATTAAATCCTGTGCTATGTGAAATAAGATGTCTGGTTTTCATCATATTCAATGTTTTTTTTAAGTGGTTTCCCCCTTCCTTCTAGATATGTGCTGAAGAAAATTCGTCTTGCTCGCCAGACTGATAGAACTCGCAGGTCTGCCTACCAGGAGGTCAGTTTATTTAACCTCTCTTTAATTTGAAGGAGAAATGAGCTGAACTATATTCCATTTCTGTTCAAGATTGAATACATACTAATAAGTTGTATCTTGAATGAAAGATAAACACCAGAATAGGTGACACTTATAGAATTGGAAGAGATTCTTAATAAAATCTGAGTGACTAAAGCTTCAAAAGTGTGTTTGTTCTTAGATCTAGTTATGGTTTTTTTACTGCTGTTTATTGCTGGAGAATTCATTGTTTGATATGATGTATTGCATTTGCAGGACATTGCTCTTTGTTCTCTTTTCTTCATTTCTGGTGGTCTATAAATTTTAATTTATACATAGCTTTTGTTTTTCACCAAAAGTTATATCTATACAATTTAAGATGAGGATGCTTTGTTACTGCAGATGGAGCTTATTTCTAAAGCAAGCAACCCATTTATTGTGGACTACAAAGATTCCTGGGTGGAAAAGGTATGCAGCCCTTATTTTACAAGCTGTGTTTCGAGAATCAGCTATTATGCCATTGAGTAATTGGTATTACCTTTTACTTATTCTTAACTAAATGGAAGTGCTGATAGTTAAACCCATATTTGATGTTGAATCATAGTGCTGAAACTTAATGTTCTTTTTTTATTTTACTGTGATTATATGTTGAATTGTTCACAAGTTAGCTTGTATGGTGCTTTATTGCTGTGCAATTGACAGTTGGCCTCATCATTTCCAGGGCTGCTACGTTTGCATTATTATAGGATACTGTGAGGGTGGAGACATGTAAGTTCGATTCTTATTACAGTTTTCAAGAAATGTCCGATTCTCATCTGGATATGACTTGATTTGTTGTCTTCTTGACTTCCCATCCCCATCTGTTTTTCTACAGGGCTGAAGCAATAAAAAAGGCCAATGGTGTTCATTTTCCTGAAGAGGTTGTTATTCTTGCATCACTGCTGCTTTTCATGGATGCTGCTGCTCTATAGTGTTCATTTTGATGTCAAAAACTTTGTGAACCTGACCTTTTAACTCATTTATGTTTTTCCTTTGACTAATATCATGCAGAAACTTTGCAAGTGGATAGTTCAACTCCTGATCGCTCTTGATTACTTGCATGCTAACCACATTCTTCATCGTGATGTCAAAGTCAGTTCCATTTTTTTGCTGCAAATACTGAAATAATAGTTGATATTTTATGCATGAAAGTTCACATAGTATTTTTCTCTAATGGTGTTCTAAAATTGCTTCAGTGTTCAAATATATTTTTGACAAAAGATCAAGATATTCGACTAGGTAAATAATTCTACTGGTATTTTGGCCATTCCTAACTGTCCTAGCTTATTTATTCCGGATTCACTTATACTTTGGTTTGCAGTGCTTGTTTTAATCTATACCAACTGCTTATAGACACCTCCTTTTGCAGGTGATTTTGGTCTTGCTAAAATGTTAACTTCAGATGACCTTGCTTCTTCTGTGAGCACTATGTTTACTTATGAGCTGTTATTCCAATGTTTTGTCTTATCCCTTATTTAATGATCATGATTATATATTCTGGTCCTAATACAGGTTGTGGGAACTCCCAGTTACATGTGCCCTGAGCTTCTTGCTGATATTCCCTACGGTTCCAAGTCAGATATTTGGTCTTTAGGTTAGCTACTCACCTCCTTGTTTAAAATCATTTAAACATGACAAACTGTGATTTCTTTTCTTTTCTTTTCTATCTAACTTAATGTGCTTGCCAGGATGCTGCATTTATGAGATGGCAGCTTACAACCCTGCATTTAAAGCTTTTGTGAGTTATTAATTTGATATTAGTAGAAACAATAAGGACTTGTTTAGGATGCTGCTTAAACAAATGGAAGAATTCCATTTCATTCTTTTCAATGTGTACCTGGTGCAGATCTTTATAGAATTACTTTTCCACTTCTTTCTTGAGCAGGATATTCAAGCACTGATTAACAAAATAAATAAGTCTATAGTGGCTCCTCTTCCTACTTTGTACCCTGGTCCATTGTGAGTCCACCTCTCACACCATGAATTAAAAATGTCAGCTACAGAGATTGTATTACTTTTGCTGCTATGGTTTTTCTGATGTGCATTAATAGAAAGTTTTAGGAAGTCTTATAATTGTTAGACTTAGCTTTCATGGTTTCCCCTGATCTTTTTCTTTTTTAATGTAACCTTTTCAGACGAGGGCTGATTAAAAGCATGCTGCGAAAGAATCCAGAGCTTCGACCTAGTGTATGTTTTGTCCGTCCTGCCTCCAATTCTTGTTTGGTTTTAATGAGCATCTTTATATATGTTTACTGGAAAGGACATTCAAACATTTCTCTTTTTATACATTCATTGTTCTGTGGTCTCCCAAAGTGATTATTCCTATGCATAATTAATCTAAAAGTACAAGCCTAATTTGTTAGACTTGAAGAATGAAGTTTGTTCAACAGGACAAGCTGATTTGGAGATCAAAGTGGCAATAGGTTTAGGGTCAATTATGTAGTTCGCTTCTGTTCAAGGTCTTCAGACTCTTGTGGATGGATATCTGGGCTGTAAATATGCATTATTTGATCCCTGCTCCTGTCTTTTAAGAAGGCTGGGCTTGGATGTTAGGTGTTGCTGCCAGAGTGTTACCTTGATGTTGGAACTTTCCTGTGACACATTTAAGCTTCAGGTCGTAGAGTACATAAATTGGGCCAGAAGATTGCAAAACCTTTTTATTTACACCTCGAATACTTATTGGGAAAATTTGGCACTGTATGGCGACAATTACTTTAGAATGGAAAGCAAGTGGGCTGGTTTGTGTAGTCTGACATCCCTGAATTGTTCGCCTAAATTTGCTGTGGAGGTTATGGTTCCTAACTAAAACCCATTCCTAAGTGCATGTCTCATCATGTTACACGTGCTTATAATTTCATGGATTAATAGCTGCATTACTCCCGTTTGGGAGTGTGATTGAGGTTGCTTTTTAAAGTGTTTTTCGTTCAGAAATGTATTAAAATGATTTTTTTTGAAAAAAACCATTTTTGAAAAAAATTATTTTTGACATTAGCATATGAAAATGATCTAAAAACATTATTTTTTTTTTAATTTAAAATAAAAAAATTTCATTTTTTTTCAAAAACGCTTTTGAAACAATAGTGCAAAACACCTAGTAGAACATAGTATAGGTTTTGGAAAGAAATGTGCTTCAAATTTCTTTATAGTATTTATTCAACTTCTTGAAAATTAGATTTTAATGTGCCAGGCTGCAGAGTTGCTTGCTCACCCATATCTTCAACCGCACCTTCTCAAGATTCATCGAAAGTTGAATAGCCCGAGGCAGAATACTTTCCCTGTCAAATGGTCTGATTCCACCTTCATAAGGAAAACTAGTTTTGTGGATCCACAAGCTGTTCCCAGTTTTACTTCCAGAGAAAATAGGCAATCATTCAACAATGACAGGGCTTTGAATCCTAGCATATCAGGAACTGAACAAGACTCCCCCCATTCATCTCAAAGAGACCAGGAATCCCCAACCTCATTTTATTTGAACCAAAGGTTCACTGAATTATCTGTCGATGGTGCCCGTGAAGAGTTTGGTAATAGGGCAGCAAAGTTTTCAACAGCTGCCAATACCCCAAGATTGATGCCCTCAAAAATTTCCGCCACTCCTATAAGACAGTCAACACCATCCAAGATATCATATACTACTTCAAAGCGTGATTCGGTGAGTTTTAGGTATATAAATGAAGTGTTTCATCTGTTCAAGTAGCATCTATACCTGCTCCTTTTTTTCCAGGTGTAAGTAACTTGGGAAATCTGACAGCATGTTAGATTGGGGAATTTCTTTGATTATTTAGGTTCAAGTATACTGAAGGTGCCCCCTTAATCACTGATGTCTAGATCACTGATATGTTTTAGGAGCATGTTATTATTACCTAGAGGGCCATGTTCTGCAAGCTCTAGTGCTGGCCTTGTCTTTTTTATGCTTGAAGTTAAGCTGTCATGCTTAGGAACACCCACTTATGGAACGTGTTCATAGAAAAACCCAGACAGCTACTGATGAGTTCAGAAGCAGAAGCATTATCATTAGCTAATTTAATGGTTTGCTTGTATTCGCAGCTTCCAGTGTCATGCACTACAGTAAGCAAACCCCCCCACACTTCACGCAGAGCTTCTCTTCCATTTCCAATGAGAGCTGCAACTGCAGAAACCCATTATAAGGCCAGTCATGGTCTTCTTCATAGCATGGATTCTCCAAACGTCTCCGTGAATGCTCCACGAATTGACAAGATCGCAGAATTTCCATTAGCCTCTTCTGAAGATCCTTTGATTCCCATCCGTGGGACATCATCAGCTTCAGCACAATGCTCTTCATCACCAGACAGCTTTGACTGCTCAATCACAAAGGATAAGTGCACAGTTCAGGTTCTAGAGAGAACTGTATCCAAGCACCGTTTAACTGACGCTTGCCGGCGATTTGGAAGTGAATGTTCGGAGCATAATCCAACAAGTGGTGTTTCAAGCCATTCATCGTCTGACTCTAGACAGCAGCGCCGGTTTGACACCTCGTCATACCAACAACGCGCTGAGGCTTTAGAAGGATTGCTTGAGTTTAGCGCGCGCCTTTTGCAACAAGAACGGTTTGCAGAGCTCGGGGTGCTGTTAAAGCCATTTGGGCCCGAGAAGGTTTCTCCCAGAGAGACTGCCATTTGGCTGGCTAAGAGCTTCAAAGAAACTGCAGCCTAGCAAGAAATATGAAACAAGTTGTCGTTGTCCTTATCATCACATGCGCATATAACTCTCAAGCCTTCACACTCGAAGGTGCTTAGATGATAATAATTTGTGCGTATTGATCTCTCACGGGAGAGTTGTTTTTGAACGTGGAAGTTTACGAAAACGATGAGGGAAGTTTCGGAGCTGGCATGCAATTAACCTTTTGCCTTCCGATGATGCGGCGCCACCGTGGTGTTTAGGTGTGACAAGGAGAGGCTTTTGGTACAAATGGAACCCAGATTTCTAGAAGCTTATAATTTTATAAGCAAACACAGTTTTCTTTGTGCTTGAAAAATTACACGTTCCCCATAACGTAATATTTCTCAAGAGAGTGACTGCAAGGGTTACACAAGTTTAACAAGCATCTTTCCCATCGGTTTGAGTAATTTATTCAGAGATATTAAGAGATTAGTGAATAATTTCTGTTGTCTTGGCCCCATTTCAATCCTCTCATAATTTTGCACCTAAAGTGAAAAGATTTTTTTTTTTAAAATGAATTTATTTTTTATTACAAATTAAATTTTTTTAGTATTTTTAATTTATTTTGATATGCTAATATATAAAATATTTTTTTAAAAATAAAAAAAATATTTTGATAATTTTTAAGCCAATAACATTTGTAAAAACAACTGTAAACATGCTATCAAACAGGTACAAAGAAACAAACCGTTTCACCGTGGCCCAGTCTTGTTCAAGCGGGGCCCAACAAGGTTCAAAGTACAACCTTTGTACTGCCCTTTGTGTGATCGAGTTCGTAGATAGCAGAGGGACATGGGAGATGGCAGACAGAAAAAAGACATGGAAGCAGCGGGAGTGTTAGAATTGTATGAGCTACACTACTCTGATCTGCTGCTGTTATCATCAACCTCACCAGTACCAGAAGAGGGAGAAGAGAGAGTGGAGAGAATAAAGAAAACAATAATGGAAACCCTAGGCCCAACAGGCCCAGGACTCCTTTCCATCACTGGTGTCCCCAAAGCTTCCATTCTTCGACGAAGGCTCCTCCCTCTTGCTCGCAAGCTCGCTCTTCTCGACCACGATCGCCGCAAACACATACTCAAGGTTTACTCTTTTCTTAATTAAAAAAAATATTGAACTTTAGATTGTATTATTTTTCATGGTGCTAATGTTTAAAGTGTCTGGATTGGATTGATGAAACCATTGTAGCCTAATTTCTTGCTTGAAGTGGGTTATAGCCTAGCACCATTGTTAGTATCAAAGAAAGGGAAAGCATAAATCAGTGCAATTAATGCACCGATTTTTTTTTAGTATTTCTGCTGTTTTCTTTAATTATAGTATTTTAAGCAACAAAACCTGAAATTAAAAGTGTTTTTCGTGTCTGCTGTCGGTGGGGATTGGATGGCTGGTGCGAGTGAATTAAAAGTGTTGATCTTTGAAGTTTTTTCTTTTCTTTGAATGATGTGCAGGAGCACAACTTGGGGAGTGATGTTCCTCTGAAGAACCCGGATAGAAATGTGTCCTCTTTTGCAATGCAACTCAAATATGCTCAAGCTCTAGAATCTGCTTTGGTTAAAACGAATAATAAGCCCCGTTGTAATTTGAATTTAGAACCAGCTCATATGGATGACAACAATAATGAAGTGACAGACTCTCCGGAAAATGAATTTGAAAATCTTGCTGATACATTCAGGGAGCTGGGATATTGCATGATGGAGCTGGGGCTTCGATTTGCGCAAATATGTGATATGGCCATTGGTGGTCAAGAGTTGGAACGGAGCTTACTGGAATCAGGGACAGCAAAAGGACGCCTTATACATTACCATTCTGTTCCAGACAATCTACTCGTAAAAGCAAGTGGGAGAAGGAAGGGATCCACAAAAAAGCAGGCTTACTGTGAGAAGAACCAAGTGCTGTTATCAAGAAGTGAGCAAAAGCAATCAAAATGCTGTAACTTGATTACAAATGGTAATGAAGTTGGATCAAGTGGAAATCAGGGAAACCTATGGCAGCAGTGGCATTATGATTATGGTATTTTCACTGTTTTGACAGCACCCATGTTTCTTATGTCCTCCCAATTAACAGAAAATACAGCAGCTGATCAATTTCCAGTCTTGTGTGATCAAGACTGCGCTTGTCCAACCGGACATTCATATTTGCAAATCTTTGATGCCAATAAAAATGATGTCTTCATGGTGAAAACTTCTTCAGAAAGTTTCATCATTCAGGTCGGGGAATCAGCTGATATCTTATCGAGAGGAAAGCTTTCCTCAACCCTTCATTGTGTTTGCAGACCCCCAAACTTTGAAAATTTAAGCAGAGAAACTTTTGTTGTGTTTTTGCAACCTGCATGGAGCAAAACTTTCTCAATCTCAGATTATAATATGCAACATGGCATGTCAGGTCATCATTCTTCAAACGAGGGAAATGGCCACACTGAGCTTGACTTTAATGAAGCTGCTCAAGATATTCATAAAATTGTTCCCCCACTTTCATCGCGGTTGAAGGATGGGATGACATTCGCAGAATTCTCACGTGAAACTACCAAACAATATTATGGAGGCAGCGGCTTACAGCCAAACAGTTAGCTCCTTGCCTTTCTGTTTGCTGTAGGATTCAATTTTGGGCGAGACTTGTGACATCTGCTCTATTATCTCTTTGCTTGATGTTTTTAAGGGGTGAAGGAGATGAATATAAGGTTAATTTTGTGAGAAAATAGTTTCTTGAATCAAACATATTTGGTAACTCACCATTGACCTACATTCCTTTTGTGTAGCTAGATCCGCACTGGTTTGGTCTTTGTGAGTTTCATGACACCATATAATGCGAGGAGTTACCATAGGCCTTTGAGCTTGGCTGGGTGGTTGCTATTATATGACAGAGGGGCTATTTTTTGAAATAAATGCTGCAATTTAAGTTGCTGATGCTCCCATTACCTAGAACAGAGTGGATGTGGATTCATTTACTTCTTGAATATAGAGATAGACGGCTGAATATGGCCGGAGGAAATAAAAAAAATAATTCATCTTGAATGGCCTGTAGAGGGACAGGTCCAAGGTTACTTCGTATTTGTTGTGAAGGGATGATCTTTAAAGTGCCGATCATAGCTTCTTTACAAGTCATTAAGGTTGACAAAGTCAAGATGCAGGGGCTGTCTTCTCCCTGATGTCAAGCCTTGTCAATCGTGTTCCTTCAATGTAAGGGAAACAGCAACTGAATTTAAATCAGGTATGCCCTCAAGTCTCGATCAAACTTTTTACCTTAAAAATGATCACAGGCCTCACTCCGTTTGATAATTCTCTATTTGGAGATTAAACTTTGGAGAAGGGCAATAACTTGCAAGACATTAGGCATCACACCTTCGACTCTACCTTTTTCGGTCAATATTCAATCTCATAGACTCACGAGCTTTTTAACCTGCTAGATATGTTGAAAGAAATAAAACTGTATGTGCAGAAGGAAATGGACCAACAATTCAATTACACTTTTCTGGTTATGACCAACAATTCCATTATACTTTTCTGGTTATTACCTTGTTGCTATTACGTGATTGTTTGACCTGCAGTGTCTGTTCCAGCCAATCATATTAGCCAGGCAGGCCCCAAGCCTGGCGAACCTTCTTTCATAATCTTAGTATCTCGTTGCCTGTTCCATTAGTTAGCCGTTGCAAACGTTTAAAAAGAACCGGCAATCCTGTTTGCCATTGTGATATACATGTGAAAGAAACAAAGAATTAGCCCTAAAGGTAGATTAACCACTGAAATATACATGTGAAATGGAAGGGAAAAGCTAAAGGTGGGTGGGTAGGGTGGCTGCATGATCATAGAGTGAATGTGGCAAAAGGAATAAAGGGCATCTCTTTGTCCAGTGGTGGTCATTAAGCAAGAATCGCTCTAGAAGACTTTTATAAAAGAGACCCGGTTTTCTTCTTTCTTTCTGATTTTAAACTCTTGATTGTGATCAGTAAAAAATTATAAACAAAGGAAAAGGAGCGTATAAATGCAGGCCCTTGTGACAAGGGAAGAAGAGATGATGTGGAGAGGCACGCGCATTTTAGCACAAATGGACAGGGCAGCTTTGTGTCTGAAACTGTACTCAAAACTGTAAACCTAAATTTGTTTGTATATCTAAAGCTTGTCAGCCTGGGATGTCGCCAAGACCTCTGAGACATTCGACCAGAAGGGATATAATAATCACAATAGTCGCCACCAAACGTGCTTCCTTGCCTCTCCCAGCTGCCCATTAAATATTTTTTTATTTAAAAATATATTAAAATAATATTTTTTAAAATTATTTTTGATATTAATATATGAAAATATCTAAAAATATTAAGAAATTTTAATTTTAAATAAAATAAAAAGTTCAAAATTTTTCAAAATTGTTTTTGAAATGCAATGTCAAACATTCTCTTTGTAATTAATGTTGTTTTTGAAAGTGTTTTTTATTTAAAAATATTTAAAAAAAATATTTTCTATTTTTTAAAAATAATTTTTAATATCAATACATGAAAATGGTTTAAAATTATATTTTTTTTAATTTAATATAAAAATAATAATAAAAAATTGTACTTTTAAAATATAATGCCAAACATATCCATCGAAGACAAATAAAATGATAAAACCAAATGACTGACAAAAATAGCTTTATTTTTTTATTTTGCTCACTTCAACAAAAATACTAAAAAGGAAGGTAAAATACCTTTTACTTGGTTAAAAGCAATTCTTATATGCTTTTGAGAAGTTAAGAATCAGTTTGTCTTGTTTTGTACTTGAGTTTTGAGTTTTCAAACACAATTTTTTTTTTTAGCTTCGAGTTTTCATAATTTTGAGTTAAAACACCATATTAACATTTTAACTGTTTTAAATAGTTTTTACCATTAGTATGTATATAGGAATAAAAGTTATATTTACACCATTTAATAATATCAAATTACTATATATTTTTTTATTAATTTTGATATATCTATGAAAAAAATAAAAAAAATATTTTAAATATTTTTTATCATGTTAATATGATAACGTAGAAATTATTGATAATCACTTTTAAAACTATTGATTTTGTAATTTTTCAGATAAACACATTTAGAAAAATAATCTTTAACTGTGACCTCGTGTTGAGATTTTAGGGCTACAGGTTACAATCGGCTGTTAATTAAGTACTGTAGATAATTATTAGCTCAACCAATGGCAATAATAGAGGACTGATTTTAGGAAGCGGGCTCTAATGATCATGCCACGTGAAGTACTTTGTTTTCCGTGGACCAGACTTGCCATATGCTTACAAAAAGCAACCTCAGAGGCAGAGAGCATCGCCCCCCTTTGGTCTCTTTAAAGTGACTGACCCCTAAGCCCGTACAACCTTTGCGGCTCAAAATTTGTACTACAAGCTACTGGGTGCAACCCGAATACTCTCTTCGTGACTACACAGCTACCATGGAAGAGATCCCTCATCTCAACCTTCGCAGGCCAGTCTGCAGCAATATTCCGCTGCCAGAGAGCCCAAAACTGCCATTGGAGTTCTTGTCGAGGTCATGGAGTGCCTCAACTCTTGAAATAACAAAACCCCTCTCTTGCATGGCCTCTAACAAGTCTACTTGTACTTATGCTTCTTCTATACCTGAAGATGTCACCGGTGAGATGGCCGAGGAGATTGTGCGGACCAATCCGTCTGCCAATCAGTTTTCTTTTGCTTCTTCTGCTACTTCCCAGCTTGTACTTGAACGTATCATGTCACAATCAGTAAGTTCAAATGATCACAGGCTTCTTCTGCCAACCATTTTTGCTATTACATGTTTTCAGACAAGAAGCCATTTTCTCGTGTTGCTGTGATATTTTGAGGAAGTACTCATGGTTAAGTTTATGATTTTACATTTCAATGATTTTTGGTGTTGCAGGAAGTGTCGCCGCTGGCTTCAGGGAGGCTCTCTCACAGCAGTGGACCCTTGAACTTAACGGAATCAGACAGCCCCCCAATTTCACCATCTGATGATTTTGAAGACATCGTTAAGGTCTTGTATACATTTATTTTCCTTAAAGATAATTCATGTTAAGTTTTCTCGGGATAGAGGCTAGAGACAGAAGACATTGAAAACAAGGAGACCAACTTCACAGCTTTCTTTGACTCTCTCTACTACCTAATACCTATAAGCTTTTGTCTTGTTCAAGTGACACTTTTTCCCCCCCTAACATCATTTTGAGGTATATTATTTACCAAGGGAATATTTCTGAGGGTGGTATAATGACGCTTTTTATAAAGTTGGATTTTTTTTTGTTTTATTTTATTTTCCAATCATTCCTATAAATAATTTTTTTTTTAAAATATATAATATATTTTCAAATAAAAAATACTTTGAAAAAACTATATCTACTATTATCCCAAACAACTCCTAACAGAGCTGTTTAAGGTTGCGTTTGAGCTTTGTTTATGAGTGATTATTTAATAGTTTTGATATATTAATTTTAAAAAATTAAAAATAATCTTACTTGATTTCCATTGTGTTCCATCCTTAGAGAGAAAATGGAAAGGAAAAAAAAAAACTGCCACCTGAGATGAGCTGTTACTCCGCAGCAGAACCTCTCATTTTTTTCCCCTTAACCATGGCACAGTTAGAATTTGCTTCATATGTTTTTCTAAATTGTACATGATTAATTAGTTTAAAAATATTTCGTCTTGTTACTTTACATTACTTTGAAGTTAGAATCTCGAGTCCTTTATTTAGTTTTTTTTTCAAGAATGAATTTCCTGGCATGCACTAAAGAGTTTAAAGAGGTGATGGTGTCAACTGTCAAGTATTGAAATAATTATAATAAATCATTTTTTTTTTATTCCTTACCTTTGCATATGAACACGATCAGGGCATGAATACATACTTTTGAAAAAATTTCACCCTGTCATTTCATGTGGTCGCATTCATTAATAAAAAATAACTCTGAAGAACTATTCAGGACTCAGGTAGACAAAAAAGTATCTGCAAGCTTCCAAATTATCCCATAAACAGAGATGGTCTCCTTGTAAAAACTAGGCAGGTTGATTGGAGGAGTGGGGTCAGGGTCAGGTTCAGGATTCAGGAAGCTAATTAACCTGAAAATGGACTTGTGATGTTCCCCAAGTAATTTTTGCTTGTTTTGCCCATTTGAAGCGAGCTGTGACTTGAGCGTCCCGGAAAGTCCAGTCCTGTTTTAAAAAACTTTCAGAATACGAAAGCAAATCAATATTTGCAGTCAAATAATCAACACATTAAATTCTAGACCTTTCTCACTGGTGATTTTGATGTATGTATGCAGTGGGCATGAATTATGTAACCAAAGTGACATTTTTCCCGTGTTAGTGACAGCGACAACAAAAATTGCAGGATCTATCTGTGATCTGATTCTTCCAATCTTTCACCATTTACCCTAAAGAATCACCCTTTCAGTTTTAAATAGATGTATATACAAGCTTACTGTATTTTATTTTATTTTATTTTATTTTCTCCTCAAGGAAATGAACAGAAATTAGCGTTATCAAAGCTGGAATGACATACAACCTCTTTAGTTGTAAATGCGCGTTTGTTGCTGATGATACTGTTGCGTTCTCCGTGCAGTATTTTCGTTCTCACAACACCTTGAACCCCCTATTCAATGGTGGCCGTGCCAGTGCTGGACCTGTTAGTGGTACCCCTCCAAGTGGAGCCAGGACAGTTGGGAGGTGGTTGAAGGACAGAAAAGAGAAAAAGAAAGAAGAAACTAGAGCCCAAAATGCTCAGCTCCATGCAGCTGTTTCAGTTGCTGCGGTGGCTGCTGCCATAGCAGCCATCGCATCGGCCACAGCATCTTCAGCATCAGGAAAGAATGAGCAAATGGCCAAGACTGACATGGCTGTGGCATCTGCGGCTACATTGGTGGCTGCTCAGTGTGTGGAGGCTGCTGAGGCTATGGGTGCTGAGCGTGACCATCTTGCTTCAGTAGTGACCTCTGCTGTGAATGTTCATTCCCATGATGATATCACCACTCTTACAGCAGCTGCAGCTACAGGTAATGACTTCACTTTGTGCCATTGATAAAGTTTTGCAAGTATTCCTGCAAACTATCCGTTTCTAGCCCGCATTATGTTAGTAGAAAATTTAAGATAGCCCATCGAAGTTATACTTAAATCGTTAGGTGAATCGGGTCTATTTTTGGGCTGTTAAGACATACTAGATGATCAACCATGGAAGCCACTGTGGCCTGTAAAAGTGAGAAAATCTGGAGAGTATCGACAAAGTTTTTTACATAAGTTTCATGTCCATCAAATACTGTTATAGCCGCTGCTACAGTCCCTGAATCTTAAAGCACTTCTGGATGAAATTTGGCATTCAAGGATGGTTATTTTCCTTCTTCTGCAGCTCTACGGGGGGCAGCAACCTTGAAGGCAAGAGCATTAAAGGATGTTTTGAACGTTGCAGCGGTAATACCAATGGATAGAGGCATCGGAATTTATGGTGTGGGAAACCATAACCGAAGCTACAGTGGTGAGCTTTCCAACGGGGAGAATTTCTTGGGTGCCTGTAGTGTAGAGTTCCTCGCCAGGGGCAGTGAGCTTCTCAAACGCACCCGCCAAGGTAAATTGATTATCCAACATTTTTTTCATCTGGTTAGTTTTATCAACTCGGAACTGAATACTAAACGGTCTACTTCCGTCAGTCTTTCTATATTTCCTGGAGAAAACAAAATATAACAGTTAACACCGATGACATTGCAGGCGATCTGCACTGGAAAATTGTCTCTGTTTACATACACAGAACAGGACAGGTGGGATTTTTCGAATTGTTTTGTTTAACATCTTATTAATCAACTTCCAAATTTCTACCTGATTCACCTGCAATTATATATATTTTTCCCCATTGTAGGTGATGCTAAAGATGAAGAGCAAACATATTGCAGGAACTATCACCAAAAATAAAAAGAGTTAGTATCCTGTTACCAGCTCTGCCATTTACTTAGGAGCACAAATTGTAATTCCAGTACCTTACTCTTACTGACATGTCTTGTGAGATACAGATGTGGTGCTGGAGGTTTGCAAGGATTTGCCGACATGGCCAGGGAGACATCTGTTTGAGGGTGGAGATGAGCGTCGATACTTTGGACTGAAAACACTAACAAGAGGTATTGTGGACTTCGAGTGCAAGAACCAGAGAGAACATGATATCTGGACTCAAGGTGTTTCAAGGCTTCTCTCAATTGTATCCCAAAGAAAGAACAGAATCCCATTCTAGAGTTCCACTAGAACTAAAGGCAATGGATCTGTTTTTATGACTAATTAGCTAAGTTTCTGAAGATACTGGAACCACTGTTGATTTTGTCCTTCTAAGAAATATAAGTGCAATGCAGGCATGAAAGAGGTTTGCTTTTGGAACTAAAAATGAAACTAGAGCTGAAAAAAATCATGTATATGCTTTCATGGTCGGCTTGACCGAAGCAATTGAAGCAGGGTTTTGTAGTTAAGGAACGTTAAAGAGGCTGACTACAACTAGATGATGTTTTTTAATTGAAAATGGTGGTTTCCAAATTTCAGGGCAAGGCAAAGCAGCAAACTCTTAATGTATATACCCGAATCAGATCGAACAGCAGAATAGCAATCAGGGAAGCAGACAAGGGAGGCCCAAGGAAGCTGAAATCATGATCCCAGTCTCCTTGCCGCCCAGAGAGTGTACAGAGTGAGACAAACCACCGCAACAAAAGTTCCGATGGCAGATTGCAAACTAACCCTCCCTGTTATGAAATCAGATAAAGCATCATCAGCGATCCAACTGGTGAAACGAGTAGGAACTAATAGAATCCACCAATCGAACAGCACTGGAACCTACAGTGAATAAAGATAATTGAATCAGACAGGGCAACTGCATGGTTGAAACGGCTTCCTGTCACGTTTTAAAATGGGAAGAGTACTTGGAGCAAATCTGGAAGTAAGAGTTTGAACAAAAATACTTAGAATTCTGAAGTACCAGGTAACTGTACTATGATCAAACAACTTAAGATATTTAATCATACAAAATTAACTCTCAAAAGTCGAGCAACAACACTAAAGAGAGACTTGCATATCTTACCACTGCTAAACGCACATGCAAGTCCAACCAGAATCCCGAGAGCAATGGTAAAAACCCCGAGGAGAAGATAATTCACTGGACGAAGCCAGTATAAGCGATACAACGGACACTAAATTGCACAAGTTTCAACCTCTACATCTCCCTTCTGCCGGGGATTTGTCCACGTCGTCGGCATTGGTCGACTTTGGTGCTTTTAATAGAAGGTTGTTTTTCCGGTGATGCAAATGGAAACTGAAACGCGGGGAAACAAGAGAAATGCCTTTGGGAGATGAAGATGGGGCAGAAATCTCAAGGCAATTTTTTTCTTATGAATCAGAAAAATATAGCGAGGAATATACTGAGCTACCATAGTTATGTTTCATTCCTTCCTTTGGAAGGTTTCCCGCGTTGTCGAGCCTGCATGTTCCCATAGTATATATATTTCGGCCAGCAATTCATCAACTAAGCCAACAGCCATCTCTTGTGCTTGGCGCCTGTTTTGAGATCATACAAACCGCATCCAAAGATTTTATCACAATTGAATGATCGTAGATCATATATTTGCCTATTGAAATCACTTTAGTTCATTGAAACAATCCTGACAGGACATGAATCTACACTTGGGACTCAACGATCATTTGTCCTCGACATGGAGCTTCACTTCTCTGGTCGAGGAAGCAGACAAAAATGAAATGGATTTTTATTTTTTTAAAAAAAGGAAATTGGTTAAGGCAAACCTCTGCGATGTAAATCCCAACTAAAATCCACGATTAATTGTCAACTGTTTATATGCAAATAATAACAGATCTCTTGTCATTCACATCTGCCCTTCCAATAATGGAGAAATGAGGGCAAAAAAGGCAATGACAATAGTAAAGGTACATTTGAAGTTTACAGTTTGGAACAAAAACTGAAAAATGGTCTTGTACACAGATACTGGACAGTGATTTCAGCTATTGGGCGGCTCTGAAGATGGTTAGCAGCGAGAGGAAGAGATTAATGATATCCAGATACAAACTCACTGAAGCCCATATGTATTCATCATAACTGAACCGCTTGATCAGGTTATCGGTGTCATATATGATGTATCCACAGAATATGATTGAAGCCAGGCACCCATAAATCATCACAGAGATTCTGCCCAGAGGAAAGAGAATCTACAGCCAGAAACGATTTGAAGCATTCAGAAAAACCATGAAAATTAAAACAATAGAAGGGGGGAAATAACAAGATTCAAAAAAAAGAAACAGAGGAAGCAGAATAAACATACCTGGATCAAAGAAAATACTATAAGAACCATGACTGCACCAAACAGGAAGGGGCCTAGGAAGTTAAAATCATGGCCTCTCCTAGCTGCCCAGAATGTGTACATAGTGAGACTGACAACCACCACGCTTGTCAGAATCGCAGACTCCAGAATCACCTTTCCTGTTGCCAAAAGAATTTCAACATTTTAGACATATATAGCTGATGATCATATTAAAACGATAACATATTGCCCAAATTCCAATAGCTTATTCAAGGAAAATCTTCTAGAAACACAATACAAACAGTGAAGAAAAGAGAGAGAGAGATCTAGACGGAAACAAAATGCCAATCCCAATTCATTTGGACATCTGCTAAACCAAAAGCATACAAGAAAAACACTCCACATAGTTATCAACTTTACCTATATAATCAAATAGCTGTTGCCCTAACCAGCCGAATTATTTTTTCCAAAAATAATTCAACTCTTCTAATCAAGAACAGCCAACAAACGCAGCAAGAAAATCACTAGTGTGCCCAAAATCAAAGACTTTTGTTCACTTCCACTCAATTGGGACATGTATGTTCATACAATTAGTTCCCTTAATAAATATGTCAAAGTTCCAGCCACCCATTCATAATATCATTAATGATATGCCCTAGAAGAGCTGCAATATCAAGAAACCATGACTATTGGGACACACTCAATTTTTTTCAGACATAGAAAGCAGGGCTCACCATTTTCTGACTCCCAGCATAAAGAAAACCCAAGAGGGCATCTAATTTTAGCCACAAAAGTAAATAAAAATAAAATCTTATTTATATACCTTCAGTAAAGGCACAAGTTAAGCCAACAGCAAAGGCGAGAGAGATGGTAAAAATTCCGAGCAGAATGTAGTTCACGGGATGTTTCTGGTGATAGTAATACATAGGCAACAGAGCTGCACAAAATCATTCATAATTAGAACAAAATCCACAACCTAATTTAAAGTAATTATTTCAAGAAAACTTAAAAGACATTATTTCAAGAAACTTACTAATAAAGGGTATGAGGATAAGCACTATATAGAGCGCCAACCCCGCCCCAGTAGTCGAAAAGAAGACGGAAATCGGACGGATAGAAACAACCACAGCTGCCACCGCGATTGTTGAAAGTAATTGAAAGCACAAGATTGAATACACCTTGCGAATAAAGGCCCACCGGAGTTGCGGGCTTTCAAGCATCATTGGATACAGAGGCCTCGCTCCGGCCTCCAAGTCAGTCTTCCCGTACGGATGTGACCACATCGAAGCAAACCTTTCCTTTTCTAGTTATGAACTAGTGGTACTGTAGTGTTTGGATGGCAAGAAAGTGAAGGAAAAAGTGATTTGTTTTCGATCTTTTGCGTAGGAAATGATGTGAAGAATTTAGTTTTTGAGCGAGGGTTGGGAAAGGTAGGAGAGGAGGGTCAAGATAATAGCGGTTTCCGTTAGATGAGAAACGTCAAGATACTTCGAGAGCTTTGGAGTACACGTGGTGTGTTTTCAATTGACACGTGGATTATCCATCACCGTATAGAGTTCTTGATTCTTTGTTCCTTCTTTATGCTGTTTTTGTGCCAGCGAGATATGGCTATCGGCCCGTTTTGAACTGCGATTACAAAGAATAATATAAAATGTTTTTAAATATATATTTTTAAATAAAATGTTTTTAAAAATAGCTAATTAATGAGCTGTCCTCTCAATTGGGTTAGAAACTTAGAATATTCTGAAATTTCTCATCAAATATCAACGTATATATCCTTTTAATCTATCCATGTATAAAAAGGATATATATTTTTGTTATGAAATAAATCACCATTTCAACATTTCCCGCTATTGAAAAGAAGAAAACTCTTGTCACTCCGCAACAAGCAACAAACACCACGAAAAATGGACCTCCGAGGATCGATTGACAGGAAAACCGATGTCGCATTGGGTCCTTCAGAGTCACTAACAACTCTAATCTACAGCGTCATCACCGTCGAGTCGATGGTGAGCATCTGTCTCTCTCGCGAGCCTTATTTCAAACAGTTTGTGGACAGTGTATGTAACCATGAATCTTAGTTATATATAGAATCTGCATTTTGATTTCTCAATAAACACAAGCAGGAAAATATTTCCATGTTGTAAGATAAAATATATTAATCTATATTTATCTCTCAATTTTTAAAATTTATTTTTATTTATCTTTGATGACTTTTTATTTATTTATTTATACAAATAGCTCTCAATTTATTTAATTAGTTGTTTGTATAAGTTTCTTGATTTAAACTTATAATTTTTTCATGTAATGTAGAAAAACCTGTATATCTATTTTTCTTTTTTGCTGAAAGAAAAAATTAAAAGACGGATCACAAGTGAAATAGCGAGAAGAAGAAGTGTAGATGCAGTAACAATATAAAAACGGTAAATGAATAAAGAATTTAAAAGTGAAAAAGGTGAAATTAAAGGAAAAAACAACAGTGATGATATCTAGAATGTGGAAGTTATGTTTGATAAATGATCTTGATGGATTTAGTTTGGATGAGAAGCCTGGCTGTCAAGAAAGATAGGATAGAACAAGCAGGATTACGCAGCTTTGGCTTTAGTTACAGAAAGAGTATATCATATGTCTCTATTTTCTCTCTTTTTTTTAAAGTGAGTTCATATGCAGTAAAACTTCAGACTCAAGTTTGAAAAACTGGAGAAAGGTTCGCCATTATATTATATACTGAAGGAATTTGTTAAACTTGAGATCCAAGTCTTATGCGACCCACCTCGGAAAAGGTTCGGCATTGTACGCACGCAGAAGGAATTTATTTAACTTGAGATCCAGGTCTTATGTGACCCAGTATATTTTGTTTTTTTAATCACCATTCATGGATTCATGAATGTTTTCTTGTCATTTCTTAAGGCAGATGCACAGTGCCAGGATTTTATGATAAAATGATATGGGCATGTTGCGAGTCCTCATTGCTAGTTGGAGTTCTCTTGTAGGCACAAAAAATTGCTTCTCCCATTGGATTAACTGCGGATAGCATGATGAGAAGCTTGTTCAAATATGCTATGAGTGGTCAATGGGAGGAAGTAATTGAAATTTACAGGCATAACCCAACAGCTTACAAAGCGAGAGCCACCAAGTCAGGAGACACAGCATTGCACATTGCTGTCAATGACGGCAAAGAAGATACCGTCCGAGATCTCGTAGAAATAATTTCCAGCCACACCAATAGTGGAGCTACGGAAGTTCTGAAAATTGCAAATAAGCGAGGCAATACCCCTCTCCATCTTGCAGCTTCGACGGGGAATATCAAGATGTGCAGTTGCATTGCTCGTAAAGATCCATCTTTGGTCGGAGTCCGTAACCATGACAGTGAGACCCCATTCTTCTCGGCTGCTCTGCATGGTAAAAAAGATGCTTTCCTTCTTCTCCATAGTATTTGTGGCGTTGATAAAGGCCGTTTATATTATAGGAGAAAGGATGGTGAAACTATCCTTCATGTTACCATCTCTGGAGAATATTTTGGTGAGCCAGATCGATTTCTATTACAAAATTTTCTTTTCAAGATTTTATTTAGAAGATGGGGATAAAAATTAATCAATGCCAGCATTTTAACTCTTTTTTTAACGTTGTTCCACAGATTTATCATTTCAAATTATCCACTTGTATGAGGAGCTTGTTTACTATGTTGACCACCGAGGAACATCCCCTCTCCATCTCTTAGCAAGCAAGCCTACTGCCTTTAGAAGCGGTTGCCACCTTGGAGGATACAGGAAGATCATATATAACTGTAAGGCCTCGTTCATTTTCATTTTCCCGCTTATATGATTGATTATTTACAAGCAAATCTCAGTTAGGAATTTAATTTCACTGCAGTATAATTTAGATTTTGTAAGAAGATAATTAGTCAAACACACTACACATGCAAGAATCAATAACAAAATAAATCAACCACAAAAACATCAAATTTATTACGTGGAAAATTCTCACTGTCATAAAGGAAAAGGCCACGTACGAGAACAACTCCAAAATCATCTATTATAATTAGGAAAGTAATATAATTACTCAAATTTCTTAACAAGTAAAAATATTGATAATTATACTAGTTATTTTTTTTTTAACTAAATCCATGTTGTAGTAACTTATATTTTTATGAAATAACTATATTAAACACCATAATTCTTCGTTGAATATCCAATACATTAATTCTATAGAAAACCCAAGTCAAAAAAATTCTTGCTTCCTTGTTAGAGCAATCCACAAAATCAATTAAAAAACTATTTTCCCGTTCTCTTCCATTGCTCGCATAATACCAAAAAGAAAGAACATATTTCTTTATGGTTTTCCAAACATGTGTCGGCTAAATACCCCCCCAACACTTCACATCTTTGCTCTCTTTTTTCTCTTTAGAATATTTTATTATTATTAAAAAGTTGTTTTTAATATAAACATATCAAAATAACATAAAACAATATAAAATATAATCCTAATCAATTAATCGTATAGGTCAATATCATAGGCTGAACCATTAACCAACAAGTCCTAAAGAGTTGTGTAAATGATACCTTATTTCTTGAAAAATGTTAATCCTCTAAAGTGTAAATAAAATGATGCCTTGTCTCATAGTAACTTGAGGTGATTCATGTTTGGCTTAGCTATTCTCCAATTTAATAGGTACATTTGTTGAAGAGCTTAGGGCCGAGGAAGTATCAAATGCTCCACAAGATCAGTCCTCCGACCAGCACGTTGACAGTCACTGTTATCCAAAGAATTACGAAACATGCTGTAATTTCTTCTGGCTGCTGAAAAAAACCGTCGAAGTGGGTATGTAAGATGGACTCTCTCTCTCCCACTTTAATAAGTGTAATATAACTTGATGTGGTGCGAGTCTTATTTTAAGTCAATATAGTGGCTTGAAGGTACTAGGAAAAGCATCATCTCTTTCACCTCATAATGGTCGATGAAACTGTAAAATTGATTGAAAAAACTAGTTGACCGCTCAGAAGGCAACTATATGATTCTAGTCATATACAGATGTAATTTCATACTATACTCTTTAGTGAAATATTTGATGATTTTGCATTCTATTGCTAGAACGCATTAATTCTCAGAGTTGCTGGACAGTAGTTAACAAATTTCAGTTAAAATATCCAAGGGCAAAACAACACTGAGCATCAGTGCAGGTTTCTGTGTATTTAGATTTTTTTTTTTGTTGCAATAAGTGCTCTTACATGCTGTAATGAAACCCATGTTTGTGTTTTCAGTAACAAAGCTTTATGAAGATCCAAAACACAAGACAGGAGATGCAGAAAACCAACAAGGTGAGTTGGTATCTCACAGTGGATTCGATTTCATATGTCAAACCTGATTAGGTGCGTTTAACAATTCAACAAAAATTCACATATGTTGTTTTTTTCCCAAAACATATACATGTAGCAGAAATTGAAGTTTCAAAATATTATGGTAGATAGAAATAGAGTTATTTACAGTTTATACAAAAATTATCGAAAGATCATTTGTTTTTTTGGCTTTTGAATATTTTTTTCAAGATATGGTAATTGAAGTTTCAAAATATTATAGTAGATAGAATTAGACTTATTTATAGTTTATACAAAAATTATTTAAAGAACATTTGTTTTTTTGGCTTTTGAATATTTTTTTTAAGATTAGGTTGTCACATATCACAATCAATCCAAATATCTAGCCTCTAATGATAATCCACACGAATTACTAGTGAAAAATCTCTTAAAACGTTTTTAAAAAAAAAGTGATTGTTATATCTTAGAGTGTTGACTCTTTTTTTATATATATATTTCACCTGTTTCTATACTATATTTTTCTAAAATTTCACAAAAAAAAAAAAGAGACATAACATTTTATTTATAAGAAAACTTAAATACTCTATAAATGGAAAATTATATTTGCCTCTTAAATAATATCATATATAAATTCATTCAATTAAATCTCTAGATTTTTTCTAGCTTTAGAATTGTAATCACCTGTAATAAATACATTGTAGTCTTCAATATCTTAAATTTATTTACAATTCAATCATACTTAATTAAGTAATTCATTTTCATTTTTGACCAATGATTTTTATATATGTGACCCATTAGATTTTCTAATAAGTTGATCCAAATATAAATTATACTTTTAAATAAAATAAGATTTAATAAATTAGAAAATTTTAATAATTAATTAATTTATATTTGAAGATCAAGTATAATATAAATTAATTAATGTATCTATTTTAATCTATTAAATATTAGAAAAGTCATAAGTAGTTTGACTTAACTTTTTCAATGACTAATTTTTCATTATAATTATTATCCCTTTATCATGAATGTTTTTATTTAAATATTATAACAGAGTATATTTACTTTGTTAAAGTTCTCAACATTATAGTCATTAACTATTTGAATAAGATTTTAAAAATCTTTTTAAAGTTCATTACGTATTGACCAAATATTTCATAATCAATCTTATTTGAGAAAAGATGGAATGTTTTTCTCTCATTCACTTAGGTTGATGAATCTTTTTTTGATTACTCAAATCTTTTACTCTATAAGAATAGTTGTTTCTTTTTTTAAAAGAAAAAATATAATGTGTTGATCTCAACAACTTTAGTTAATATTCAGTATTAATAGAACATTGATAAAAAATAATAATTTAGGAACAACTTCTTTTTTTTTTTTTGAATAACGTGGGAACCACATGACTCGGAAAGCGCACTTTGTGGGCCCAGGGCATGTGTAAACCCCCGGCTGTCCCAGGCTCTTACAGGGGACCCGAAGGTTGGCAGAGGGACTTGAACCCTGGCCTCCCGTGTGTGAGACGAGACAACCAAGGCCCTTGCCACTAAGCCAAGCCCCTGGGGACAATTATAGCAACTTTATAATTTTTTGTACAAAGCATTATTGTTCTATAGAGTTAATATTTGCTCTAGATTCATTTTATAATATTTAAAAATGAATAATAAATATATTTTAAATTAATAAAATCAATATTAGATGCGGTAACATTCACTAACTACATGTCCCAAAACTCAAAATTCGGATGAAATCTTTTACAGGTTCCATAAATAGAGAAACATGTTTCCCGTAAGTCTCTGATTAACTCTGCAATTGTCTTGGTGTTTGCAACATTCTTCTTTTTGCAAAATGGAATCAATCTCTTAATGTGCAGGAAAGCAATCAGCCACCGGAGCTGGAGGACGCAGATTAATGCCTTCTAATTATGATACCTTCTATGAATTTGTCAAATTTGTGTCTAAGGCAATGCTAGTCATTCTTGGATCAGGTGTGCTTCTTCACCTTCATTGACATCTCAGTTATCAATTAATATGCACATGACTTGACATATAATAATGCCTTGATTATGATTTTTAATGTTGGAAGGATCATCGGAGATAAAAAAGTTAGAGGCGAAGAAGAGGAAACATATATGGTCTGTTCAGGTAATGAGGAAACTTCTTCAGCAAACCATCGTGTATGAGTATGAGCATGATGGAAGTAGTCCCCTGCAAAGTGAAGTTGATGAAACGTACTCAGACATGGAGGAGCTACAGGAAATCGCCCGGCACACAAAGAATGACCAAGAAAACAAAAAGAACCAGAGCACAGGAGAGGATAGCAAATACAAGGATGGTGAAGGTAATGCAATGAGGGTTTCTTCCTCTTTAAAATGTTTAATTATGGCATTTGTCTCTCTTTTTTCCCCTCTCTGTTCATTAGCAGGCTTCAGTTTTGACTTTTGAGCACTTTAGCTCTTAATTTCCTATCCAATAAAGCCCAGACTCTTGCTTTCAAATGGAATCTCACAAATTTAAATCTTTGTGAAGTTGATAAAATTCATTTTATCTTGGCATACATAAATTGCAACTTGTATCATTAACAGGGAAGGAGGAAAAAACTTCTGAAATAGGAAAGATGAAGATACAGATACTAACAGCAGAAGAGAATGGTGTCACTGAAATGCTGGAGAAAATACTTAACCTTTTTCAAGTGGGAAACATGGACTTGGACAAAAAGAATATCGTACTAATGGGAACAAAGAAGCCCAAAGCCCCTTTGATGAAAATGAGGGAGACGCCCATCATAATTGCGGCAAAGAATGGTATTGTAGAAATGGTGGAGAAAATCCTAGAAAAGTTTCCTGTGGCAATTAACGACGTGAATGCGGAGAAGAAGAACATTGTTCTATTGTCTGTGGAGAACAGGCAACCACATTTATATCAGTTCTTGCTCTTGCTCTTGCTGAAGAAAAATACCGTGAAAGAAAGCATATTCCGTCAAGTAGACAGCAAGGGGAATAGTGCGTTACACCTTGCTGCCACACTGGGAGACTTTAAGCCTTGGCGCATTCCCGGTGCTGCTTTACAGATGCAATGGGAGATCAAGTGGTTCGAGGTAAGTATGATGTGTACCTCCACATTGTTTATACAGAACATCTCTTGAACATTTTCAAGGATTATATTTAGATTAATTGATAATAATAATATAATGCAGTTTGTCAAGAACTCGATGCCACCCAACTTCTTTGTTCGTTACAACAAGGAAGGAAAGACCCCGAGAGACATATTCACCAAGACCCACAAAGACCTTGTGAAAAGTGGTGGCGAATGGCTAACTAACACGTCGGAATCATGCTCCGTGGTGGCTGCACTGATTGCGACGGTAGCCTTTGCAACATCGTCCACCGTCCCAGGTGGTATCAATGAGATGACTGGAAGTCCAATTCTTGAAGATCAACCTGCGTTCAAAGTCTTTGCTATCTCGTCTCTCATTGCTCTATGTTTCTCGGTCACGTCCGTGGTCATGTTTCTTGCAATTCTAACTTCTCGATACCAAGAGAGGGATTTCGGCCAGGATCTGCCGAGGAAGCTTCTGGTTGGACTAACTTCACTTTTTGTATCCATAGCTTCTGTGCTGGTATCATTTTGTGCGGGCCATTTCTTTGTGCTCAGAGATGAACTCGAGTACGCAGCCTATCCGGTGTATGCAGTGACTTGCCTGCCGGTGACTTTCTTCGCCGTGGCACAGTTTCCCTTGTATTTTGATCTTACATGGGCAACCTTTAAGAAGGTGCCACAGCGTAGCTACATGGTGGTTGCCTAGCTACAAATGCTTTGCTCGCCCTTTTCTTTTCTTCGGTTCCCTCGTATGTTCATCCTTTTCTATTCCCAGTTGTAATTTTTTTCATACTTCTGATGTGATGACAGACACGGTATGCCTATTTGTAGTTGGACCTTTAGTATTATTTTTTATATTTTATTATTTATAATATATATGGTTTATATTTACATCAATTATTTTTTATTTTTTATATTAAATATTAAAATCTCAAATATATTTTCTTAAAAAACGTTTTTAGGTTGAGTCGGTCAACCTGTGTGACTTAGGACCTAACTAAATTAACCTGAGTAAATTTAATAATTATGATTGTAATAAACTAGTTTCAGTCAAGTATTTAACAATCAAATATTTCTATCGTTACAGAGAATTTCATTTTAAGGAGCCTAAAAAGGGGAAACAATAGGTTACTGTTTGGAAGTTTGGTTGCGGATGTATTTTAAAATGATTTTTGTTCAGAAATAAATTAAAATGATATTTTTTTTAGTTTTTTTTAAAATTATTTTAGACATCACCATATGAAAATAATCTAAAAACACTAAAAAATAATTTAAAATAAAAAAATTAATTTTTTTTAATTTTTTTTTAAATGCATTATCAAATACTCTTAAAATCAAAGGTATCTGTCTCCTTTAAAAACAATAATTTAAAATAAAAAAAATAATTTTTTTAATTTTTTTTTTAAATGCATTATCAAATACTCTTAAAATGAAAGGTATTTGTCTCCTTTAAAAATAATAATTATAAAAAAAGAAGCACTACGAATTGATGGATTAAAAGAACAAGCTTTATAAAAAGTAAAAGCTAAATCAAATATTATTATTGTCTGCTTTCTTTTAGGAAAGCCAAATATCGATTTTCCTTTTTTAAATTAAAACTGAACACGTCTCATTGGTCCATTTTGGAAAAGCTAGTAGCATGAGTAACACGTAGATGACAATTTAATTTGAAAATAATAGATATTACTCTGATATTATTTTAAATGATAATAAATTCTTTATATTCAATAAATAAATTTATTTGAAATCTGGTAATGAATATATATTTATAGTATATAAATATTTTTATCTTATAGATAATTAATAAAATATAAATATTAACAAAACATGATCACGAGTTCCATTACCGTCCTTAAGAGGCGTAACGTGGTATTAAAGGGTTTAAGCTCTGCATTGTATATCTCGACATTGAGTCAAGTCATGCACACTTTATAAGAATCTGGAACAAGCAGAATTCTACTAGCTTTTCTAGGTCTACAAAGCATGACTAGGGTGGGGTTTACTATCATCCAAAAAAAGAAAAAAAATACCATTACCATCCCTAAGTATTGCCGATGGAAATTAAGGGGGTGTTTGAGAATGCGGAAAGTATTTTGGAATTTTTTTTATTTTTACTTTGTACTTTGAATTAAAAAATAGTATTTTTAAATTATTTTCATGTGTTGATATCAAAAATAATTTTTTAAAAATAAAAAACACCACTTTAATGAATTTCCAAAAAAAAAAAATTCAAAAACAATTTCAACTAAATATAAGTACGAAACGTGACACACGGGAGGAATCTAGGAAACTTGAAACCCTAATGCAAGTATATAATGAGGTCCCTCATCCCTTTTTCCTGTGCTAAATTAAATATATAAAGAGGGAAATTAATTTATTGAGAGATAAAATAATTTGCAAACAAACAACTACCATTAAAATTCACTTTCTCAGCACTAGCGTGAGAGATTAATTATAACGATAGCGATTGGTTGCTATGATTTGCCTAGCTAGCTAATCCGTAATACATTAGTCGAGCATGGGGATTTTTATTGAAAATATTTTGCTAATTTCGAGAATAAGCTTCCTCCACTCGTCTATAAATGAGGTTTGCTGAACTCTCTGGACACTCATCGTTGCATGGGCTACCAGTCGAATTCATTTTCGATCGTCCGCCTACTATAAGTATACATAACTCTATCAAACCACAAACCAATCCATTTTCACTCGAGAACACACACCCATACCTGACCAGCAGATAAAATATGACCGCCCCATCTTCTTCAAACGCAACCCCTCTGGAGGAGGATAAGAAGACGGTTTGTCTACCTGTTTTGGAATCATGGAAGTACTATGAAGAATGGAGGAAGGAGATGAAAGATATATTAACTTCACAGGAATTGTGGGAAGTGGTGACACGTGATCAGTATGAGCGACCCAAGGACGCCACTGAACTCGCAACTTGGGACGACGATCAGAAAAGGAAATACCGTACAGCTCAGAACCAGAGTGCAAAGGCCTTGATGTTAATTCAACGAGCAGTTGGCGAGGAGATCATGAAGAAAGTGCATGTCGAGTTGCAAGAGAAAATCAGTACTAAGAAACCAAAAGGCTCCGATCAGGTAAGCATCCATCTTATATACGCTGAAACCTCTCTCTCTCTCTCTCTCTCTCTCTCTCTCTCTCTCTCTCTCTCTCTCTCTCTCTCTCTCTCTCTCATATATATTGCCTCGTCAAGTAAAAGTTTGATTTTAATGGAGGAGGGTAGACAAATATTTAAGGGTAATTTCCATCTAGCTAGGATCTCGATCAAGGACTCATAAAAATCATTTTTTAATTATTTCCATTAAGTATATAGCGTTTTTTTTTTCTTTTTCTTAACAGCGTCGTCAATCGGCAGAGCGGTTTGAAAAGGAAAAGTGTAAAGATGTTTGGGATACAATTGGCAATCTATACGGTCGATCCTCATCTAACATTAATAAGGTAATTGCTGTTCCTGCACTGTCACATATTTAATAGTTCATTTTTTTTCCTTATTAATAATACTATATAAATAAATATTGGCACCTTATTCTAAATTTCCAATATTCAATATGAAATCGTAGTGGGGTTTTTTTCATGCTCCTCAACCATTAATGTCCCACGTATAATGTATCACTCATTATCGATCACTTCTCGTTTGGTTTATATATAATTTATCTGTTTGTTTGTAAATCATTTTTATTTTTATTTTTATTTTTAAAAAAAGAGGAAAAGGCTAGGAAAAAAGTAGAAGGTGAAATAATATCTTATTTTATACTAATTGTAAGAAAAACTTATGAAAAACTTGAGGTTTTAGTTGAGGTTTTAAAAATAATTTTAAACTAACCTCTTATCCCACTTTCTTTCTTAAATAAAAAATACTTTAATCTTAAAATTTATATAGAGTACTCATTGTTATCTTATAATTGATTTTATTAATTTAATTAAAGATAAAGAAAATCGGAAGATTCCAACTTATAGATTCTAATAACGTTTTTTACATATTAACCCCGCCGTTTAATATTATATATTTTTACAACATTAAAGATATGTTTGAAAGTGTGTTAGATGTTATTTTTTAAAAGTATTTTTTATTTGAAAATATATCAAAATAATAATATTTTTATTTTTAATATCAGTATATCAAAATAATTTTAAACTATTTATTTTAAAAAATATAAAATATTGTCGAACTGCATTTTCATTTTAAGAGAAAAGTAAAACCGTGTTTTATTCCAAGCAATGTTGATCTAGGACATCCACTACAGTAAGCCAAAATTCAAAGAGTTAAAAGGGATTTTCACAAACACAATTTTGATAAAGAAGTATCTACACACAAAAAGAAAATTGATGGTATGGAACTCAGATTTTGTAAGAGTACCTTTAAGGAACATGCTATTTTAAATACTTAAATTGATAAAATAACATTATAAATATGGTTTTTATTATTATGTATATTCCAATAAAAAACAATTTGAAAAGTCAATTACATTAAAGTGAAAAAAAATAAGTGTTTTATTGTTTCTTAAAAAAAAAATTGATGTTATTTTTTTTTATATAGCTGCATTTAGTTGTTTTTTTTTTTATTAGTTTCACTTTTTTGGTCTAATCTAGCATTACTGGTTGTGACAGGAAAATCAGAAGGCAACGGCTGAAGAATCTAAGAAGCTGACGATGAATGTGGACACGAGCCACAACGAGCAGGAGCTGGAGGAGGCCACCAAATCGAGCTTGTTTGAATATGCCATGCGAGGTGACTGGGAGAAAGTGAAAGAAATCTACACAAGAAAACCAGCAGCTCACTGTGCAAAAATCACGAATTCAAGTGACACAGCATTACACATTGCAGTTATTGATGGAGAATATGACATCGCGGAGCAACTGGTAAACCTAATGTCTTTTGAAGAAGCCAGATCGGCTCTGCTAGTAAAAAACGAGCTGGGAGATACACCTCTCCATCTGGCAGCTTTTGTGGGGAACGCCAAGTTGTGCGGTTGCATTGCTAGTAAAGTTTACAAGATCAACACAGTAAAGAAGAATCAGAATTCTGAAAACGAAGAAGTCAAGAGCGTTCAGAAAACATCAAATGAAATAGAAGCTGCGAGGGATATTCTTGTCGAGGAAAATGAAGAAGAAAAAGAATATATCCTATTAGTCGAATGCAACAAGGAAAATGAGGCACCATTGTTCGTGGCAGTTGCCCAGGGTAAAACAGATGCTTTTCTATGTCTCCACAGTTATGCTCTCCCCAAACAACTCATTTCATACTACAGAGGGAACAAGGGCGGCGATACCATTCTCCATGTCGCCGTCTCTGGAGAATATTTCGGTGAGAATATATGTGTATATATATATGTGTGTGATCATATACGTATGTATGTATGTATGTATGTACAGTAACATGAACCACGTCGAAATCTGATAAAAATTGATGCGCATGCAGATCTAGCATTCCAAATAATCCATTTGTATCCCGATCTTGTTAACATGGTAAATGAAAGAGGAATGTCTCCGCTCCATTGTTTAGCGAGAAGATCTACAGCCTTCAGAAGTGGCTACCGCCTTCGTCCTCACTACAGCATCATATACCACTGTAAGTATATATTTAATATTCGAATTTCATATATTTGCTCATTTTTTGGAAATGTAAGCTCTTAGGAAGCTGTCTGTTTTAAGAAAAAAGGAAACAAGATCGAAATGAGCCTTACCATGCTGTTAAACCGTTCCCAAAATTGAAAGGTACAATTGTTGATCAACTGAAGATAAAAAGGGTTGGGGACAAAGAATCTAGAATGCAATCTGACTCCACAAATCGGCCATCCCAAAACAGGAACAATCATCGCTGTCCAGACAACTATGAGACATGTTTTCACTTCTTTACGTTGGCCAGGGCTTTTTTTAGCATTACAGGTATGTATGTGTATGCATATAATATATGGTTTTACAGATTTGGTCATAAGAAATAATTTATTATGTCCCATCTTTCCCATTGTTTAGAAGAGGGGAGATAAAATGAAAAGTATCATTTAGACATCTTCTAGCGATAAAAAGAATTTACTAATTTTGGTATGTAAGACTCGTGCGATAAGAAGTGTTTTTCATTCAATATCTTGTGTGAAAAAATAGATTGAGATTGGAAGAGAATTTTTTGTATGATTTTTTGTTTTTGACCATTTTATAAGTATTTTGAGTTGATGAACTGATTTATTTATTTTATAAAATAAACTTTTGAGTCCATAAAAAAAATTGGGTTAAATGATTCTAAAAACAGACTATACATAGCTTTTTTCTATAAAAACAAAAAAGGGCCAAACATGATAAAAATTAAAAGCCGGGAATATTTTTTAATGGGTCAGACTCAAGCACTTGGTATTTTTTTTTAACTTTAAGTTTTTTTTATTAAGATTTGATTTAAGTAAAATAAAGTGATTAAATATATGTGTGGTGATAACCTAGAGGGTTTTCAATTTTAATTGAGATTAACTATATGGTCTATATTGTGGGATCAAATACCTTGATTTATATTTATCTTTAATTTTTTTATTTAGTATATGATTAGCATTGGCAACTTTTATTTGCATTAATTGTCACATATAAATTTTTTATTTAATTAATTAAATATATACATCAAATTTTTATTTATAATTATATTTTTTGTAAAACAAATGGGTTCAAATGCTAAAAAAAAAACTTATGTTTTAATCTTTTGATCTAACCCTTACAAAACATTAGTGGAGTAACTAGTTTGTATATGAAGGTGATCACAAATAATCTATTAACTATTTAGTCACGAATTTAGCCAGAGAATCCAGTTGAGTAAAAATAAAATCCCAAAGTCGAAATTGAAATAGAAAATCGATGAACGATCTCAAATTGAATATTGAACCGTAGTTAATTTTGCTCTGCCTATATTTCATCTTTTTTATTATTATATGGAAGTATTTGACCTCAATTTGCTCTTAAATGTTGTAAACAAATTTATAGGACAAGAGAAACTCTTGCCAACTACATCTTCCTCCCCGACGTCCCCTGATACTAACAATTCTGGTCATCCAATTCAGATCTTGATTTCTTGGCTGAAGAAAGCTTTTGGAGGTACGGACGTAAATGCATTTTCTTCTACCAATTAATGCTATGAAAACCCTACCATGTGTATAATTAATTATAAGCTATTATAATTTCTTTTAATATCTGTACCCCTGCTTCTAAGTTTCTAACTACACCCATTTGCTATATATATATATATGCAGGAGACGAAGCGGTCCCTGGGTCAGCTGGAGAAAGCAGATTAGTTCCTCCAAATTATGGTACTATCTATGAATTATTGAAGCTTGGGTCGAAGGCAATGTTAGTCATTCTTGGATTAGGTATGGTTCTCTCCATATTTATGGTGTGATATTGATATATACATTTTATTATGTGTGTGACACACTTGTAGGTTGTTTTTGTTTATTAGCATATTAAGATTGATGAATGAGTTGCACATTAGAAGAGAGGAAAGGGAAAAAAATGGATGCACACTAAAACTTTGATTACGATGTCATTGATATATTCAAAAAAATCTTGACAATACAAATCTAATGACACTATGTAATATAACCATCAATGATTCTAGTGGGCTACACTTATCACCAAAAGTAAGTGTGCCACAAGTTATTTTTAGGCAATAAGTGTGACATGTTTGAGTAATTGTTGATTGTATTTTTTATGGTGTTAAATTTATCTTATTAAAACTTTTTTTTGATGATACAAATAATATTATATCAATAGCTTCGATACATCCTTACTTGTGTTGGTCAATCATTTTTTAAATTTACATTTTCAAGGATCGTCGGATATAAGAAAGATACGAGTGAAGAAAGAGAAGCACATATGGTCCATTCAAGTATTGGACAAACTTCTTGAAAAGAATGCACTGTACATGTATGAGAGAAGTGGGAGTGGTGGAGGGAGACCCAATGACCCGACTAATTCTTCTATTTTGGACGCAAGTAAACAGGATGAAGGTAGTGAAATAAGTTAAATTTTATCCTTCATGATATAATGTTAGCTTTTGTTTTGACATGATTAAAAAACTATAACTTGTGTTGTCTGTATGTCATTAGGGAAGCTCGAAATTACTTATAAAATGGGAAAAACAGACACTCCATTATTAATGGCGGCAAGGAATGGCATCACTGAAATTATGGAGAAAATCCTAGACAAATATTCTTTCGCGATTCACGACTTAAACTCGCAAAAAAAGAATGTGGTGTTGTTGGCAGTGCAATATAGGCAAACCCATGTTTATCAGTTTTTGATAAAAAGATGGAAGAAAAACAAGGTACCGGATAGGGTCTTTCGCCAAGTTGATGACCAGGGAAATAGCGCAATGCATCATGCAGCTGCCATGATTAAGGATTATAAACCTTGGCGCATTCCAGGAGCTGCTTTACAAATGCAATGGGAAATCAAATGGTATAAGGTATATATGACACAAGCATGCATGTGTAAACATAAACAAACTCATGGAGTGACCCAACTTTCTTTCTTTTCTTTTCTTTTTGGTAAAATTGACCTTATTTTCTTAATTTATGCTAATTTAACCCAACTATACTATGATCCATCAATGCACCAACCAATCAAATTGCTTATGTTTTCATAGACTAAATTCAATTTAAATAGCGTAACTCTCTAGTTTATATCTTTACTTGCAGTTTGTAAAGAGTTCCATGCGACAAAATTTCTTTCCTCCCTTTAACCATAGAAGCGAGACCCCGAAGGAAATGTTTAGCAAGTCACACCAAGACCTTGTTAAAAGTGGAGGCGAGTGGCTAACCAGCACATCTCAATCCTGCTCCGTGGTGGCAGCCCTCATTGCCACTGTCGCCTTTGCAACATCATCCACTGTACCTGGTGGCAACGAGGAAAAAACTGGCACTCCAATCCTCGAAAACCAAATTGCATTCAAAATATTTGCTATCACATCTCTCATAGCTCTCTGCTTTTCAATCACTTCTGTGATCATGTTTCTTGCAATACTAACTTCTAGGTACGAAGCTAAGGATTTTGGCAGTGATTTGCCAATAAAAGTTCTGCTTGGCTTAACATCGTTGTTTGTGTCCATAGCTGCCATATTGGTATGTTTTTGTGCGGGGCATTTCTTTGTGCTTAGTGATGAACTGAAGTTCGCAGCTTTTCCGTTGTATGGAGTGGCTTGCCTTCCAGTGACCTTTTTTGCTATAGCGCAACTTCCATTGTACATTGATCTTATAAAGGCTACATTGACAACGGTGCCACAACGTAGGTATGCGGTGATTGTTGCTGAAAAGAACGACAATTCCTCTCCACAGAGTGACAATGCAAATCAACCTTCAAGTAACAAATCTATATTGGATAAAAAATGAAGACAGACATTTAACAAAGCAACAAGCTGGAGACAAAACTTCTCCGAATCAAGAAACAAATGAAGACACTTGAAGCATACCAGTATCCTCTATATTCACTTACCAAACCATATTGCTTGTTATTTCAACCCTTTATTTCCTTTCAGGTTTGCATTTTACCTTTTTTATGGTTTTGTATTTTTTTCTGTTTTTTTTGTCTAGATCTGATCAAAATGCTATAACATTGTTTGTTTTAAATATCTTCTGGGTTGTTTTATATTTTGGATAATTGACTTGTGCTGGAATTTGTTTGTTTCTCAATCTAACACTACCATGAAAATCTTTAAATGTTATTGAAAGCTAAGAAGACTTGAAAAACCATATTAATGGTTTATGATGGTGCACATCTAGTTTATAGAATGTTGCATGCCAAGATTTACAGTAAAATTAATTATATAAATAGTTAACCTGTACATATATAACTATTGTCTATAATAAAATAAACAACATAATCTGAGAAGTATATTGTGAATCGTTCTATACTAGTGATCTCTGCGATTCAAGCATCTCAAAATCAAAGATGCAAAGCTTGAAATGTAAAAAAAAAAAAAAATGCAGGTCGACCAAGACTTTTAGTGAAAATATTGAATTTTTGCAAATGAGTGGGAACATAAGGGATTTTAAGGTCTCAGATGCCATCAATTCTCGTACATAATGATACTCTAGAGCAATGTGTTTGGAAAGCTTATGGGAGACTGGATTAACAAGGAGAAAAATGAATTTTTGATTATAAAAAAGCATGACCAAAAGAGACTGTTGGATCAGAAAATCATTGATTGCTTCTTAGAGCTCCAAGATACTAGATTACCACCCAAATGTCATAACCTGAAATTGAGCGACATGTGTTAGACAGATAGCCTAATCGGCATTTGAATAATCAAGAATGTCTTTAGAGGTAGACAAATTGAAAGATAAACCAAACCAAAGAGTTCCTGTTACATAACACAATATTCACTTAACAACCTAAAAGTGAGAAATAAATGGCTTATGCATGAACTGACTAACAACACTTACAACATGAACAATATACAAACAAGTGATTGTGAGATATTAAAGGGCATATATAAGTGATTGATAGATATAGAGATCATCAAAATCTTTCCTGACAATGAGAAGGTGTTAAATGACCAACATAAGAGCACTCGATGGTTTGGAATCAACTAACTATGCACGTCGCAAGATCTCAGGAGCATATTTGGCTTAACAAAGAAAAAAGACCAATAAAAATGGGATGAACTTTAAAACTTCAAAAATAATTTAAAGATCCAAGGCTTTTGGTGGCAAATTCATGAGTCAGGTTATGAAGATATTCATCAAAGAATGTCGAATTGCTACCAGTCATGACAGTGTCTTCAACATAGAGAATAAATAGATTATATCAATGTCTTTAAATAAAATAAATAAAGACGAGTCATCATGATTATAAAGGAAGCCAAGAGCAAAAAAAAACAAGCCAAATTGATGGAAACCATTAAAAAAAAATGTATTTTTACTGTCAAGTTAAGAAAAAGGTCAGTTTTTAAAGATAATCAGAAATAAAACATTATTAAACCATTTTTTTAAGACTAATTAAACCAATTAAATTTATTTTAAGACTTTCGATCTCACCCAATTTTGTTTTTTAAAGGCTAAAATCGGTAAATCAAAACCGAATCTGGTTCAAATTAAAAAAAATATACTATATTTTTTTTTATTCTTCCGGTTCGGTTTACGATTTTTGGTCTAATTTTGTTTTGGTGAAACGGGAGAAGAAAAAGACTTGGTTAAAGTAATTTTTTTTAAAAAAAAACCAAAACTATTTTTTATTTTTTTAGTTAATAAAACCGATCCAAACCGAATTGGCTGGTTTAACCTGGTTTAAATTTTTTTTTATTTGATTGTTTTTATAGATAAAAACCAAACCAAACCGAAAATTATCACCTTTAACTCTATTAATCGGACATGTTTAATGGATAGAAAAGAGTTTTTTAATCTGATTACTGTGCTTCAACCAAACTTATCCTAGCTTGTGTTTATTCATTAGAAAAATCTGACCTTTTCACTTGTAATTTAATTAATTAATCAGGCATGGTAATAATGAATTAAAGATTCATCATAGATTTCCGGGAGAAAAAAATATGGTCGGAGCGTTTTGAAAAATCCCGAAGGAAGGAAGTTTTACTGCCGTAAATATGTAATGGGTGGGGGCAACGTTAAAAAGGCTTTACCGTATTACGTGGCGACCTGGGGTTGCAGTACCATCCATCACATGAATATATTAAAAATTAAAATTAAAGCCTCCTTTAAAAATAAAGCTGGAAGAGTGAGATGCCGCGACACCAAACGGCCCCCCCTCTCCTCAACTTCCACGCACCCTCTCGCTCTCCTGCCCATCTCACCCCGTAATATTTTTCACCCTTAAAAGTACAACAGATTCACCAAAATGCCACTCAAAAGTGTAAAATCTCGCTAAATTCTTCATCCCTGCAAGCTCCGGTAACCGATCACCGGACCCGAAATCAAACATCATGCAACCGGGAGAGACGGTTTCCCGGTCAGCTCTAGACAAACCCCTTCACCAGCTAACCGAAGATGACATTTCTCAGCTCACTCGCGAAGATTGCCGCCGTTACCTCAAAGAAAAAGGTCTCTCTGTCTTGAATATAGTAGTAGAGAGAGTCATGGTTTTTGCGTTTCCTGTCTTTTTAATCTCTTTTGTTGGTGGTGGTGACCGTACAAAAAATAGGTATGAGAAGGCCATCGTGGAACAAATCGCAGGCAATACAGCAAGTGATTTCACTCAAAACACTCCTAGAAACGACGCCGGAGACAGAATCTCCAAGGCGACGACTCTACATTCCCCCTCCTGATAACCCTCCTCGTGTGCGTTTCTCTACCGTCAAACCCCTCCGCTTTTATTTCATTATTATATAAACGAAAAGTTAAAGACACCTTTATTTTATCTTTATATATATATATATGGTTTTAATTTTAATTACAATATATAATGTGTATTTGTAGGCCCCTGCAAACTCCTCTGTCTCGGTGAGGGGAGCAAGTGCCGATGCACCGATCTTGGTGTCAGCTGAGGAGTTAGTTCCATCCCGGCTACCCGATCCCCCAAATCCCGCTGTTCCTCCACCTCCGGTGCGTGTCGCTGCCACCGTAAATGATTCGGTTTCTCCAAGGTTGTCCCTTCTTTTGCTTATGCTAGACATGCATAAGCCAGACTTTTATCAGTACAAAATAATTGTTTTTCAATCCTTACTGTGGGTGAACTTGGTTTTGATTTTGTTGTTCAAGTTGGTGATGCCAAGGCCTGCACGTTTGACTGTAAATGTGAATAGTGTGTGATTGCTTTTGGGGGTGAGTGAGCATGTATTGTTCTAGACCATGATGGTCGGTCAAAGACAATGGTTCAGCCATTAACTTGTCTGGCTCTATAATGTTTATATAATTCCGCTTGTTTCTTTTTGGCTATGTGTGGGATGTTTTGTTTCATTTTTATTACTGCCGAGAGGCAAAATGTAGCGATGGATGTTTGTGTTTCAACTAAAGTTGAAAGCGTGAGGATTCAAGTTGGTTTGATGTTTGAAAATTATTTGGTGTCGTCTTCATCAGTTTTTCTTTTTTTGAGGTATACTGTGCATGGCATGTTCTTGTTAACAACCGTTTGAGCAGAGGTGCTGAATTAAAAAGTGTGGAAGTTTGAGCTATCAGTTAGGGAATATTCTGGTGTCTGATTGGAATAATTAGGGATCTGACTCTCTTACAAAGTCTGCAGGCCTGCATATGCCATTATTTCTGCACATGATTTGTAGACAAACCTTTGCCAACATTGTAGGAGTATTTATATTCAAGCTTATGGATGTAATGATGTATCTTTTAGAAAATGCCTATGCTGTCTATGACTAAGAAGATATTCTCAGCTGTCTTGCGTGGTATATTGAAGAGATTTCCATGTTAATAATCATTGCTGTTTAAGTAATGCTAGTTGGCTTATTATACTTACACACACACATGATTTTTTTCCGGAATTGTTCACTTTCATATTAGTGTAACTGAAGTATCTGTTGCGCATTGGAAACATGAATAACAGAGATCTATCTGAAGTTATGAAAATAAGTTTGTCATGCATCTGGAATGTGGCTATCTCTTGGATGACACCTCTCTTTGTAGCGATGTAAACCAGTAATTGAAGTTCTACGAGCTGAGAAAACTTTTTAATATGTCAGAACTACAGGGGCAGCTAAAGAATCAGCAGGACAGATGACAATTTTTTACTGTGGGAAGGTAAATGTGTATGATAATGTACCCAGAGATAAGGTGATGAAAGCTCCTTCTTTTCTGTATATACTGGCAATGTCTATAAAGCACTCTGGCTTTCTAAAGTGATTGTTTGCAGGCACAGGTAATGATGCATCTGGCTGCAAGCCCATTTGCTCCACCTCATGAAGCTTCTTCAAATGTAATTCCGACACTATGGCCTATTCCATGCCATTTAGAAACTCCAGGTGTCAAAGCAATTCCGAATTCCGCTGTGGTGATCTTCCCAAACCTGCCTACAGGTTGGTTATCATGTAGTATTAAGCTATTTTTATGGATACTATAGATTACTGTAATCTTTTCCAGTCAAACCCTATGTAAGTCCTGTTTAATCTCCACACTTGTATTTCAGGGCTCCACACACTTGCACAAATTGAAGCTTTGTTTTGATATTATTGGGTAAATGGCAAACATTTCATCCAGAAGCGCAGGCTTTATTAACTAGTCTTGGTTTTACTTTTAAGTGAAAGGCACAGATGATGGTCAGCTTCCCCAGGAAGAAAGCAACCTAGCTCGTGAAGACAACCTAGGTAAATACGTATACTAGTCAGCTCATGAAATATTTCCTGTTTGCTTCATCAGAAATGTCAGTCATGATACCTTTTTTTCACAATGTCCATCATGATACCTTTTTTCACATACTTCCATTCTTATAATCCTGCTTTGAACATTTTTTTTCATCGTAATCTTGCCTTATTATGTGAGTTAACTGTGATTGGAGTATAGATTCCCTATCTAATTTCCATGCAAGTTGATTGTAACACCATCTCATCATGCCTGCATGGGGTTTGATTCTCCTTTCCTTACCTACTCTGCCTCTGGTATCTGTGCCATCACTGTTTAATATCATTCTATGTTAAACTTAAACATATTAGGCCTTTTTTCTTATGTTTTGGCCTTTGAGCAGTTGTCTAAGCAAGGTAGATTCTATTCATTTTCTCGGCAAGGGTCCTTTATTTATTGAATCTGTTTCTGAAAATTATGGATGGATCCTGGTGCTGGTTCTGTTTCCTTTTCAGCTACTTGGTAGCCCATGTAAATTTAGATACACCTTTCGAATTCACCAAGTTGATATGCTTTGTGGCACTGTCAATCTCTTTTCTGGAATTTATATTCAGCTGGAGGTACTTTTAAAAAAATGTTGGAAGGAAATGAGCTGAAGAATGAGTAGATGGCCAACCTTTTCTTCATCTTGTCCTTTGTTTTCTTCATAATATCTCATTTTTCATCTATAGGAACGAACTGGATACAGGCAGGGAGAAATTAATTTCTCACAGATATTTAGTGATTATGACATTTCACCATTTCTTTCACTGTGATAGGTCTCACTCTCTCTTCTTCATCTTCTTCCTTTTCTTTCTTTCCTTGAACACTTTTAGAAGGCTCAACTAGCAGAAAAGCATCATTACAAAGATATTTAGAGAAGAAGAAAGACAGGTATCTTAAATTTTTAATATAATCTTCATTACAACAAAATAAATGTACAAGTAGTCTGTTTTTCTTTGTTATCTGCCCCTCATACCCTGTTAGGTGAAGGTTAAAGAACAAGACAAAGGTGGCAGTGACTTCTGCTAGCATAGACATCTACTCAAACCACCGGGTTGGAGATCAAATCTCAAATGATCTTTGGAACCTAAATGATGCCTGCTCTCCTCCCCAACCTAGACCTCCTCAAACGCCTAATAGATGCAACTCTATTGACAATTTAGCAATAAATGGCAACCTTTCAGCTGATCTTAATGAAAAAGGTGATGGAGGTTTATCTTCTTGTCTTAACTTTTGATATTAGTTCCGAATAGAGTTAGTACGTGGTGCATATGCTTGGAATATTGAAGATCAACTCTCTTTTTGAAAAATAAATAAATTGTATCAACATGAAACATGAAAAAAACTGACAGATGAACATGATATCTTCCTCGACTCTTAGTATTGAAGACAAATGTTATCTGCCTTGTTCTAATTACTAGTTTGAAACGGCGCTGCCAATCAAAACTTTATGAAAATATGACGCGCAGGTGTTCCTGTTAAATTATTAGGTCACTCCTGTTATGTTATCTTTTGATTCTGCAGATGTGAAATTCTTTTTCTTGGAAGATATTATGCTTGATGTAGAGTCTGTTTTGAACAATCTCACTGTAACTTCACTCAAATAATCCAAAAAAGCCCTCTGTTTAACTATGACACCTTATTCCAGGATATGCACAAAAGAGTTTGCTGCAATTCAACTTGTGGTTCTTTACTGAAAGTGCTGAATGGAAAAGATGCAACGCATTGTTGAATGTTAATGAAAATACATGTTAACAGACAAACAAGAAAGAATTGTGAGCGCTTGGACGCTCAATTCTTTTTCTTGGACTGGCATTAAACTTTAGATAGAATTGTTTTTTTTTATTATTATTATTTATATTGCATTCTTTATGTGAAATCATTGCACTGAGGTTAATTCATGAACTATTTGACTGATGAGTTCTGATTGTTGCAGATGCCCCAGAAATCTGAATGTGTGGAGGATGAATGTGTTGCGCAGCACATGGTATGTTGTGTTTGAGCTAGGAATTTGAGCTAGGAATTGCATCTATAGCTGATTAATATTCATCGGATGACCCATTTTGATATTAATCAAGGCATTAGAGTTTAGCTCCCTTGGAATAGTTTGTACAATAAGGTATATAGTTTGTTGTGGTAGTTGCGGCCATTTTTAAGTTATTAATGGGAAAACAAATTCTAAGTGAAGATCTATCAACATTTCTCCACCCTTTGCGTGTATCCCTGTCTGGTAAACGATCGTGTGGTTGCTAGGTTTGCTAGATAAGCAGACACAATGATCTTAGACAAGATACATGACCTGAAATATGAACTGATACCTACAAATCTCCATCTGGTCCTGGCTATTATATTCGATCAATTAAAGCAATGGCTATTGAGCCATGAGGGGAGCGCAAAACTGAGACATCAGGTCTGCCCATCAGATAATCTTGAAGTAAGATTTTGAGTGGTTCTGTATTGGACCCGTGAATGACCCGAAGGTAGGGCATCAGGATAAGTGAAAGGGATATAACGATCAGCAAATGTAATTAGATCGACAACATGGCCTGGTGATTATTGAAAACGATATAGACTTTTGGATGCTTGCTGGTGTCTGCCTCTCCTCCTCGTTGATCACTAGGGCAAGCGAATCTGAACCCACCACGCACTGCCCTTGTCTGAATTTCAACCTTTGTGGCCACTTCAGAATAATTCCTGGGTGATGTCCCACCACTCTCTGGCATTTTGGAACCCCAGTTTTTAGCCCTTTTTTCATGGATTCCCTCTCTTTTTTCCAGCTTAGCAACTGAAAATACGTGAACGACACTTGCAGTGATAGCATGTCTGTACATGATTTTTTAAAAGTATTTTTAATATTAGCAAAAACATTACTAGAAATTTATTAATTTAAATTAAAAAATATGGCCCAGCAGCTACGCTTCCAAAGGGTGCGTAACTGTCATGAATGGTGTGGGTCAATTATTTTCCTTGAAGCTAACCCGTTGGTGATTTTATCAGCATTTGAATTTTCATTCCTTACCAATCCACTACAGTACCGAGACTCCCTCTCCTCGCCCGGGGTTTTGGTATCGAGTGTGCTCATAGATCATCCACTTGATATTCCACACCCTTTTGTCTCTTCTACCATTAGGTGGAATTTCATAAAGCAGTCGCCATGGTGCGTTCAAGATAATTTTATTTTGCTTTGAGTAAATTATAATTCTAACGACGTGTTATCCGGGCCGGCTTGTACATATTTTAATTAATTTTATGGATCTCAAAATTAATTATAACAATCCTTTGATTCAAACTTAAAAATAGAGGAAAAACTTTTTAATTAGAAACTCGTACCATTAGTGATCTACTGTATGGTTAACATGCCACCATCACTTCTATTATCCCATGAAAGTGAAACCTCACTGTACAGAAGACCTGGGCTCGAATGACAAGCCACGGAGCAGAGGTGGAGTTAGGCGGTTGGCGGTCATGCTAGCAAGAGAGGGACACTTTGTTATCTAACTTGGAAATATTATGAAAAAAGAGAGAGGCGTAAGCATTTCCCATTTGCTGGTGCTGATTATTTATTAATTTTAAGCGGCAGCCACTCATACGTGCGTTTACAGGGGCTTCCCTCTGTATTGTGCTGCCGCTACATCATCTGCTGGCCAGCGATGATGGAGAAATGTACTCTTTGTTCTCTATCTTCCGAATGGTTGATGAACGTTTGCGGATGTCTTTGCCTTTGATTTTTGTCTAGAAAAAATATTAAAATAGTGATTTTGAGGCGGTTCATTTTTCTATAAAAAAAATCTTTCTTATTTAAATATATATATATATATATATAGATATATTTAAAAAACAGTTGTCTGATCTAGTTTAAAAGAAAATCGCTGGATTGTTAGGTTAATCTGTCTTGAAGGAACCATATTATTTTGGTCTGTATATAAATTTTAAAAAACCAGATAGTGGAAGGAGCTCATGTCCTTCGAGTGGGCACTAGCAGGTAGCAGCATTTGAATCATTCTGCTCTGAAACTGGAATAAATGGCTCATGGACAGTCGGAATAATCATCATCATAGTAGAACACTAATTCTCGGTCCATTGTGATTAACTCAGAGAATATTTCCTACTTAATTTCTACTAACCATAATTCAAACCCCCATTAAATTCAAAGGGACCCCACAATTATTGTTGTAATCTAAGAGTCCCATCTACAAGATGCCAATTGCCAAGGGTTACGATTTCTAGTAGCAGCACCATGCCTCTCTGGATTCACAAAATAAAATAAATAACTGCAATAATTCTATCCTGATACGACGTCGATCTACCCTCGGCTAATCAAGGCCAGATTATCAAAATCTTACCCTCGTTCCCATAAAATTATTTTATCTTATTTTTCGATTTTCCCGTTAGTTTTTGTACCTCGAAATCCAACCAAACTACAAATATTTCTTTACTGTTTGTGTCTTCCTTCTCTTTTTTTCTCCGGTCTCCAACGACAACAAAACTTAGAGAGAGAAATTAAAAAAAAAAAAGTAGGCAAAAGGAAAAAACTTTCCCTTTAACCATACAAAAGAGAGCCATCAAAAGTGGGAATTTAGAATTTTTCCCTTTGGATTCCTTCACTTTGACGACTCTGCAACTTCCTCAGATTTTTTTTTATAATGTCTGGTTTCCTCTTCAAATTCAAAGCCACTGAAACTCAACTTGTTTACTCTCCCCTTCTCCTTTTATTCTCTACCACTCTTTATTTGCTGTGTAGCTTTTTATTAGGGTTTGTTTTGAAAGGATAAAAGGTGGGTTGGGTTGGGTTGGGTTTGCCTCTTTTTGATAGAGTTCTTGAGGTAGCTGTTGGTGGCAGGTCTTTGGTCTTTTCTGCTTTCGTTCAGTTTCCTATTTCAAAGTATTTTTGAAGGTGACTGGAGATTTTTGTCGTGTAATTCAAGACTACAAGTTATTGGCTTTCCATAACTGTCAATTTGAGTCAACCCAAGAGGGATCTGTAAGATTTTGACTGCCATATAAAAGCTCCTTTTTTCATGGTCTGTATCTATTTATTCAGTGAAACCTTTCCCTCGCGATAGTTTGCCTGTTGTTTGTATTCATGTGAAGTGTTCTTTAAGAGTTGATTTTTTTTTTGTGGGGTTGGACGATCTATCGGTTAAGTGTAGTGATGTGTGATCACAAGCAACATTTTAGGCTTTGTATTTGTTTGCCTGCTGCCAAATTTTAGGTTCATTTCATCTGGGGTGGAAGAGGGTAGAGAGAGGAAAGAATTGAAAGAGCGAGGATAGTATCTATCTGAGTACTGTGGAGATCTGGGACTTATTTAATCTGTTATGCCCCATGAGGGCTCCCTTTACCTCTGATTCATGTAAAGAATCACAACTCGACTCATTAAATCCGCAGTCATGGCTTCAAGTTGAAAGAGGGAAGCTTTCGAATTTCTCTTCACAGGCTTCATCTTCTTCATCCATGTAAGTTTTCTTTTTACATCTGTTGTGGTTTCTATTAATGAAAAATGTTAAAAAAAATTATATTTGATTTCAATAGATTGAGATTTTGTTTTCTTGTTGGGTTAATTAGAGAATCACTTATCAAGGTCCCAGAACCACCCGTGCATCCATTCTTTAAACCTGTTGATTATGTGCAAGTTTTAGCTCAGATTCATGAAGAACTTGAATCATGTCTTCCGCAAGAGAGGTCGAGTCTCTATTTATTTCAGTATCAACTGTTTAGAGGCCTTGGTGAAGCCAAATTGATGCGAAGAAGCCTCCGCTCTGCTTGGCTGAAGGGCGGCACTGTGCATGAGAAGCTTGTATTTGGAGCATGGTTAAAGTACGAGAGACAAGGGGAGGAGCTTATTTCAGACTTGCTTGTTACTTGTGGTAAATGCGCACGAGAGTATGGCCCTGTAGATGTTTCCTCCGAGCTTGATGTTGATATAAGTTCAGGTTCCCACGAGACACTTTCGATGATGAATGACAAACATATTTCAAGAAGTGTCTCTTTCAAAGTTGGAGATGAGAAAATTGTTTGTGATAGACAGAAAATTGCCAGCCTTTCTGCTCCGTTTTATTCCATGCTTAATGGATGTTTCTCTGAATCACTTTGTGAACACATAGATTTATCTGAAAACAACATATCGCCTATGGGTTTTAGGGAAATAAGCGAGTTCAGCATGACTGGTAGTTTGAATGAAGTGTCTCCAAATATTTTATTGGAAATATTGGTTTTTGCAAATAAGTTTTGTTGTGAAAGGCTAAAAGATGCATGCGGTAGGAAACTAGCATCCTTAGTGTCTTCCCAAGATGATGCCGTGGAGCTCATGGAATGTGCTCTTGAAGAGAACTCCCCTGTCCTTGCTGCATCATGTTTGCAAGTTTTCTTACAGGAGCTACCTGATTGCTTGAATGATGATCGTGTGGTGGAAATATTTAGCCATTCTAATAAACAACAGAAAACGATCATCGTTGGATCGGCCCCATTTTCATTATATTGTTTGTTGAGTGAAGTTGCTATGAACCTTGATCCGCAGTCTGATAAAACAGTTTTTTTTCTGGATCAGTTGGTAGAGTCAGCAGAAACTAACCGACAGAAGCTGCTGGCCTTTCATCAATTGGGGTGTGTACGACTCTTGAGGAAAGAGTATGATGAAGCTGAACGTCTTTTTGAGGCAGCTTTAAATGCTGGCCATATATATTCTGTATCGGGCTTGGCTAGGCTGGGTAACATCAGAGGTCATAGGCTTTGGGCTTATGACAAGCTCAGTTCTGTGATTTCATCTGTTACTCCTCTTGGATGGATGTACCAGGAGAGGTCCTTGTATTGTGAAGGTGATAAGAGATGGGAAGACCTTGAAAAAGCTACTGAGTTGGACCCAACCCTAACATACCCCTACATGTACCGCGCTGCTTCTTTGATGAGGAAACAGAATGTTCGAGCTGCACTTGCAGAAATCAATAGAGTTCTTGGTTTTAAAATGGCATTAGAATGTTTGGAACTCCGGTTTTGTTTCTATCTAACTCTTGAGAATTACCAAGCAGCGATCTGTGATGTTCAGGCAATTCTTACACTCTCCCCTGATTATAGGATGTTTGAGGGACGGGTAGCTGCATCCCAACTCCGTACTCTTGTGCGTGAGCATGTCGAGAATTGGACAACAGCAGATTGTTGGCTGCAATTGTACGATAGGTGGTCTTCAGTTGATGATATAGGCTCCCTCTCTGTCATATACCAGATGCTCGAATCTGATGCAGCCAAAGGCATTCTATATTTCAGACAGTCTTTGCTCCTCCTTAGGTATGCTCTGAAATCTTAAACGCTTACAGGCAATGCTGCATTAAAATAATGCCCAGACTTTGTTGCCAAGTTAGCTAGAATACACTTCCCAACCTTATGGAATATGCAACCTATGAATGAAAGCTCTCAGTAAACAATATCCAAAGATTGTGATGCAGGATAGCTTATGACTCCTTTTCATTTTATCCCCCACGACATTCTGTCTATAATCAGAATTAGTTTATATTTTCTTTCCTTTTCTTACCATTCTTTTCAGCAAAACATGCTTGTTTAATTTTCCTGACAAGAGTTTCTTTTCCCAGTGGGCGTGACTTCTGATTCCTTGTAGCACAATGTTCATAGTGTAAATAATTTTTATATTGGTGGTGGTAAGATTATGGTTATACTAGGATTGCCAATAATCTTCCATCTGAACTCTTCAGGTTGAACTGTCCGGAGGCAGCCATGCGAAGTTTACAATTAGCCCGCCAACATGCATCAACTGAACATGAACGTCTAGTTTATGAAGGTTGGATCTTGTATGATACGGGTCATTGCAATGAAGGGCTTCAAAAAGCAGAGGAGTCTATCAACATCAAGAAGTCTTTTGAAGCCTTCTTCCTTAAAGCCTATGCTCTTGCTGACTCTAGTCTGGATCCATCTTTCTCTTCAACTGTCATGTCCCTGCTCGAAGAAGCTCTCAAGTGCCCTTCAGACAGATTGCGCAAAGGCCAGGTATGGTTTTCCTGTCCCCTACATTTTCTTTGAAATGGGAATTACTGGCACGTGCCCATCAGATGTGTATTGGTCATTGACATCTATAATCAAATACTCTAGTGTGGTTTTTTTTGTCAAGGTTTTCTTGTGTTAATACCTGGGGCATCATTGATTCATATAAAGAAAAAACTATAAGAAACAGAATATGAAATCTTGCACCTGTGTGAAAAGCATTGCAGCAGATCATTATTAGTGATCGAGCTATTTATTTTATGATTGGATATTACTCACTGGTTGGTGATAGTGCAAAATGTGCTATGATTCGCCGCAATTGTTGGTGATAGAGCCGCACAGCAGTTAATACAAAAGCATACAGTGGTGACTGCACTGGTAGGAGAAGTTATTGATGCCTTAAGGTATTTGAGACAGTGAGGTTCAGAAAATCCAAAAAGTAAACACGCTAACTAGAAAATGCCGAGCTCTGGAAGACCACATTTGAAGATGATTAGAATTCTTGGAGTGATATTAATAATAATAAAAAAAAGAAAAGAAAAAAAAAGCACAAGCTCATTTTTTGGGTGCATTACATGTGTCTTTGTTTTGGATAAACTCTATCCCAAAGTGAGAGTATCATAAAATGAACCCTGCAAATTGTTCATTTTGGGATGATCCTCTTGTAAAAGGCACTCAATAACTGGTGAAGTGCTGTTGTGCTTTTCTTAAAAAAAAATTATAGGGATGGTTTATCTTCATTGTTTTCAAGTGTTTGACTGAACATGAGCTGCCCTTATGTTTTTGCTTGAAGGATGTTTAGCCTTACTGGCAGAGTTGAAGTTAAAATGCCTCAGTGATATGAGATAGATCATGTAGCATTGTTTTTGTAAACCTTTTATAAAAGCAGTTCCTCAGTTTCAGGATGGTCTGTAGTTTATTCACTTATCTACAAAATTATGTACAACACGCATTTCATTTTCCCCGTTCTTTTGGGTAGAATAATGAATCACTTATCATTGCATTCTGTTTCAAGCATTAAGTTAAAGTACTAGTAAAGCAGACCTCCGCTAATTTTTGCTCTTTGAAACTTTACTTGACAGGCACTCAACAATCTTGGAAGCGTCTATGTCGACTGTGGAAAATTAGACTTGGCAGCTGATTGTTACATTAATGCTCTTAAGATCAGGCATACCAGAGCACACCAAGGACTCGCTCGAGTTCATTTTCTCAGAAATGATAAGGCTGCTGCATTTGAGGAAATGACGAAACTGGTTGAGAAGGCCCGGAACAATGCATCTGCCTATGAGAAGAGGTCGGAGTATTGTGATCGAGAATTGACGAAAGCAGATCTTGAGATGGTTACACAATTAGATCCCCTTCGAGTGTACCCTTACAGATATCGAGCTGCAGGTCTGATTCATACCCTCCTCTCCCACTTTTTTTTTTTTTGGATCTGAATTGAGTGAATGCCATTGATCGAAGTAAGACACTGATGAAAAGCTAATTCTTTATTTATCCTGGGATTCAGAACAGATCTCAATGAACATCAAAAGAAGGGTTTTTTTTAAAAAAAAAAACTGGGATGGGTGGTGGCTTTTTTTTTCATTTAGCTGAAGCTCAATGATACTGAAGCTGTTTTTTCCCGTCTGTTGGGCAGTTTTAATGGACAGTCAGAAGGAGAAAGAAGCCATTGCTGAACTTTCAAGGGCGATCTTATTTAAAGCAGACCTTCACCTTCTACACTTACGGGCGGCTTTCCATGAGCACACTGGTGATGTATTGGCTGCTTTACGTGACTGTCGCGCTGCTCTCTCTGTGGACCCAAACCACCGAGAGATGCTGGAACTCCATAGCCGAGTAAACAGCCATGAGCCCTGAATTCACGAGGATCCAAATTCTTCAAAGTGCATATAACAAATACTTAAGTCTTATCATCCCAATGTATACCTGTGATCATGTTAACGCCCATGTCACCTATTTTTTCCAGGCCCCTCTTTCTTTCTTCATTCATTTCTGCTTTTACTTTTTTTGTACTTTAATTTAATCAATATCTAAAATATCAATGCTCTTCCTCACTTTGTATTTAGTAGCGTAGTCTGTTGTTTTTCGAATTATTTTTTATTTAAAAATATATTAAAAAAATATTTTTTTATTATTTTAAAATTCATTTAAAGTATAAATAAAAATTATTTTTCTATTAAAAAAATACTTTTGAAGTACTTCCAGTCACCCCCATTATGTCTTGTGAGCCAATAAGGGTAGCTTATGAACAATGAAGCAATCGGCTTGGCGGCATCTTATCAATCGATGTGAAATTCTCGCGCAAGAATGAAGGATAAAAGTTTTTTTGGGCAGGAAGAAAATTTTAACCTCATGGTTGCATGTGTGATGGGGCGAGTCACTCATTGCAGCTCATTGACGAGGTTTTCCTCCATTTTCTTGGAACATTAGAGATGTGAACAGCTTACCTCTTTATCACAGTTGTGATCCTCTTGGGAAGCAGTAAAGTTAGCAGACCCAAGGAGCTGTTGCTTCATAGTCATCTAACAAGTCAAAACTGTAGAGTTTAGGCAGTTTGCATTGAACTGTCAGGGACACTTCGATAATCCGTTGGTAACTAGTGTCTTTAGGGGTTTTTTTTTAGCAACATAACGTTCATGCAAGATTATCATTATGTTTTACAAGTATTTTGGAAAAAAATGAAAGTTTTAATTTAATTCTTTGTTTTAAATTAAATATTTTTAAATTTTTTAGATTATTTTGATATACTAGTGTCAAAAATAGTTTAAAAAAAAATATTATTTTGATATATTTATAAATAAAAAATACTTTGAAAATCAACTTCAACCAAAACAGGCTTATTTTGTCTGAAGAGGATTAGAGGCTGAAGGTTACAATCAATTATATAGATGAAGAGACTCTCCTATGTAACCACTGTCGTCACCTCCACGCTTAAAAACAGTTTTTAATCTATGACAAGAACAGCAACACAGTGTTAGCAAAAACCAACAAACAATACATCAGCGGTTTCCAAATAAAAAGGCCTTCAAAATTTTATGTACCGTAGGAAGCTGGTAGCACCTGACACTTTCCCAAACTGTTGAGATGAACTATTTACGTTCATCCATGGACATTTTGGATAAAAAAATGCCAATATTAGGCAATGGTACTACAGTAAATAGAATATATGTAGCAGCAGAGCAGATTGGATGCTGAAACAGCTGGTAAAGTGATTCGATCTAAAGCAGTCATTAAGTAGCATCTGCTGGAAGGTGCCTGGAAAGGTAGAGATTATTGTGCCATGCAAATCTCCCTTTCGGTGATGACGAGGTTAGAACTTGAAGGTTGCAGGGAGAACTGCCTGAAGAAGAAAAACAAAACGAATTGAAGATCGGACATGCCCTGTCAAGTTGGGTATGTGATGTTGTTGTCTTTAAATTTCAGATTTTAGGGCACTTTTAGAGTATGTTTGACATTATTTTTGCTTTTGCGATTGAGGCTGGAAAAAAACAGTTTCAAAAAAAGCGCTTTTACTGCGGTTCAAAATAAGCTGTGAAGTGTTTGGTTAAAATTGTGATTGAGTTGAAGATTGAAAAAAAAGCAGTTTTAAGTGTTTGGTTACCAAGCTTTTCATATTGCTTTTAACTTGTGAAATTACTTTAAAGGGCATAGAGTAATATACTAATTATCTTTTTAAAAATATTTTTGTTTAAAAATATATTAAATATTTTTTTTAAATTTTTCGTCTTTATATCCAAATTATTAAAAAACACTAAAAAATATTAATTTAATATATATATATATTCAAAAATAATTTTAAAATGCATAAACATGCTTTAATTTAAATAAATATATATTTATTTATATTTTAATTAAGTTTTTAGATTTTAAGATTATTTTAATATTAAAAAATATAATAATAATAAACCATATATTATTACTCCCCCCTCTCTTTCTTTTCAAGAACCCCACCCCTCTCAAATGCCCCTCTTCTATATTGAAACCTTAAACACTCTCTATCCTTACTATCTAATAATAATACTTGTAAAGTTCGCTTTCCAGCAGCCCTACTCCCCCCCCTCTCCCTTTCCAGCAGAGCCACATACCCTTTCCCTTTCCAGCAGGGCTGCAAACTCCTCCCCTCTCTCTGCTTGTCTATGCCTTTTGATGCCAAAACCATGCTGCACAACGAGCATGTTTGGGTTTTGCGCCCCCTGCTTGTTTGTGCCTATGGTATATGAAGGATAAGAAACGAGTGTTGCACAACGATCATGTTTGAGTTTTGTTTGTCTATACTTGTTGTGTGTGAAGGAGAAGAAACGAGGGTTGATTTGGAATTAATTTTCAACGGTAATTTCTGTGGTATTTCTGTGGTTGCAGCTGGAATCGCAGCTGGGATCGCAAATTGAGAAGCATCAAATTCCAGTTTTTCTTCAAACAGCGTTTTGGAGAGAATTTGGTGTGAGTCCCATGGTTTTAATCTGTGTTTACCTCTTTACCAAACATTAAATACAAAAGCAGATTGGCAAACGTGGATGCCACCACAATGCCAAACGGGTGCTTAGTGAATCAGATAATCTTAACGTTTATTTTTACAACCAAAAAACATATCTTTATAAAAAAGAACACGACTCTGGTTTATTAGAGTCTTAATAGCCATAATTTATCATTCATTCCTTAATAATATTCACACTCCTCAATGTTTAACCATATTCCCACTCATAATTATTAATGTTGGTTGGCTCTTGGTGTTAGTGTGAGACTCAACCAACTCATCCTGACTCGGACTAGGTTTTAAAAAGAATCTAATTATAAATTGACTTGATTGATCTAACAGGTCAATTTTTAATAGTATGGTAAACTTGATTAAAATTTATTTTAAAAAAATAAATAAAAAGAGTTTGACTAGTCAGAGTCAACTGACTCAGCCCATGAGTTGGGTTAGGAGCCGAATATGTTTCATTACTATAGGATCCCGGGGCCCCCAACTAACAAGCATAAACAGAAATCATACCGTGAATTGTGATATAGTTATTAAAGTTTTTGCAAATTATTGGTTAGTCCTTTTTTTTTTGAAAATCTCCACTATTTCAACCCTCCATTTTGAGTCATGTTTGCATGTTTGTCTTTTTTTTTTTTTTATACGAGAAAACCTCATGTCTCGGAAAATATATTTTATCGGCTCAGTTGAGCGATTAAAATTCTAGTTGTTACAGGCTCTTATAAGAAATTCATACCCTGACTCGAACTCAAAATCTACTATATAAATTACAAATTATTTGTTATCATGCCTCGCCACGCCGATTGGAGACCCCTCCATTACTTCGCTACAACATTGAATTGAATCTCATGATTTTCTTTTTGTTCATATTGGCTTTGGACCATTCTATGCCAAATGGCAAGCGCAGAAGGGCTATCCAGCCCTTAAAGATTTGTTTATTGCTCCCATATCCTAATTCAGACCGTGAAATTGATTTGTTTATTGGCTTTGGATCATTGTTGGAGTCCTGCTCCTATATTTTTTGTTCTTTTTGTTCAAAGAGTGCCAGGACCTGACACGTACAGAGATGGATCCATGTATAACTATAGCTGCTGGAACCATATCATTGGACACTGATCCAGCAAGATTGGTAAGAAGTGCCTGTCAAGATATTTTTGTCTCCTTGAATCACAACAAGTCACAGGCATCATCTTAAAATAAAGGATGGAGAAAAGAAATGGAAGACTGCAACATGAAGAAACATGCGAATATGTTGTTAAGGAAACATGCATCCTTTCCTAGATTCTTTGGTGAGCCATACATTAAAATCTGCTCTGAGATTTACATATTGTTTCAGATGACCTATTCTGTCCAAATTAGGGTTTGCCTAATTGCTTTTTCTCTCCAGTATTTTATTTGACGATGCGTATCTCAATATATGTATGTATGTATGTATGTATGTATGTATGTATGTATGGCAAGCACTGGGGGATTGTCATGCAGTATAATAGAGAGTGCAATATATTATGTATCAAAATAATTTTTTTATAGATTTTTTTATTTTTAACATAAACACTTCAATATTATTGAAAAACACTAAAAAAATATTAATTTGATATTTTTCTTATACTAAATGTATTTTTAAAATACACTCAAATATTGATATAAATACAATATTAAACGATCTCTGAGTGACTCTGCAAAACTCTAGTACATTTAAGAAGATTGTAGACGGTCCATGAAAAAAGTTTTTAACACAATAATTAACATTTATTTAACTTTCAAAACTACTTTAATTAAACGAGGTACAAGTTTATCTTAATCAAATACAATATCCACCTAAAAAGCGGCCAAATCTTTTTAAAAAATCTAAAATCAAGGTAATTTAGTGATTGTTTGGGAATGTGGTTGAAATTATTTTTGAAAATGTTTTTTATTCAGAAATCCATCAAAATAATTCATTTTTATTTTTTTTAAATTCTTTTCTATATCATAACATTAAAATGATCTAAAAATACTAAAAAATTAATTTAAAATAAAAAATAAAAATACAAAATTTTAATTTAAAAAAAATTGTTTTTAAATTGTCGAACACATTCTTAATCTAATAAAAAAATATTAAAAACAAATCACGAATGTCACGAGAAAGTTGAGGTGAATAACTTTGTCCCAGGGAATGTGATTATTTTATGGATGAAATAAAAGAATCTCTTTCTATGCCCATTGCCCCATGCATGGATTTAGTAAGTGATCCGTGCAAGTTGTAGATTGGAAACAAACGGCGATTGGTGAACAGTCTCTGCAAGTTGTAGAAAGGAAACTAACGGCGATTGGTTCGAGAACGCCACCCTCATAAATGTTAGCCTTTTGCTTCATGCCTCTATCCAATTGAAATTGTTTCCTTTTTTAAAATTAACGTGGGTTTTTGAATTAGTTTATATTTATCTCAATTAATCTTATAAATTCTAAAATTAACAATTATATAAGCCTTCAATAACCATCATATTAATTATCATAGAGCTCGAACCTTAAATCACGGGGAATAAACTTTTTAGTTTAACCTTTTATCATTGAGTCATCTATTAGATAATTACAGGTGTTACTCTTTACTTGCTCGAGAAGAGTGGCAATGCCTTCAATTAAGCATATAGTGTAAACACCCAAGAGAAAAGATATTTATATTGTAAACACCCAAGAAAAAAAAAATATATAAATATATATGTATATTAAGGCTGACTTAGTTTGTCGTTGCCAATTTCGTGACGGGGCAAAAAATTGTAAAAGGATTCGACCAATGTCAAAATTCCGTAGTTAATTTGCAATGAGATTGTAAACCCCGGGAAATAAATGTAAATATTAAATTAAAAGAGAAATAAAATAAGTTGAGGGGAGGGTGAAAATTGAAATAAATATAAAGAAGAAAGAAAAGAAAAAAGACATTTTAAAAATGGGGGGAGATAAGTTAAGGGGGATAGAGAGAAAAGAGAGAAGAAGGGAGTTGTGCTCCGACAGCCATATCTCTGCCGGCCACCGTTGGATTAGGCTGAGTTTTGGATATGTTGGGCAGCTCACTATTGTCTAGCATCTTACCGGAGGGATTGTAATTATCTGCCGCCGTTTGAGAAACCCGATCATCTGAAGATTTCTGGAAACCCCCTCAAACCCGTCGGAGTCGCCGGGCAGTTCCTCCACCGTCCACCGTTGGATGTCTCTGATTTTTTGGTAAGTTGTATTTCATTATACTACCTACACGATGACCGTAGGGATTGTAAATATCTCTTACCATTTGAGAGATATTGCATTTTGAATGAATTCTGGAATTTGTTGAGACTCTTTTCAAATGTGTTGCGCCGCCGACTGAGTTTAGAGTTTTCATACCGTTGGATCAAGCTTATTTTTGAGTATTGTGTTTGCCTTGGTTGTTACTACATATTCACCGAAGGGATTCTCCTGGTTTTTCTCCGTTACAGGTGAGTATTCTTTTGAAGAAAATAGCAAAATCTGCTTTCTTTTTCCAGTCAGAGCCGCCTGCTATTTTCGCTTCATATCACCGTTGGATGAAGCTGAAATTTGGGTATGTGGTGCTACTGAGTGTGATTAATGTTCTGAACGGTGGAGATGAGGAATTGACAGTCCAGCAAGGAGATATGTATGTTGAACAGTAGCTCTCCAGTTTAAGGTCAGTCTCCGGTTTAACTCCAATATTGGTAGATCTAACCGTTAAAATGATCTGAAATTTGGGTATGTGTTGCATGCGTTGTTGATATACAATTTCACCGTTGGGATTTGACATTGTCTGAGTGAATTGTGATTTATTGCTATTACAATTACTGCTGGGTGCTGTCTTGGCAGCATTGTTTTTGGGTGTTTTGAACCAGCAATGCATGCTGTTTTTATGCTTAAATTGGTGTATATTTGGTTGAAAGTTTAATATGGGTTTAGGCCGAAACTTGTTGAAAAGTTTGGGTAGAAAATGTATGTTTTCAGCTTGTGAATTATAATGGAAGATTTTGTGTGTTGAACTGAAAATCTATGCTGAAATGCATGGGTATTTTTCTGAGAATTTGCATGAGTGTTTGGACTGGAATTCGGTTAAAGTATTGTGTGCCGAATTGTGTATTTCGCGGCAAATTGCGACTCGCTGCCGAAGCTGCATTATGAACATATGAACTCTTGAAATGAGTGCAGTGACGGATGTAGGCCGAAATGCAAGTGTACTGATTTATGACCCTTGATGTCGCAGGTGGTGCGGTTGGGACTGGATCATCGGCAAGACAAGCACAACCCACTAGTGGAACAGGTAGGTGATTTACACCTCTCCTTTTTATATGACACGTAATAGGTATTTTAATTTGAATATTATACGAATACGATGAGATATATATATATTAGATTGTTGCATGCTTGAATGTGGATCACCGATTGATTAGCTACGGCTAATGGTATCCGAAAGGATGGCCGGGATAAACGCTTGATTAGCTTCGGCTAATGGTATCCGAAAGGATGGCCGGAATAAACGCTTGATTAGCTACGGCTAATGGCATCCGGAAGGATGGCCGGGATAAACGCTTGATTAGCTTCGGCTAATGGCATCCGAAAGGATGGCCGGCATAAACGCTTGATTAGCTACGGCTAATGGCATCCGGAAGGATGGCCGGGATAAACGCTTGATTAGCTTCGGCTAATGGCATCCGAAAGAATGGCCGGCATAAACGCTTGATTAGCTACGGCTAATGGCATCCGGAAGGATGGCCGGGATAAACGCTTGATTAGCTACGGCTAATGGCATCCGGAAGGATGGCCGGGATAAACGCTTGATTAGCTTCGGCTAATGGCATCCGGAAGGATGGCCGGGATAAACGCTGATTAGCTTTGGCTAATGGTATCCGAAAGGATGGCCAGAATAAATGAGTGATTAGCTCCGGCTAATGACATTCGAAAGGTTGGTCGGAACAAAAGAATGTTAGTTCCGTTTAACGACGGCCGAAAAGAATGGTAGACCTCAGATATGAATGCCTTTATGAATATACGGAGTAATGATATTGTTGCTCGAAAAAGAGAAATGGGGTACCTATATTTCTACAATCGAATTGCTTTATGTATATGCAGAAATTCCTACATGCCAGTGTATCTTTTAATCGATAGATCTTTTGGTCAACATTATTTTAATATCATCATTAAGTAATTGCAATTCATTAAATGTTTGTACTGCTGCAGGGACGTCACAGCCACGAGAGGGCTAGGGAACCTAATACAAAGGAACCTACTTTTGCAAAGAACCATGTAGATTGCATTCTAATTTAAGATGTGTTTGGGCTGAAGTAATGTTCTGAATGCTTAATTTGTTACCAGACCCTTTTGTGAACGTTTGTAAATATTACTAGTAGATTAAGAACGTAAACTCATAACCATGTATGTATACTTTTAATCTAAATCTTTAGTTGTGAAAACTGTAGGTATTGTACTCTCATGAGAAGTTATTTTCTTTAATGGAACGATTATTGTATGGATGGTATTTACCGAAGTGAATGGATATGGGTCGTTGAGCAACGACACAAAAAATAAAATAAAATAAAAAATTACGGGTTGTTACATATAGTCTATCCATGTATATTCAATCATTTTTTCAAAATAATATACTTAATAGGTAACATGTCTTCTTGTTTGATCATCATGTGTGCCGTTGTTGATTATAAGATAACAAAACTAGTTTTTTTTATCAGTAGGGCATGAGAAAGAAATCTTTATATATACATATAAACTAAAATTAATAAAATTATATCTTATTAGGTTTAAAATGCTAAAACTTATGATCTTGATAATGATTTTCTCACATAAAGAAATTAAAACATATTATGAAATAAAAAGCAACTTGAAGTTAACCTTCTAGAAAGTATTCTCCGGTCATAAAATCAAAATAATATAATAGAAAATAATAAAAACAAATTATATAATGTAATTTTTAATTAGCTTAATATTAAATAATATTTAAAAAAAAAAACTAAATCAACAGAATAACATGTCATAAAAAATAATAACTTAATTATAAACAATTAAAGGATTAATTTCTTGAAAAAATTGAATAGTACCAACCAAACAAGATCATCTGACCTCCTCCAACCAAGATCCTTGCATAATTGTTTTGTGATTTTGATTCAATATATATAGCAGTTATTTTCCATGACGTTAGCCAATTATTAGTGGGGTCGATAGTCACCACTCTCCTCCAATCAAAATTCACAAAACTATTGAAATCTAAGATACCTAACAAAAAGTCAAAAACCACCATATATTTTTTACTTCCACAGAGTGGGTCCCGTACCTCACCTCCACCACCCCTTCAGTCCTTACCCTTTGCAACTTCCAGAAGTTTCCTGAAGGACCCTCCCTACCCCTGCCACATGAAGAAAGGAGCTAGATTTTTTATTATAAAAATAATAATAAATCTGCACCCAGCACCTCTAGAACTTTCCGAATGATCTCTTATAATAAGATTTTGTTTGTTTATACGGTATAAATTGGGGTGTGATCCGTGTTTTATCTTAATTATATATTTTAAAAAATACTTAATTAATTAAAATATACTATAGTTTTGCACAAGTCCACTTTTTTTTTTTAAAAAAAAATAGTTAATCAAAAATTATAATTTATAGCTGGTTTTAGTTTTATTTTTTTTAAATCACTGTTATTATAAAGGTAAATATATATTAACTATGTTTTTAGTACTGTGATGCGAATTATTTTTCTATATGTTTTTTTTATAAAAATATATTAAAAACAAATAACATTAAAATCAATATATATATATTAACAACTAATATTTTTTTTTTAAGATAATACACATTTTTAAAACACACAAAAAAAAGAAGCGTCAGCACTCCCAGAGGCTTTCCAAGCCTCATCTTCTCTATTTTGGAGGGCGTTGCAACCAGTGTTTGGGAAAAATTTGAATTTTTTTTTTCATTTTAAAAACTGGTGGTTTGATATTTTTAGATCATTTTGATGTGCTGATGTCAAAAATGATTTTTAAAAAATAAAAAAACATCATTTTGATGTATTTCAGCACGAAAAGCACTTTGAAAAGCTACCGCAATCGCACTCCCAAACACTCACTTGTAACGACATAAACGACCTTCTTTCCCAAACCAAAGCAAACAGTACAGCTGCTTTCATCACTCAAAAATATCTCTAATGCTACTCTCTGCCCTGTTTCTTTCATCACATTTTCTTCTCCTCTCCTCTCCTTGGCCTTGCTTTGAATTCTCTTTCTAGCTTAAAGGGAGTAGTCTCCTCTGTTTTTCTTGACCACATCTATCTCTCTCTGTTGTTTTTAAGCAAACTCATTTTTTGTCTTACTTTCTCGAACTTTTTTCGTTGCCTTTCCATGCTAGCTTTAATTTTTCGAAAAGATTTCTCTGATATCCATCCGTTCTGCACCAGGAGTTTCGGTTTCGGCCGTGGCTAGTTTTATCAATAATCTTGAACCGACACTGGAGCAAGTAGTTTTTCATTCATCAAACTAAAATAAGAACTGAAGCAGTGAATCAAATTGCAATCATGAATCCATATTTAACAGTGAAGCAAGAGTGCGCAGGATCAAGTTTATTGCCTCTGTCTGGCGGTGATGAGCCGCCAATAGTGATGCTCCCACCACAGCCGATGGAAGGTTTACATGATACAGGACCACCGCCATTCCTCACCAAGACTTTTGACATGGTGGATGACCCAATGACCAATCACGTAGTTTCTTGGAGCAGAGGAGGGTTTAGCTTTGTTGTTTGGGATCCTGATTCTTTCTCCACAAATATCCTTCCTAGATACTTCAAGCATAATAATTTCTCCAGCTTTGTCAGGCAGCTCAATACCTATGTAAGTAGTTTGATGCCCAGCTAAAAAAAATCAGTCTATTTTATCGAAAACGATCAGATTTAACATTTTTGTGGCATTTTCTACATGGGTTCTTGATACTTCAAAAAAACATTAATTTTATGCCCGGAGAACAGTGCTGGTGATACTTGAAAAATATTTATTTTTGTGGAGTGTTTATTAAACCCAGTTTATCTTCTTCCTTATTTATTCCTTTTCTTTTTCTTCAACAGTCCTGTTAGATGCCGGACCTGAAATTATTTCTACTCATCACAAAAAAATTATGATTTCTATTACAGAGTTGGATTGCTCTACTCATGAAGTGAAGGGATATCTTAATAGCGATCAATATGTTTTGGACTAGTAATGGGACTGACTGTCTGTCAAAGTGATATTCTGGAAGTAGTTTTTTTTGTCTGTGCTGAGACGTAATTTTGCAATTCATATTCTTGTTAGGAATTGATGATTGATATTGGATACTGACCGTGGATTTTTTTTCCTTACAGGGCTTTAGAAAGATTGATCCAGATAGATGGGAATTTGCCAATGAAGGATTTCTGAGGGGTCAAAAGCAGCTTCTAAGGAATATAAAGAGAAAAAAGGCAGCTTCTCAGCCTCTTTCTCAACAGCAGGCTCCAGATGCCCGTTTTGAAGTAAGCCGTTTTGGATTAGATGGAGAAATCGATCTCCTGAAACGTGACCGGCAGGTTTTGATGATGGAATTAGTGAAACTTAGACAGCAGCAACAGAATGCTAGATCTTATTTACAAGCTATGGAGAAAAGGCTACAAGGGACAGAACAAAGGCAGCAGCAGATGATGCAATTCTTAGCTCGAGCAATGCAAAATCCTGCCTCTCTACAGCAGCTCGTCCAGCAGAAAGGGAAAACGAAAGAACTCGAGGAAGCAATGGCTAAAAAGAGAAGAAGGCTCGTTGACCAAAGACCTGGTAGAAGTGGTGGTGGTGGTGAATCAAGCCGTATTGATGAAAGTGCAAACCCCATCAAGGCAGAACCTTTAGAGTATGGAGACCATGGATTTGAAGTGTCGGAGCTGGAAGAACTTGCGTTGGAAATGCAAGGGCATGGTAGGGCAAGGAGAAAGCAAGAGGATGGAGTAGAAGAGCTAGGGTCACCAGAAAGCGGAGATAGAGAACTTGACGAGGGATTTTGGGAAGAACTGTTAAATGAGAGTGCTAGAGGAGGTGAAGATGAGGATGTAAATACATTAGCTGAGCGCTTGAATTATTTGTATTCAAGTCCTACGTATAGAATTTGAACAATTTTCTGCATTGCTAACCACCACCACCACCACCTTATCCCTCCAATGATCGTTTCATTGCGTTTCCATGGTCATATTGCTAGTTGATAGTCTTATCTGCTTCAATGATTCCTTTCAAATGTCATCGGCCTATAATCTTCACCTGCGTTTCTTGCTATTGACAGGATAGGAACTACCAGGCAGCGCTGTACCACTGGAAACTATCCTGTTTCTTTCTGGTGTTTCTAACCCTTGTATTTTGTCATTTTCTCCATTTTGTGCATCCTTTCTTCTTATTTTTCCCCATCTTGGTTAGGTTGCAGCAGTGCATGGACAGAGCCTGGTAGTCCCTGTCATGATTTTTCTCAAAGGTTACTAGATTTTTATTTTCACTCTCAACTGCTCTTTGACTTGTACGTTTAATTCATTAGTTAACAGCAGCCTGTAATTTTCTTTGGCCTCGAATAGATGTAGACTGTTGAGATGCTGTTGAATTGGGCAAGGTGTGGCTGCAAGTTGCAAGAAACCACAACCAGTTGCTTCTGGATTCAAACAACCGGCTCGGTAGTTAACTGCGTCGGCTTGATTCTTTCTTCTTGATTTGTCTTTTCCTTTATGCGAGGGAACTGGAGATTTGGTCGGTGATGAAATTTTCTCATGTTACTTTCGAACCATATGTAGATTTTTTTCATGACTATGCAATTGGGCTCTTGATTTTTCATTTTCATTGCCCGCGGGGCAACAATTACCCTCCCGGGATACAAAAATCATCATCACAGGCCACTTTCGGAGAACCAGCACCATTGATCTTCATGGGAGGCTTCCCTCCTGCACGATGAGCTCTTAATCCATCTGATTTATCGTTGCATGAACCATGTGAACTTTGCCTAAAAACATGAAATTGAACGAGGGAAAACGACTGCTTAAAATATCCATGACCCTCTTCGCTGTACTTTCGAATGAGTGTTTCAATTACTGAGAAAAGGAATAGAAAAGAACTCAAAAGGGGCTGGAAAGAAATCAATATTTCTCGTGAAAAACCTCGTGCGTGGCTTGAAAGCTCGAGTCCATGGGGTGCTGCCATTTTTAGCAACCGTTCGATTTGGAGAGAGCAGCGATTAAACCACCGCCCGAACCCAATAAAGCTGCTTTTAATCAAAGTTAAGGTTGAGATTCATAGCAGAGTATAAAACGTGATGTGGTTGGCAAAGTTTAGAACGTGATGGAGATGGTCTATAGCATAGACAGTGATGCATTTCGTATTTGAATAAAGGTTTATGAAGGTAATGCTTACCGGGGTTAGGGTTATAAAATATGAGTTTAATATTTGTGTAAAATTTACGAGAAGCATTTTGCACCACAACACTACGCATGCACTGCATTGGTAATTTTTTGTCAATGTGATAGGTATTTTTTTTATTAAGAGAATAAAATTATGGCTTAATAAATGATGACTTGGAGATTAAGTTATAGATCTTGATTTATATATGGGGTGATATGGTATGGGGAAGGTTAAATTTGGAGGATAAAACATTTTGAAAAGGAAGAATTTACCACCCCAGCCTAAATAGTATTCAATTAAAGTATAACTAAAGCTTTTGGATTCATTATAAGTTTTTTTTTTTATTCAAAAAAAAAATGTTTTATATTTGTGTTTACCGCTCTTTAAGTATTTTATATGGATCCGAGTTAAATAAATAAATTTTTAACTGTTCAAAATTTTTATGGGACACATTTTTTAGAATACATTGATATTACAAAATATGAAATAAAGTTTTGTTTACTTTAACCCAAAAAAAAAATGATAGTACAAGGAGCCGATAAACATAGATTATTTTTATTTTTTATGTTTTTCATAGGACAAAACAAGCATTAAGACAAGATTGACAGCAAAAAAAAATATCTTCATGTTAAGTCGCACCCTTTCACATCATCCTAGTACATTAAAAAAAAAAATCTGAATGTTGTCTCAGGATTTGGATTTAGAAAGTTAAAGAATTAGGCATACCCTTTGACCACTAAATTAAAGAGAGTTAATTGAATTTTCTATTGTGTTTTTTTATTCACACAATGAAAAAAACGGGGTGAAGATTTTATAGTTTAAAACCTCTTTTTTTTTTTTATAATAAAATGAATTACATAACAAAACAATATTATACAATGAAAATATAAGAAATAAAAATAATAATTTCTCTCAAGTATTTACTTAAAGTTTATGGATGAAACATTGAGAAAACTAACGTATTTATTTTAATTTTACACTCCAATAAAAATTAAATACAAATATTTTATAGTAATACTTTATTTGTACATCCTAACTGAAAAAAAATGGAAGTGGTAATTATACTAAGAATATAATTAAAATTTTCCTTGATTGGTAGTCTAAGATTATTTTTTAAAAGATTATTATAATTATCATTGTACATATTTTTTAAAATATAAGTAGGTTATTTGTCATACATTATACTATTAAATCTCCTATATAAAAATACACAGAGTATTAAATTGAATAAATGGAGCATTTAGTTTAAGGAATAACTCATGATCCAATAATAGAGTGTTTGATGTTGTTGCTTTGAAATATCAAGGGTTCAGCGTTACCATCTATATTACATCGCTACATCGTTAATTGGTAAACTTTTTAAAGTACCTGCGATTATTTTCTTGTAAAGTGAAAAACATGTTTTGCTAATATTTTTTAATTATTTTTTAAAAATCAAGCAGTGTTCGTTTCGATGTGTTCTAAATTAACTTGATGGATTTGAATACAGTAAGGATAACCAGTAAAAAAAAATATAATAATATTTTTTAAAAAATATTAAAATATAAATATATTTGATTGATTTATATTTAATTTGTTAGATCCATAATTTTGGTTATGAAACCATGATAACTCCACAAAAAATAAGTTAAAGCAAATTATAAAGATTAATTGAGCAAATCATGTTAGCCTATTAAACTTGTGATTTGAATCATGACTTGAATAACTCTATAAAAAATAATTAAAAAATCATGAAATTCATTTTTTTTAAAATTAAATGTTGAAGGGTAAATTTAAATTTTAAAAAATATTATAAAACCAAAAAATAGCTATCAAAATAAATAATATTTTGTGAGATAGGACACGGTAAAAAATCATCTCTTTTAATATCTTGATAATTAAATATATATTTTTTTAATAATTTATAAGTGAGCAATACTACAATCGTGAGAGAGAAAAACTCTTATCAACTTGCAAATAAATTAAAAATAAAATAAAATTAGTGGAAGTGTCCTCAGTAGCGGCCCCTAGTAGAAAAAGAACCTTCCAAAAGCTGTTGTGAATATAGCCGGCCACTGTTTGTGGGCTGGGCTAATAATAGGGTAGGCTCCAGGGAGTCGGGTTCAGGTCTGTATTTGAAAGTGCTCCAGTCTAGGCCAGTCCAGTTACAGGTATTGTTCGGCTGCTCTCCTCTGCCCATACACAGAGGCAGCAAAAAAAATTCAATTTTCTGCAGAAACTGGCCGATAGAACCTAGATTTCATAAATTGCAACTACGGTAAGAATTCTGTTCTTTTACTTGATCACCATAATCAATTGATCTTTGATTACCCATTGTTAATTATCTCAACATTGTCTGGGATTACTCTCCATTACCGGTTAGGTTTATCGTGATTGTGCTGGTGTAATCTTTTAGAAATGGGAAATTTTTCCAAGCATTCACAGGCAATTAAACGGATGTTTTCTTAAAAAATTATAATATTACTGTGGGAAATGTGAAAACGGGAGGTGCAAATTATCCACCCTGGAAATGCTGAAACATTATGTTTATGGATTAATTGTTTAGCTAATGACATGCTTCACTATCACATATTTGTTCAGATTGCGACCATATGATGTTTACTTCTAGAAAAGAAAGAATCTCTTCGTCTCTGTCTGGTGGTATGTGAGGTGTACACAGAAGAAATTCCATAGAAAGCATGAATCCTTTGTTGGAGGACCTTCAAGAGGATGCTTTGCGGTGAAAGGGTAATATATTCTTTTTCTCTTGCAATCATTGAGTGATGTCTTGAAGTGAGAAAATTCCTTTTGTTTTCTTTGACAAGGGAGGAGCACAACTGTCTCAAAAAGTAATATAGAGAAAAAAAAGAATATGGCTGTCAATTTCGATATCTAGTTTATCATCTTGTGATAAAATAGGAAGCAGAAATTACTTACATTAAAATGGAAAAAGTTTGAAAAACTGTCATGACTGTGCTATCCCCTTTTATATTTTTGTCTATGTGACAATGTGCAACGTAAAGATAGGTCTTGAAGTTAATAAAATTATCCTCCTCTTATCAACAAGACAGGTCTTGGTATTGGTTGATTGTGTTACATTTGTCGTGCTTGTTGAGTTTGCAAAATTTTTGTGTTTGACACTATAATGAATGCTAAGTATCATTTGCTTGAAAGAATAACTTCGGCTCTCTCTTTTTACGATAAGACATCAACATAAGGAAGTAGTTGTTAGGGGAGAAGTGACAAATCGATCCCCTCCATCTTCTGTTATCTTAACCAACATAAGAATTAGCTTAAGAAGTAGAAACGATGAAATTGAATGACTTGTTAAAAATCTAAGCTTCAAAATGTAGACTGTCGAAGTCACTATACAGTAAAAACACTAATCTTTAACTATCATAAACGCATGGTTGCATACTTGCACTGATATACACCAACAAACAACATGACATAAATCTAGTGGATATAAAGATTCAAAAATCCATAATCAAATCACTTTTTTCTCAAGAAAATTAAGATTAAGTTTAAAATTGAGCTTAACACAACGATAATATGTACCGAGACACCAAGACTATAAGTAACCAAATTCCTACCCCATGATTATAGATAATTGTGAATGAGAAATATGAAAGACACCACCAAACTTAGTTAATTTTTTGATAAATCAGAGTAGTTTAATGCAGCGTTGTTAAGAAGAGAGACGCTGAGGTGCTTGCCCTGACTTTTCATGCGAGGTGAGGCCACAACACCTTTATTAGCCTTAAGTGATGAATTTCAATGAAGCATTGCTTAAGCAAGCGTCTTGTGAGTGGGTGTTCGGTGTTAAAGCGAGCGCATGATTGAAATACTTATTTTTCTGTAGGATTTTTCTTTTTTTAAAAAACTAAATTATGTTTTGACCTATTTGTTCATTTTTAAATTTACCACAAGAAACACCTTAGGTGTGTTTTTATAAAAAACAAAGATTAGAGTAAAAAAAATAAAAAAATAATCAAAGTAGAAAACATACAATCAAAGAAGGATACTTGAAGAGAAACATCAACAACACCATGCGTTGAACAGAGTTAGAAAACAACAACACAAGTACAAAACAAGAAAGCATGAATGAAGATGTTCTTAAAAATTAATGAATAATGATGATAATATTTAAGCTTTTTTTTTGGCTACTTACTACAAATTATTTTTTTGTTTTGAGTGAAAAAAATGTTATGATATTTATATTTTATTTTGATTCTCTAATGATCTAATTTTAATTAGGAAGATATATTTTAGATTTATATAATATAATATAATATTCTACATTATACATATATCTATAACATATCGCCTTGTGACATCTGGGAGAGCATCTAGGCATGCACCTAGCGCCTTGGGTATTTTATAAAAATTCTAAATAAAAAAGAAAAAATAATCCTAAATCAAATAGGAGACTAATATAAATCTACATAGTAGCTTCTAGATTTTATCGCAAGGCCTTCTTGATGTTCGATCGCTATGATATTTTAGCCATATATAAAACAAGATCTTTAGAATTACCTAGAAAAATTTCAGCTCAATCCAATAATTGAATTGAAAAATATGATTGTCAGTGTAAAACTATGTAATAGAAAATATAAGCCCAAAACCGTCTTTAATGTCCTTGAATGATAAAGAATTTTTTTCAACTAGAAAAGCTACAAGACAAAAAGTTATACTGGAAACCCTTGCTAAAATAATTTCAATTGTTACCACCTATGTTATCCTTACGGAAAAGGAATCTTACTAAATAAAAATTCAAAAAATCACAAATAAATTAGTAAAACCCGTACAACTTTTGGCCTATACCACAATATCTTTTTTAACTTTGATTGAAATGAAATTTTAACCTAACATAATACAAAATATTTCAAAACTTCTGATAAAATTTCAATTCGATCCACTTGTCTAAAAGTTATTCCTGTTAGAGTAAAACTTGATATTATAAAATATTAAGCTAGAAATCAAATATGATTGTCTAACCCTTATATGAATAATATGATTCTTTCTCTTTTCAAAAGGATTTGTCCTTGAATCACTGATATAAACAATAGTAAGATTCAGAGCAACAATAGCACCCACTTCATTGTTTCAGTATTTAGAACATTTATTTTGCCAATGTTTGTTTCTAACAACACTGTATGATCTCTCTCTTGCACTGCATCATTTCAAAGTGCAATTTCTCTCTCTCATTTTGTATCTTATCAACATTGATAGGAAGCTTCTTAATCATCAACTAAAACATCCAGAAAAATGTTGGAAAAGTAATAAAAAAGCTCTAAATAAATTAAAATAAAAAATCTTAAATCAACCAGAAAATTAATACAAATCTTGCACAATAGCTCCTGAATCTTTTCGCATGGCTCTTTCTCAATCTCTATGAAATTTTAACCATATATAAAACAAGCCCTTTAGAATCATCTGAAAAAGAAATGAAATTGGATTCAATGGTTGGATCAAAAAATATGTTTGTTAGTGTAAAATTTTATATTAAAAAATATAAACTCAAAACCGCCTTGAATGTCATTGAATGATAAGAAAACCTTGCCAATGAGAAAATCCACATTATAAAAGGATACACAAGTTCTTGACATGGAAACCCTTGCAAAAATAATCCTAATTGCTGTAACCTATATTGTGATTGTAGAAAATAATTCCTTGCTTAATAAGAAGTCCACAAATTGTATGGAAATAAATAGCAAAACTCGTACAACAACTTATAGTTTATATCATGATGTTTTTTGAACATTGATTGATCTGAAATTTTAATCTAATATAAAACAATACCTCTGAAAACTTATAGTAAAATTTTAGCTTGATTTAACGGTCAAATTGAGAGTTATAATTGTTAGAGTAAAATTGCCTATTATAAAACATTAAGCCAAAAAACAATTATGATTGTTCAAACTTTATATATACATGAATCGTATAACAACATCAGTTATATATTTAGCTACCATGTCCAAAATAATAATGTATTTTGATGTATACTCAAAGAACTAGACTACATCTCACACTAATAAAAAAAATGATGATGTAAGTTATTTGCTGGAGAAAAAACCCAGAGGAATAGTCTGCTTAATATGTAAAAATTTATGGAATAAGTGGACTTCAAAGTCAATAAAATTAGGAGCAAGTGGAATAAGAAAACTCATGAAGCAACTATTTATTGTTAGGAACTAATCTTGCACAAGACATGGACACATCACTACCTAGAAGAGTCAATAAAACAAACTAGGGAAATAACGCCAGTTGGCATTCCCAGCACGTATTAGGCTGTCCAAATTGATGGCTACTGACCCTAGGTTGAATCATATCATTTTTGTCACGACTGGCTGGCTGCTGGCTTTCTTGTTAGTTGGTTGACTCTCTCTATTATGCATGCGCGTGCATTCACATTTATTTTCACAAATGTAAATTTGCAATTTCCTCTTGGAAATGCTTTGTTGCAGTGTCTCCTTTGGAGAAGTCTTTTACTCACCATCATCAAAGACCGTGTCAATAAACGAGTACCTCACCATTAAGGACAAGATAAGAAGATCGTTTGAGATGGTTTAATCATACTTGAAGTTGACAAATGGATGCACTGGTGGAGGAGAGTCGTCAAATTGAGAAATTTGAGGCAGTGGGAGGGGGTAATTAAAATTATGGTTTAATCGATAGGAATGTTATCACATTAACTTGCAGAAAGTCTAGCCCTTGACAGAATCCTTTGGAGGAGGCAGAGTAATATAGTAAACTTCAAATAGTTTGGATCGAAACTTAATTTAATTAAATTTTCTGCACAACTACTTCCAAACTATCGACATGCCCTGGATTTTGATTCACGGAAAATTGGTCACCTGAAATTAGGAGTGGCGTGGGCAAATAATGGTGCTTGCTCCATGGAAACAGTCATTAGATTATATGAAACTTTTTTATAGTATTGTAACGACCAGTGTTGGTTAGGTTTTGTTTCCCTATGAGAGTAAAATAGTCTCGAAGGCTGTCCTCACCGGTTTGATAATGAATCCAGAAATGTCTAAAGATGCAAAAAGTTTATCTAAACCTAGAGCTTTCATATCTATGCTTGAGCGTTATGATATGATGGAATGTGAAAACAAGTCGGTATGCATCCATGTTCACTTAACAGCAGTCCAAGTCCTATCATAAAGCCTTTGGTTTAAGGCTTCTATTTCTGTATCTATCTCCAGATTGCCTGACTCTGTTTTTTCTTGTTTATGTTGGACTAGCAGAAATTCAGGTTTTCACCACTCTACTTCGGACATCACGTAAGCATATACCTGAATGGAAGATGATATAACATTTCCTCCCTTCCAACTATTGCGAGAGGACTTGGTAAGTTATAGTCCGAAAATTAGTCATGTTGCTTAAATATTACAAGTTCTACTTGCCATATTGCTTGTCCCATAGGTGAACGATGTCGTTTTATGGTAGGTTCTCCATGTGCTTCAGTTACAAGGGGGCGCGACATATGACCTGTATGTGAGTAGCTGCCATGATCAGTAAACCTTGGATTCAAGAAATTTCTACGTTGTTCAGACCAACTATTCTCCCACCAGTATAGTGTTCTCTAAAAGTGGCTCTTAATGGCAGGAAAAAAACCCCAAGAAGATTGGATTTCCTAGTTCTGCCATATTCCTACATGTAAAACCACCACAAGTGATCGTCATCTCCAGGCCTGTCACTGATTAAATATGTCAAAACGTTGTAATCGCCGGGTGTCTAGCTGTCCTCTCAGACCTGCTCCATCCGAACAGCCTATTTTTTAACATAATTGCAGGCTTCATAAATTAAAGGCGAAGCTTTAATGATTCTAATCTTATCGATATGACGGGCCTGTTGGTTGTGTTGCGCTTGTCATGTAACTCGAGCTCGGAATCTTAGGGGTTGACATACGGTGGACAAAATGTAGCAGATGCTTTAAAAGGTTAATTTGGTCCATTTCTCAGGATAAGACATCAACATATCCGAAAGTAGTTGTTAGGGAGAACTTTGTTCAGCTGTACACCCTTCAATTTATTGGTCTAATGATATAAACTTGAGAAATTTGAAATGACTTCGGGCCCGTATAAGTTCAAATTTCAAATTATAATCGATCAAAAATTGGAATCATGAATAGAAACTCCATTTTCTGTCTGGTTATTATGATTTACAGGACACGCCTGGATATTCATGCTAATTCAAACGGTGTCTTCATGAAATTTCACTATCCTAAGAGAAATGAATGTTTGAGTGCTTATTTTCATAATATATTCCTTGGGTGTAGCCTATCAAAAATATATTGCACATTCTAGCAATATCCTTGACGTTTTTAGTTTTTGGCTGGCAAAAATTAGAACAGTATGTTTCATAGAAATACAAGAATTCTGCTGCACTAAGAATATGTGAAATGAAATGTAACTTTAGGTGATCTGGCATGAGATAGCCAGGGGTAAGTGACTGTTTCGTATTTGGAGTTACTACTCAAGGACTCTACTCATCTGCTACAGAAGAGTCGACTAAAGCACATGGCAATCAAAGCATTTGTATCGCAATTTTTAGACACTGCACAGCCCTAGGTCAATCGTCTCACTTTTTCCACATCTGGCTGGTTATCTTGTCAACTGTCTTCCTCCACTTGTATGTCACACACATAAATCTTTGATGAGCGCTTTGGTCTGGCAAGTTGCGACCATTTCATGGATGCAAGTTGGAAAACTTGAGAGCAGTCATTCATCGAAAAAGAATTCGAAATCTTCTTCCTAAAATGCTAGCAGGATTTGCCTTAAAATTCTTACCCTTTCGGACCCTTTTCAATGAGACCGTGTCTGATCAATGATCTTATTTTTTATTTGTAGTCCATCTCCGAAATAGGGACGTAGTTTCTATTGGTGAGTTGAGTGCATGGGGAGATTGCATTGCAAATAACAGATTTGCTGCATTGAAAGCATTCATTGGATTTTGTGTCGGATTGAAATGGACAAAGCGTTCCGAACTTTTAGATGGCCTTTTAGGAAGCAGTGTTCATTTAGGTTTCTCTGTTGTCTTGTGACAAATTAAATAGTTTCAGGTTTATCCTCACTGATTTAATGCAGAAGCATCCAAAGAAATGAAACAAAGAATCTAAAATTGCAATGCTTTTATCCTTGCCAGAGCATTCGATGTTATTGCGCGATCACAGTACGCTGTCCCCCCCCCCCCCCCCCCTCTCTCAACTTGATGGCTGGCCAATACTCAGCTTAAAAGCTTAGTTAAAGAGCACAAGTCTCATCCTTCACTCGAGTCTCCGTGTTTGGCTGATTTTGTTTCTTTCGGTTATGTTTTACACGCAGTATTTTGGGGACTTTACCAGTCTGCTTGGAACTTCCAAAGCTTATACCTGAAGGGAAGATGATTTAGCGTCCCCTTGCACCAACTTCGGTGAGAGAAGTTGGCGAGTTGTGGGAAAAGCTGGTGCTTTGCCTCACAGGTCGTGATTCTTACCGAAGCCCATCATGTACTTCGATCCCTAGGGTGTGGTGCCACAAAACTTTTACCAGACGAGCTACCATAATAAATCAAAATCGTACATCCAATAAATTCATCCTATCATCTCTCAGTTTTTTTGGCTGCAACCCTATAGTCTTGTGTGCATTTTATAGAGGACTGAACAGGTCAATGGAAAGTGTGACTCCCTCTTGTATCGCAATCCAGTGGGGTTTTGCAGGTCTCATCAGTCGTCACTTCTCACCCTGTTGCAAGCTTGTTCGGCATCCTTTTATGATTTATCGTTGCTTGTCTTCATTTGATTCCCATGAAAAAATGCATAAAGAATGACATTTTGTGTGGTCTAGTAATAATTAATTAATTTCAGGATCAGACACGGAAAATATTCTGGGGGCAGAAACAGGAACTTTTAACTCTTCAAGAATTCTGTCGGCAGGTAGGAAGTAACGGTATCAACCCGAGTGTCGGTCTATTCTTGAAGAGGTAATTTTTTTTAGTCCATTTCCCTGTAGAACTATGTTAATGCTAACGTTGAATCTTCTTCTTCTTCTTTTCCTTTTTTTTTTTCCCTGGATGGATATGAAATATCCACTTGCTCAAATTGTTAGGTAAGAAGTGGTCGAAGCAGAAGCTTTTATGCATGTTGAAAATGCTATTTTCATGCTCCAGCAAAAAAATAATAATCAGAACGATGAAATTCTGAGTCTTGCTTTTACGGACTCCTGTTTAGTTGAAAAGTAGATAACATGACAAGGAAGGGTTCTAAGTTCTAACTACTACTCTATAGGACACCACAGCATTTTCCATGAAATTCCTTGGCACTGGAAAATTTGAGAGAAAGATGCTGACTGTAATTTTAGTCTTGAATCTGGACATCCTATGCTGGCTATCAATCCAGTATTTCCAAGCCGACTTAAAATAGCAAAGAATACCGATCGAGTGAGGAGACAAGTAGCCGAAAAGAGCCAAAAATGCCAAATTATTAGGATACCATTCTCTGGTTTCGTGGTCCTACTTTTGAGCACCTCTACATTTTTCTCATCCGTGACCTGCAAGAATTAAATATAACACAGTCAAACTAAATCATCCAGATCTTATGTGGTCTCTGCCTTCCTTCTACTGCTTCATTGACCCAAAATTGAGAGGGAGGAAAGCTCACAGAATCATGAATCATAGACAGGGACTCTGTTCCAACTAGAAAATCTTTGAAGCATACTCTCAACTCGAGAACTTGGGAAAATGTCAGTAGTAGAAATAATAAAAGTCGAAAACATGAAAAATCTGATAAATAATGCCTCTAAGAGGCAATCCAAAAGTTGAAAAAACAACATGATTTTCTCTGTTGTGCTCTTAAATTCTCCTTCTGGAGTCCATAGAATGACACGGCATCGTGATCCTCTTCTCTCGTGGAGATGAGTGTGTAATTTTGATGACTACTTTGATTTTTCTTGTTAATACTTGTGTCTCATGCATGATGTAAAATTTATTTTTAGTCAGAATGTTCAATTTGAATTCACTGTAAAGCATTTATTTATTTACCAACTAGAGGCTGAATATATTCTGAATTACATAATAGAGATAGTTCCCTTTTCATTTTTATATTTTCCCCCTTTTTCTTGGTTTGGACTTCAAATCTCTGAATCAAAATCTCAAGATTTCAAGGAGTGGAAGACACCAACAATTGAACACCAATTTTGGGGATGGCCATGAGACCAATATTACCATTATCTCAAGACGATTGCTATCAGCACTCACTTTAATTACACTATATTATATAATACAAAAACAAAGAGCCATTAATAGAAGATAGCAAGCACTAGTACAATCCTACCAGACTGGGTTTTTGGAAGAGAGTAGAAAATTGAAAGGATCTTGCCAACCCGAGACTTTGAGAGTTGAGAGCAGCAGGACCCGCAGGAGATGATCTGACAGTGTCTTGGAACCACGTGAGTCTGACACGTGTATCGAGGCCGAGATTGGGTCCAAGCTAAAACTCTCGTGACTTAATAACTTTCTCGTGAGGTCATCATGTGTCCCTGAAGTGGGGTCTCCTGCCACCTTGTACTCTTTCTTGGTCCCTCCCATGATCTCTTGGCTTGGGCCGTCTATAAATTATGGGCCTCTGATTCTCATCAAGCCCCGTGAATCTGAATGCCCTTCCCATCTCTCTCTCTCTCTTTCTCTCTCTCTCTCTCTCTCTCTCTCTCTCTATATATATATATATATATATATATATATATATATGTTTACTTGGAAAATATTAAGCAATGGAACAAAAATAAAAACCTCGTTGTTTTTAAATTGTAAGATTTTTTTTTCGAATTTTCGGAATTGGAAAGGGCCAGTGATCTTGGCCAGCCTTTCAATAAATCTAGAAAAAATAATTTTAGAAAAAAATTACTATTGTTATGACTTGGGAGCGTCCTGATTATGTCTGTAAATTGCTGATCACCTTTTAACTATTGATAAAAACAAACAATTGTGTCTTCAGATTTATGTCCTCGTTTATGATGAAAGTTTGACTGTAATAAAAAGATACGAGGTTGAAGAGCTGAGTCACATGATAGACCATCCGGATACGTAATGGTTTGCGGGCAGGGTTCAAGTGAGAGATTTTCAATCAATTAAATGAGATTTTAGACTAGGGTTGCTGACTAGTTGTTGAGACATGCATCTTGAATTAGCATGCTTTGCAGCTTCAGGTCTCCTCTAATTTAATGAAATCAATTTGCATATTGCTTAGGCTATTTGACCCAAATAGCTAGGTGACTAAAATGGTGCCCTTCTTGACCCCGGCCCAGACCTTGAATTGGCAAGCTCTATATATACACGATGGAGCTGCTTTTTCGTCCCCGTCGTCTAATTATTACTTTTCTTCAAGATTTTTCAAAACAAAACAGATTGGTTTTCAAAATATTGTAATGGTGATTGTTGGCTTTGTTGTTCTTTGAAAACATATACGGAAAACAGAAACCACAAAGGGAAGCGAATGATGTTTTAATGGATTGACATGGATTAGGGTTTGGCATATTTATGATATGTCGTGCCGTGTTTTGGTGGAGCGCTTGGCTGTGAATATCCGTGCTTCAGCTCCTATCAATATCGTGGCGTAAAGAGTCAAATTTAGGGTACAGAAACGATAAAGCTGGCATTCTGGCGCTAAGCTTTGCCTTTTGTTTCCATTACAATCGATGGGTGCGTGATCTTGTGCTCTTGACAACAAGGGGACAAGGAGAGAAATGATAATAAGATGCTGAGGGAGGAGATTGCCAATACATCCAACAATCGATGCAATAATGCAATTACGCCTTTCATTGTGCCCTTGGGAGATAGGAAAGGTAAGCTTGCATGAGAGAATCTGGCAATAGAAGAACCCGTGAAGTAAAGAATGGCCCACAAAAGGGCTATTCTTCTCTCCCACTGATCAATATGCCTCTCTGCATGCACAAAGGATAAGAAACTCAGATTTTAATGAGATTTATTTTAATTACAGGAAGAAATATGAAAGACCACAACTGGATGGGCATCATAACTGGATACGAATAATTAATTATATTCTTGAAAAGGTCATCATTTCATACTTGATATATCTACTGATCGTGGAAAATTTGGGTTCAACTCAAACTCTAGATGGCTAATTAAGTTTTAATTAATTAGCTTTTTGTGTCATGGTCTAGGTGACAGCTAATCTAGGGTAGTATTTCTACCACTACATGTTGAAATATTTATAGCTAGACGAGTACCAAAACGATGGGATTAAAATCTGCATTGAGAAATGGTAGGAGAAATGTCACACCAATAGATAGCTGACCACCTTCCTCCTGTCAAAAACACGCGGTTTCACTCAATTCTGGGGTTGCTTCCAACATCAGTTGCCACAACATGGAGCAAGAAAATTCTAGCACAGCTGGGTACGTGTGTCTCTCTCTCTCTATATATATATATATGTGCGTGTCTATATATATATATATATATATTCAATTATTCTAGAATTAAACAAGGAGACAAACTTTGGTACTCCAATTCTCTACAATATAAATAATATGATGTGTGTATTCTTCAATTGACCTGGAGTTCGGTAAGTACAGAGACTCGACCTAATTCCAAGTTTATTTGTCCACAAATGACCGACTATATTAATTAGTAACAACTTGCAATATGTTATGTATCTGTTATGGATGGCTTGTGACGGCCTCGACCATTCAGTTTTGGCATTATTTCTTGCAAATGTCCAGGATGGTGTCTGTATCTGTAAAGCCTGGCTAGCTATTTGATCTTATAGTTTCTCTCTTCTGGTATATTGGTTCGGTGGCTGGTCTTGTTTAGCTAGCCATTTTCCTATACCTTTCTTTGTATTTTAGCCATGTATACTGCATCACTAGCTCTAGCTTTTTTGGCTTAAAGGTGAATCAATGAATGAAGCATAAATCTCATCTTATCCCAAAAGATAAATTAAAGCAAATTGAATCTCACCCAAAAGCCAAATTGATTCAAAAAAAAAAAGATTTGCAGATCAAAAGAAAACACATAGGATTCCAAAGGTTTTGTTTAAGAGCTCAAGGCAACGCTGTACAATATAATATGTGACCATTATGTTTTCTGAAATTTCAAATTCTAGATGGGTCCTATGTATCTTACACAACTAAAGGGTTATCTGGATATATTTTGCATGGTTGCCGCCTTGAACTTCCATGTTTAGGCCACGCATGACCTCTAAAGGAAGGGAATATCCCTCTAGTCGCACAAAGACGTTTATGGCCATTTCTGTTTGTGGAAGTTCAGGAAAAAAACGTCAGTATAATTGTATTGTGAAGGGGATAAAAAGTTCAATATATGCTGTATCTCTTCATGGCTTTAGATTTGGGTTTGGAATAAAGGGGAAGAAATAAAGAAGAAGAGAGACACCCTCCGAATTAAATTCCCCTTGAGCACTTTCACTGTATACCAGGATGTGAGGGAATAATAATTACAAAAGAAAGAGAGACAGAAAGGGAGAAAAACATGAAATTGATTAAGATTACAAAAACTCGATTGTAATATGATCGATAATCTACTATCTATATTTAGTGTAAGGATTTTAATTTCTATATATTCATAAGGCTTTAAAGATTTTAAAAACTAATCAAATGTTCATCTCCTTCGAGTTGAATGTATCAAAATCCAGCCCGTTCCCTTTTTACCTAGCTAAACTGCTATTACTTTATTTAACCTTCGTGGGAAAAACGAGATCGAGTAAAAAACTAGGTCAAAACCCAAGATAGATCACGTATTGTATTTATGGTGGTTGGGTTTAATTAACCTAAATCAACAAATAAATAATCTAATTTTAGTTAAAAGATAAATATGGATAGGGCTCGATTCTCTTACCAATTAAGAACCATTCAATCGTACACACAAATTTGATCTAACGATTATATATATACTTGAATGTTTCTTTTAATAATGTAAGATTGGATTATATTCTTCTTGTTTATATACAGTAAAATGGAGTAAAACTAGTTTCATAAATTAAATCAACAAAATAATTAAATATTACATAAGCTAAAATGTTTTTATATAGCTTAAACTTGCTTAGATTAGTCTTTGTTTGCCATATGCACGTACAACCAATTATACTAAAACTCGGAGATAGCTTTTGTCATCTCTAAAAAATTACAACGACATGACATGAAAAAGATATGGTAAATATAAAAGAGAATATTTGAAAGAAAAAGAAATTTATTAAAATGGAGTAATATTTTCGACGTGAATATAGTAAATCGAGCCTTCAAATTTACTTAATGCATGGCTTAAACAAAGTGTACTATAAGCCTGGCGAGTCAACCAATAACCCAGTCATGTTAGCTGTAGGGTAAGAGAAGAGTTGAGAAGATAAGTCATATCCATCTATAGCTCTAGCTCTTTGCATGCCTTTACCGTCCCCAAAGCTTTTTTTAAGCTTCTCATTCCTATAAGCCATCCATCCTTTTAATACCATTGCATTTAAATCAAGGTCCTTTTAGGGTTTGGGTGTTTTATAACAGGAAAAAAGGGAAAAGACAAAGCGCCAACGAACGTACGTCATCCTTCAAAAGAAGAAATTATTGAAGAAATACTTGTAAGCAAAGAGAGAGTAAAAAGAAAGAAACAACAACGTTTGATTATATATGAGTCAAGTGGGTTTGGATTTTCTAATTCCTTAGCCTTTGCTTATCTCTCTCCTCTGCACATTTGCTTATTTTTAGCCATTTTTTCTCACTCTCTCTCTATCTTTATATATATATATATATATATATTAGTAAATATTTTTCAAATTTGCCAACCCAATCCTTGGTCTGCCACTGTAATCATCACCTCCTGTAGACTGATTATTTCTCTTTCTTTCTATTATTTTTGCCCTCTTTCCTTTATATAGACAGAAAGGAGAGAGTTATATAGTGAGAGATTTTTAAGGAAAAACCAACTTACTGTCTGGTCTTTCTATGTTTGATTGCATGGTGAGCCCTCTTTTATCTAGCTTATTAGTTGATGATTTTTGAGAGAGAGAGAGAGAGAGAATTTGTTAAGGAAAGATTGGAAAGAGATACATCTGAATTGTGTTGCAGATTTGCTCAGAGAAGCAATCCATGGCTAGATAGCGACTTGAAGAACAACCCATCATGATCATCTCTTCACGAGATTTTGGTTTCGCTACCCAATGAATGATGCCTTTCTGTGTCTATAGTTCACTGCCACCTGTTTATCAATAAGGCTTTGTTTAGTTTAGTTGTGTCCAAGGCTAGGGATTCTCTATTTCTGCTCTTGTTCTTACATCTTGTTGTTTCTTCAATAGTGAAAAGTGGACTTGAACAAAAGCTACTTCAAATAGAAGTAGCTAGCAAGAAATACATCAAACAAAACAAAGGGGTGTCATTTCTCGGTTTTTCTTTGTTGGAATTTTCTTCTTCAAAGACATGTTTCCTGCAGCCATGTCCAATTCAACTTCTTTGTCTGAAGAAGCTAGTGTGTCTTCTTGCACAAGAGTTCAAGATTTTGGTAGATTAAATCAACTGGCTTCAACCATCTATCCTCTGCAGCAGCAGCAGCAGCAGCAGCAAAAGACCATCAAGAAGAAGAGAAGCTTACCGGGAAACCCAGGTAGGTTTTTTGTTTATTCTCTTCAATATTCCCGTGTTAAACTATTTATACATGCTAATACCATATATATATACATATACGCAATGGTATCATTATATATGGTCTTGCAGACCCAGATGCTGAAGTGATTGCATTATCTCCAAAGACCTTAATGGCCACCAATAGATTTGTGTGTGAGATCTGCAACAAAGGGTTTCAGAGAGATCAGAATCTTCAGCTTCATAGGAGGGGTCATAACCTACCTTGGAAACTGAAGCAAAGAAACAGCAAAGAAATTAAAAAGAAAGCTTATGTTTGCCCCGAGCCTACGTGTGTTCACCATCATCCTTCAAGGGCTTTGGGTGACCTTACAGGTATCAAGAAACACTATTGCAGGAAACATGGGGAGAAGAAGTGGAAGTGTGAAAAATGCTCAAAGATCTATGCTGTTCAATCAGATTGGAAGGCTCACTCTAAAACCTGTGGAACAAGAGAGTACAGATGTGACTGTGGAACCCTTTTCTCCAGGTAATTTTCTCTCTCTTTTTTTCCCTAACCTTGTTATTTTGAGGGGTTTCAAATTGAATATAGTTTTTTTATCTTTCTACATTTCTGTTCATCTCGTTGTCCCAATGTTCCCTTCTTTATTATTTTTTATGTTTTACAGTTATGCACTGTTTTTACTATAATGGGATTCATCACAAATCTTTTATCTTTTGTTTGAAGTGGGAAGTTATCATCTCATGTCTTTAGGATGGTCTTTGTATTTTGTTTCGGTCTGTTCTGTTTTTGTTGTTTGTTTTTATACAAGATTGGCAAGCTCTGCATGGAATATATCTGGGCTTATATGAGTTGGCAGGTATCCTAGAAGTGGACACCATTAATAAAAGTGTCTGCTACTGCTAACATTATAAGAGTAACTGAAAGCAGTGCCTCTGAAATCTGATCAACCTGCCAATTTCAAAATTTGAAACAACAATAAGACACTAATAAGGAATTCTGGGAGAACAATAAACTAAATCTTTTGTTTTATATACTGTTTTGTCTCTTAATTTGAGTCAGGTAAGTGAAAAAACATTCCCGTGTCTTGCATTCAATGCATGAACCTGATTGTATTGGTATATTCTTGGTTGGGGATTCTGTGCTCTGAAGGAGCACCATTGTTACCTGTTTTGATATACATCGTCATCCATAATATTAAACAACGTTTGATCAGTGCAATATATTGAAATATTTCCCTCGAAGGGTTTGACGTGTTTTTCATTGTGATTTCTTTTGGTACTTTATGATGGGGGGACTGAAGTCTCAAAAACAATGATCAATATTTTGTTCTTGCCCGAGAAAAAAGTGAAAAGAAAGCTCTTAATTTGCTTCTTTTTTTTTCTTTTTTTTTTTTGGGGGGGGGGGGGGGGAATTTTCATGGTGGGGTAATATCCGTGATGGTTTCTTTCCCTCGGAGAATGCCATGATTTACTTGCAGAAAATACTGAAATAGAACTAAAACTGATAAATCTTTGAAAATATCCGATACCCTAATTGCCTTCCATCTTTCATCTGCATTGCAGATTTTGGGGTTTCAATTTCTTGGAATTTTGATCCTTTTTACCATCCATGACTATTTCTGCATGCATAATCCATAAACATCAATCAATTCCCATGAATCTCTCTTTCTCTCTCTACACTTTAGTTTTGACCAAAAAAGATAGTTTTACTTTAGTGTTTGCTCTAACTTTATGACAATCATGTGTCTATCCAATCCGCATGCATGGCCTTGTGGTCTCTCACCCTTTGAAATACAACAATTAATTTAAGATTAAGTCAAGCAAAGACAGAGACGTTAATTCTTAATACAGTCTTCTTCATTTACCTTTTCTTCTTGATCCCATTAATTTCTCGTTTTTTTGGTTAAGTATTTTTTTTTTTCTTTCAAATCAAGATCACAAGCATTAAATTAACTATTACCAAGTATATCCTTTCTTTCTCCCTGTTCAGGATTCTTTTCTTTTTTTTCTGAATTACTGTATTTTTTTTCTTCTCGACCACTTCTTTTCTTCTCTTTCTTCCAAATTGAGAAAATCATGATATGAACATTGGTGTTAAGATTTGAACTCTTTATCGTCACTTGGTAACTAACTAAATCAAGTTTTAATAATTATTTGTTAATCACAAAACTAAATCTATTATTCTGGTTTGCGATACTGCTCACTGACGATCTCTTTATGCGCATTCATTGTTGAAACTACAGGAAGGATAGCTTCATAACCCACAGGGCATTTTGTGATGCGTTAGCTGAAGAAAGTGCAAGATTCTCAGCTCATCAGCTAATTATCTCCCAAAATTCAAATGCCCATGCTCTCCTCCTTCAAAACCCACTTCAAACCCACCCTCATTCTCTCTTTTCTACCCCAACTCACCACCAAATCTCCTTCACTTCTCCTTGGGACCCACCTCGCCATCAGAACCCTAGCAGTAATAACCCCCAGAACACAGTTCACATCAAGCCTGAAACTACCGGCCATTTTCAAATCCCTGCTTCACTTCTCCAAGAACCACCACTAACAATGCCAAACCACAAGGGTTTGTTTGCCCCAACCTTCCAAAGCCTGTCAAATGCTTCCGCGTCACCAGCAGCATCGCACCACTTGTCAGCCACTGCACTCCTTCAAAAGGCTGCAAGTGTGGGTGCCACTCAGACCTCAGCGGGTCACAGTCACATGACCCCTTTGGACATGGGGGAGTTGGGATCGGCAGGTCAGGCTCATGTTAACTCAGTGAGTCACGTCTCTCAGGGTCCCAATTACAACCTTAGCAGTCTTGCTACGTGGCAGAAAAGTGATCGCCTGACAAGAGACTTTCTGGGTCTAACTGCGCCTGAATGTGGGGATCATCGTGGCCATGCTGCTAGTAATGCAAATGGGAGCAGTGGTGGTGTTAACGTTAGCATGGATATGAGGGAAATTCTAAACTACACAGGGGGTGTAGGGTTCCACCAGCAGCAATACAATGAGAGAGAGCACTCGCTGCTGAAGCCCCACGGTGGTTTTGGATTCGCTCAGCCTTCGGCGTCTGAAGCGTGGGGTGATTGACAAGGAACCCTAGAAAAGAAGGGTAAAATGGTAATTCCACTCACTCCCTTCAAAATGACAGAGGTGCCCCATGTCTCCTTTGCCCCGAGAATTTAATGTTGGTTTCTGAAGAAAAACTAAGAACCTTTCTTATGCCATCATCTGCCTCGTCTTCCATGTATGCAATTAGCAATTTCTCATCTTGCCTTTCATTTTTAACTTCTGTCCACCTTCTCGTTAATGATAGATTTCGATATGGTAATCAAGAGGATTGGCCTTAATTACTACGTGAGGATGGTGGCTTCCTTGTAATCTTGTTGCGGAAAAAATATGTCACATGCAGAATATAAAGATGTGTAGTAATAATTTCTCCATGGAATTTAGTTTTATTGGCACCGTTTTTAGATATCATTTCCCTTAGAACATTACCCATCTTTATCTAGACAGCTATACAAGAAGATCACATGACTACATGTTTGTGTTTGTATTAGAATTGGGAAGGGTTTGGTTTTGAGCTAAGAACTTCGTTTTGTTCACTGTCCCTTTTGAGCTGTTGAAGAAAGAATGTGCAAAATAGGCATAAAAGACAACCCTCGTGGACCTCACTACTGGCCCTTTGCTACCATTATTATCTTATTAAGAACAAAAGTAAATCTTTTTTTTTAATTTGTTCAAATCGTTATGCCCCCTATCCCTTTCATGTTAACTTTAATCATCAATATCCAAGTATTGATCCAGTGTCAATCCCACCACATGTTTGGTACTTGCAATGAAGGTCGTTTATGTGCTTAAATTGGCTCCGGGTTTGATCGATGATCTTGTTCATGGCATCAGTGGGTCTTCGTTATGTATTAATAGAGGAGGAAATGTTGAGACTGAATGCAATGTCGTTCGTGCATTTTATCAAATTTCGACGAAGCAATTACTCGGACAATCACTAAGGCTCTCTCTCCATTCACTTTAAAACGTATTGATGATGGTATATTTATACGCTCTAGGTGACAGGAATACGACAATTTCTACATGCAAAGGATTAAAATTAGGATTAGGACAACCCCCTCCATCTTTAGGGAAATAACCATAAAAAATAAGAGCACGATTAAAAATAGTAAAATAGCACAAGCAAAAAAAATACTTAGAAATCTTGCACACTTATCAAGTTGTAGACATCATTTGCAACACATGAGTTATAGATAGCATCTACCACTTGATAATTATATTTTTCATTTGTTACTCCAAAGTTATAGATGTCAATGACAACACTCGGGTCATACATGTTATTATATGTCATCTCATTGACATCTTAACAGATAGTCATTGTTGTTTTTTAAGCTTCTTGTACCAAGTAGTGAATCTTTATACATGCATTAAAAATCAATTAGTGGTCATCATCCATTATATCATTAATCTTGTATTTAATAAATGTTATATATAAAATAATATTGCATACCAATTGATTTTATCCCAGATTGGGAGCATACTGCATTGGATTGCATGAAAAATCTCAGCAAATGAGACCATGTATGTTTAGTGAAATGACATGTAATGAAAAAATATCATCTCATGTAGGTGCATACATCAATCATCAAATGTCACTTCTTATAAATATGATCTCTCTTAGCTTCTCAAAGATCTAAGTAAAATGCATAAATCACCTATTAATTATTTTCACGCTTACCCTAGAAACTAATATTGTGCACCTCATCACTAGTATCAATACAATTCAGGGCCTGTTTGGTATTGCGGTTGCTGTTGTGGTTGAGGTTGAAAAAAAGCAGTTTCAAAAAAAGCACTTTTGTTGCGGTTCAAAATAAGTTGTGAAGTGTTTGGTTAAAACTGTGGTTGAGTTTGAGGTTGAAAAAAAAGTAGTTTTGTGTGTTTAGTTATCATGCTTTTATATTGTTTTTAATTAATTTTTAGATTATTTTAATATTAAAAAATATATTCTTTATATTAATAAAAATATATTATATAAACATTATTTATATTTTAATTAATTTTTAGATTATTTTAATATTAAAAATATATTTAATATTAATATATATTTATTCTCTCCCAGCCCCCAGCCTAATATAATTTGCCGTCCTTTAACATCCAAAAGCCTGCCCCAAATTCATGTTTCTCTCTCTCGGGCCCCCCCAAACCCGCTCCCTCTCTCCTCACCGCACGGAAAGCAGTTATTAGCTGCTTTCCGTGAACCTGCGGTTTGTAAATATTTTGGGGTGGGTCCCAGGCCACAAAACCTGCGTTTTTTATTTAACCAAACAATATATGCACTGCTTTTTTTAAACCTGCGTCCGGACCACAATACCAAACGAGCACTCAATATATGATGAGATAGTCCAAATAACCGCATTACCTTATCTGAACAATGCATCTCAACAATATCAAAGGTCAAATCTCATGGTATACAGGCGAAGCTTAAAATAACAAGTTCTTTTTATATAGCATGCATATAACCTATTAGAACATATGAAAGATTTATATTAGATAAAAAAAATTAAATAATTAATGTTTAAATAACAAAAAAAAACTCAATATAATTGTAATAAATATCTAATATGGCTATTATGTGTCTAACTCATATACATATATAAATAGGATTTACCATGAAATGTTTAATCCATACCATCTGACATGACAAGCCTTATTTAGTACAATTTTTCATTTTATTTATATAAATAACATGTTGAGTATAATTTATTTTATTTTATTATTGTCTCAACTAATGAATATACAGTTGTCTTTGAGTGACTATGTCAAATATATTATTACTCAAACTCTCTATACATTTGATATGAATATGCTCTCATGACTGGAGTTATATTAATCAACATTCATAAATATATGTTAATATTTAAAATGTAATTAATTATACTAATAAAATAATTTAAATTAATTATACATAAATAAATAGTAGACACTCGACAATTTATCCTTTTTTTCTAGTCATGTTTTATATAATTTTGGTATAAACATGTAACAATGCCCCCGAGGATTGTAATTATGAATGAATTAGAAGGTAGTGATAAAAAGAACAATGGTATTGCAATGTCAATAGTACTCGTGAAAATAAAACCTTCAAACAAATGTAATATGTTTGTCCAAACATATATAATGAATTGGTTCTTTGTCATATCTTTTGAAGAGGTCTTAAAATTAATAGTCAATTATACCAATATGATGCAATCACCCTTGTAATCATATAAAATATCTCTAATTAATTCTTCATATCCTATCATAAGGGTTGCATCTATTAGAAGGCCATTAATATGATGGCATCCTAGAGTGTAGGTGTCATCTCACCAATGTATAGATGGAAGATGTGTGTCTCACACCTCCATCAATCAAGGCTACAATCAATATGTGGTCAAGATGAATGTCGCGTGGCTTATTGATCTCATAAAAAAACATTGATAATAAAATAGATGAACGGCAGTGAAGAGTTACAGAGATGGTTACGTGTTATCAGGGGGTATGTTCTATGATATAGAGAGACAGAGGAAGGTTGATGGCAGTAGTGAGAGGGGAAAGGTGAGTGACGGAGGAAAAGGAGAAAAAAATTAGAAAAACAAATCTCTAGCTATAAATTTCAAATGGAATGAATAAACTAAACAATTGTAGCATGTAAAGCTAATTAGTTTCCTTGGCAAGATTTTCATCGAGGTTTGTATATATTTATATTGTGAATGGAAAAGAGGGATTTGGCATTCGATGTGTTAGCATAAGTCATGAAAATTTTGTTGGGGATATTAATTGATTTATATTTTGAATATAATCTCTTACAACATATTTAATTAAATCTAGAAAATTGAAGGTTAAATGATGGATGCTTTAGAGCATTCTCTAATTTTTCCATATAAATTGAAGGTTATTTATTTTGATCTTTATGACAAAATCAATATCATATATACCATATTGAATATTAAAACCTCTCAATTTAAATGTATTAATTTTAGATTCAAATAAAAAAGAATTTATTCGCCATGTGTGACCGTTGCTTATATATATTGAATTATTTGTCATTTTTTTAGTTATTAGTGTGCACGAAAAATACGGTGTCAAAATAATTAATACAATGACTATGTCTGTTGTTTGGAATTACACTTCAAATGGTATTAATATATTGATATTAAAAAATATATATTTTAAAAAACAACGGTTTTGTAAATATATAATGCTATACCGCGTCACCAGCAGCATCGCACCACTTGTCAGCCACTGCACTCCTTCAAAAGGCTGCAAGTGTGGGTGCCACTCAGACCTCAGCGGGTCACAGTCACATGACCCCTCTGGACATGGGGGAGTTGGGATCGGCAGGTCAGGTTCATGTTAACTCAGTGAGTCACGTCTCTCAGGGTCCCAATTACAACCTTAGCAGTCTTGCTACGTGGCAGAAAAGTGATCACCTGACAAGAGACTTTCTGGGTCTAACTGCGCCTGAATGTGGGGATCATCGTGGCCATGCTGCTAGTAATGCAAATGGGAGCAGTGGTGGTGTTAACGTTAGCATGGATATGAGGGAAATTCTAAACTACACAGGGGGTGTAGGGTTCCACCAGCAGCAATACAATGAGAGAGAGCACTCGCTGCTGAAGCCCCACGGTGGTTTTGGATTCGCTCAGCCTTCGGCGTCTGAAGCGTGGGGTGATTGACAAGGAACCCTAGAAAGGAAGGGTAAAATGGTAATTCCAGTCACTCCCTTCAAAATGACAGAGGTGCCCCATGTCTCCTTTGCCCCGAGAATTCAATGTTGGTTTCTGAAGAAAAACTAAGAACCTTTCTTATGCCATCATCTGCCTCGTCTTCCATGTATGCAATTAGCAATTTCTCATCTTGCCTTTCATTTTTAACTTCTGTCCACCTTCTCGTTAATGATAGATTTCGATATGGTAATCAAGAGGATTGGCCTTAATTACTACGTGAGGATGGTGGCTTCCTTGTAATCTTGTTGCGGAAAAAATATGTCACATGCAGAATATAAAGATGTGTAGTAATAATTTCTCCATGGAATTTAGTTTTATTGGCACCGTTTTTAGATATCATTTCCCTTAGAACATTACCCATCTTTATCTAGACAGCTATACAAGAAGATCACATGACTACGTGTTTGTGTTTGTATTAGAATTGGGAAGGGTTTGGTTTTGAGCTAAGAACTTCGTTTTGTTCACTGTCCCTTTTGAGCTGTTGAAGAAAGAATGTGCAAAATAAGCATAAAAGACAACCCTCGTGGACCTCACTACTGGCCCTTTGCTACCATTATTATCTTATTAAGAACAAAAGTAAATCTTTTTTTTGTTCAAATCTGTATGCCCCCTATCCCTTTCATGTTAACTTTAATCATCAATATCCAAGTATTGATCGAGTGTCAATCCCACCACATGTTTGGTACTTGCAATGAAGGTCGTTTATGTGCTTAAATTGGCTCCGGGTTTGATCGATGATCTTGTTCATGGCATCAGTGGGTCTTCGTTATGTATTAATAGAGGAGGAAATGTTGAGACTGAATGCAATGTCGTTCGTGCATTTTATCAAAAATTTCGACGAAGCAATTACTCGGACAATCACTAAGGCTCTCTCTCCATTCACTTTAAAACGTATTGATGATGGTATATTTATACGCTCTAGGTGACAGGAATACGACAATTTCTACATGCAAAGGATTAAAATTAGGATTAGGACAACCCCCTCCATCTTTAGGGAAATAACCATAAAAAATAAGAGCACGATTAAAAATAGTAAAATAGCACAAGCAAAAAAAATACTTAGAAATCTTGCGCACTTATCAAGTTGTAGACAAAATTTGCAACACATGAGTTATAGATAGCATCTACCACTTGATAATTATATTTTTCATTTGTTACTCGAAAGTTATAGGTGTCAATGACAACACTCGGGTCGTAGATGTTATTATATCTCATCTCATTGACATCTTAACAAATAGTCATTGTTGTTTTTTAAGCTTCTTGTACCAAGTAGTGAATCTATATACATGCATTAAGAATCAATTAGTGGTCATCATCCATTATATCATTAATCTTGTATTTAATAAATGTTATATATAAAATAATATTGCATACCTATTGATTTTATCCCAGATTGGGAGCATACTGCATTGGATTGCATGAAAAATCTCAGCAAATGAGACCATGTATGTTTAGTGAAATGACATGTAATGAAAAAATATCATCTCATGTAGGTGCATACATCAATCATCAAATGTCACTTCTTATAAATATGATCTCTCTTAGCTTCTCAAAGATCTAAGTAAAATGCATAAATCACCTATTAATTATTTTCACGCTTACCCTAGAAACTAATATTGTGCACCTCATCACTAGTATCAATACAATTCAGGGCCTGTTTGGTATTGCGGTTGCTGTTGTGGTTGAGGTTGAAAAAAAGCAGTTTCAAAAAAAGCACTTTTGTTGTGGTTCAAAATAAGTTGTGAAGTGTTTGGTTAAAACTGTGGTTGAGTTTGAGGTTGAAAAAAAAGTAGTTTTGTGTGTTTAGTTATCATGCTTTTATATTGTTTTTAATTAATTTTTAGATTATTTTAATATTAAAAAATATATTCTTTATATTAATAAAAATATATTATATAAACATTATTTATATTTTAATTAATTTTTAGATTATTTTAATATTAAAAATATATTTAATATTAATATATATTTATTCTCTCCCAGCCCCCAGCCTAATATAATTTGCCGTCCTTTAACATCCAAAAGCCTGCCCCAAATTCATGTTTCTCTCTCTCGGGCCCCCCCAAACCCGCTCCCTCTCTCCTCACCGCACGGAAAGCAGTTATTAGCTGCTTTCCGTGAACCTGCGGTTTGTAAATATTTTGGGGTGGGTCCCAGGCCACAAAACCTGCGTTTTTTATTTAACCAAACAATATATGCACTGCTTTTTTTAAACCTGCGTCCGGACCACAATACCAAACGAGCACTCAATATATGATGAGATAGTCCAAATAACCGCATTACCTTATCTGAACAATGCATCTCAACAATATCAAAGGTCAAATCTCATGGTATACAGGCGAAGCTTAAAATAACAAGTTCTTTTTATATAGCATGCATATAACCTATTAGAACATATGAAAGATTTATATTAGATAAAAAAATTAAATAATTAATGTTTAAATAACAAAAAAAAACTCAATATAATTGTAATAAATATCTAATATGGCTATTATGTGTCTAACTCATATACATATATAAATAGGATTTACCATGAAATGTTTAATCCATACCATCTAACATGACAAGCCTTATTTAGTACAATTTTTCATTTTATTTATATAAATAACATGTTGAGTATAATTTATTTTATTTTATTATTGTCTCAACTAATGAATATACAGTTGTCTTTGAGTGACTATGTCAAATATATTATTACTCAAACTCTCTATACATTTGATATGAATATGCTCTCATGACTGGAGTTATATTAATCAACATTCATAAATATATGTTAATTTTTAAAATGTAATTAATTATACTAATAAAATAATTTAAATTAATTATACATAAAGAAATAGTAGACACTCGACAATTTATCTTTTTTTGTAGTCATGTTTTATATAATTTTGGTATAAACATGTAACAATGCCCCCGAGGATTGTAATTATGAATGAATTAGAAGGTAGTGATAAAAAGAACAATGATATTGCAATTAGTACCCGTGAAAATAAGACCTTCAAACAAATGTAATATGTTTGTCCAAACATATATAATGAATTGGTTCTTTGTCATATCTTTTGAAGAGGTCTTAAAATTAATAGTCAATTATACCAATATGATGCAATCACCCTTGTAATCATATAAAATATCTCTAATTAATTCTTCATATCCTATCATAAGGGTTGCATCTATTAGAAGACCATTAATATGATGGCATCCTAGAGTGTAGGTATCATCTCACCAATGTATAGATGGAAGATGTGTGTCTCACACCTCCATCAATCAAGGCTACAATCAATATGTGGTCAAGATGAATGTCGCGTGGCTTATTGATCTCATAAAAAAACATTGATAATAAAATAGATGAACGGCAGTGAAGAGTTACAGAGATGGTCACGTGTTATCGGGGGGTATGTTCTATGATATAGAGAGACAGAGGAAGGTTGATGGCAGTAGTGAGAGGGGAAAGGTGAGTGACGGAGGAAAAGGAGAAAAAAATTAGAAAAACAAATCTCTAGCTATAAATTTCAAATGGAATGAATAAACTAAACAATTGTAGCATGTAAAGCTAATTAGTTTCCTTGGCAAGATTTTCATCGAGGTTTGTATATATTTATATTGTGAATGGAAAAGAGGGATTTGGCATTCGATGTGTTAGCATAAGTCATGAAAATTTTGTTGGGGATATTAATTGATTTATATTTTGAATATAATCTCTTACAACATATTTAATTAAATCTAGAAAATTGAAGGTTAAATGATGGATGCTTTAGAGCATTCTCTAATTTTTCCATATAAATTGAAGGTTATTTATTTTGATCTTTATGACAAAATCAATATCATATATACCATATTGAATATTAAAACCTCTCAATTTAAATGTATTAATTTTAGATTCAAATAAAAAAGAATTTATTCGCCATGTGTGACCGTTGCTTATATATATTGAATTATTTGTCATTTTTTTAGTTATTAGTGTGCACGAAAAATACGGTGTCAAAATAATTAATACAATGACTATGTCTGTTGTTTGGAATTACACTTCAAATGGTATTAATATATTGATATTAAAAAATATATATTTTAAAAAACAACGGTTTTGTAAATATATAATGCTATATACAATTTAATTAGGGCCAACTGCCCCACTTTTCTTTGTGACTGGCTGGCTTTGCCCCTGTTTACAAACCAAGTGAAAAGTCTGTCTCTGTACTTCTTTAGCATGTCTGTCCAGCGTTTGTCAAGATGATATGATACGATTAATCTGAGAGAAATAATTTCAAATTCGACTGCTTACCGAAAGGGACTTAAAGTCTTGCTCGATTGGACCGCTACGAACCTATGTACGTTTGTGTGGATAATATTGGAAAACCCAGCCGATCAGTCCTTTTTATTATTTTTTTCTGATTGAGATGTCCTCAACTGGATTAGTAGATTAGTGATTGAGCTCGGAAAAGTTGTCATATGGTCAACACATTCACACAAGCTAAATCAATAAGAGGGTTAGTAAATATACAAGTACACAAACCAAATCTGTAGCTAGACGATCTCAGCAAGCAATCAATGGGCTCCGGAAAAATAAAATATCGCTACCTAGGAGGAAGGGAGTCGATAAATTCTTTTGAATGAGTCATTATTTACCCTTTAATTACATAAACTATGCTAAGATGGGAATCCTTGATGAGACCATAACATAAGCAGTTGGGGCATAGGATTAGAAATTTCTGGCAATTCCACTTTTTTTTTTTACTCTCTTCGATCAAATTCCTGCTAAAGATTTTCAAGAGATGTCAGCAATTTCCAAGAATTTCTTTTTCGTCTACCATCGGTCCATCACTTTAAAGGGATTTTTTTATTTTTTTTATTTTTGATGATATCAAAGAAATGTAGCCTTTTCTAAAGATAGGTATCCATAGCTGTAAAACCTGCAATAAGCGTGAGTAGAAAGGTTACTAAGTTGATGCTGTATGTGTATTTGTGCGAGTGTTGTGGTGGTCCGGGACATAGTGGTACTAAACCAAAGGTAAAAAGAAGAGAGAAAATTGTCAACGGTTATGAAAAAGATGCTCAATACAACTTTGAATTGTAATTCTCCGAGTCTTCTTTTCCTTGATGACCTCCCTACATCCCTTTATCAATTTTTGTGCACGTCCCCATGCTACACACCCAATGGCTAGCAGCTTAACCAATATCATCAAGATTCCAGTGATTTTTCTCTACTTTGTTTCCATGACCCACCAATCGATCTCATTCCTCGACAAATTAAATGCAAATATCGGTTTATATTTTTGTTTAACATATAAGTGAGATTTTTTAGTTTAAAACTTGTACAGATTCATATTATCTTGTGTTTTATTTTTATCAAATAAAATAAAATGGTAAAATTCAAACTCGTGACCGCTGGGTCAACAAGACTTTAATACCATATTAAAAAATTATCTCACCTAAAAACTTAAACTATTAAATGAGATCCGGAATATAATTTATATTATTATAAAACAGTAAAATTTGCATGTCAATATCCTTGCAACCGACGACACACATGTAGATAATGGCTAGAAGAATCACGTACAAGATTATTTACATCAGGGTTCGTTTACCCCCAAAGATAGCGCATGAAGAGTTCTTTGTTGATCTTGAAGATTTTCGAGTTACGAGTAAATACCCTAAAGCTCATCAACTTCCATATACACTCGCAACATCTTAGCCAGAAAAAAAGAAGTAAAGGGCAGATTCTTGTTGCCGTAGCTTTGTATATTCACTAGGAGAAGAGGGAGGATACACCTAGGGATTGATAAAAGGGAGAGGTTGCGGGTATTATGTGGTATATCCAAGCTTTTAAAAAGTATATGTGTAAGTTGCAGGGTTAAGGTACAATACATGCCATTTGCCCGCTAAAAAAGACTGCATCTTTTTTATATCCCTCTTCCGCACAACCAGACAAGCCAAAAGCTTCTCTTCCATTATCTCTACCCTTTTCCTCTCTTAACATCCTTGCATATGTCATCTTCCATTAGTGAATCTCATCTTAACAAACCCAACTTTTCTCTATTTTCTTGATTCCTAACAATTACCAAAGCCTTCTTTTCTATGCTTTTTCGATCCTCTTTAATCCTCCTGCTGCAAATCCCCATGCAACATTCTCTTTTCCACACAACGCCTCATAAGCATCACCTCACCGGTAATGAATTGAGAAAATGTAAATGACACCTAACACCCCCATGGTTTAATACAATAAAAATTGCATCTGTGACCACGAAACCTCATTTTCCTCAACCTCATAAAATAATTTTGACAAGATTTCAGCAATAAGTTCATAATAAAGAAATGACAAAAAAGTGTGAAACCAGACAAGCATCATCTGTTAAAAACTATACGGTTACGTTACCTTTCCTTCTGGTTTGTGTTAGCAGCATAGATGCTTGTTGGCTGGATGAATCATACATAATGTCAGACTATTGTCCACGTGTACCACTTTCTCCATTGTTGCTCTGATTTAAAGACGAAAGCCATTATTTAGGGAAGATATAGCTATTAATGCCGTCAGATATCAGAATCTGTACGTGTAGCTTATGCGTTCTCGACAGACCATTCAGGACAGAAACATGAAGTTTCATAATTCAGACTACAACACACTTTTTATCTGTCGAATTAGTTTCATTGAGAGTCAAATTACTTGGGATAGTTTGGCATGTTGAAAGATGTGACATATACAGCAATATTCAAAGTTGGCAATCATTTATTTTTCTACGGCATGGATGACTCACATGTAAAAGTACCGCTAATGACAGAAAGCTTCTTCTATGGAAATGCTTTGCTCGACTCTTTCAATACAGCAGGTGGGACCAATTCTTTCACGAAGTTAAGTCACTGCATGGCTTATCTAATTGGTAATAGAACGTCAAAGTGTGCTCCCAAGAATTTATCGAGAGAATTTAATTTTAAATACCTGCGACAAGAAAATTAAATGTCAAATTTATGCTCATCAGTCCAATGCATCAAAGCTGATCAACATAGAATTCATCTTTAACAGTCAATTCTGTTTCGGCAGAGGAGGAAACTTTTAGAATGTACTCATTTATCTATAGGCATGCTTGGAAGACTTTGTGGCATTGCGTATGAACCAAAGATAAAGAGGATGATGCCACTAAACTAATACAAATAAAAGTTCGTTTAGATGAAGATGATAAGGAAAATACAAAGAACCAAAAAGAAAACAAAGGCCATGAACAACTTTAAAAAGACGTTCATTTGGGGAAAAATCGATGTGGTAAAGTCGAACTGGATCAGAAAACTATAGTAAGAGGAGGAATCCAGAGTTGGATTCAGCTAGTACTGCTTTTAATGTGAAAAAAGAATACAAATCCGGACTCCAGAGTATCTAGACTGTGAGTATAATGATCATGCGTGGCGATATTAACATGGCACAGCAACAGCCCACCATACAAACTTTTTTCCGAGAAGAACTTGAGTGCCTTTTTTTCACCAATACCAATAAACGGGTAAGAAACATGGGTTTCCGGGATCATTCACCAAAGTCTATTTAGTATATATAAAGTCTAAAAAGTATCCTGGCTTAGTGCGAAAAAAACCTGTTTGCATGTTAACCTTCTAAGCTACGTGTGTTATGTGAACTCCATCACCGAGTTTCAAACCAGGAAAGAGCCTCATCTTTGCATGGAGCAATAAAATCATGCAGAAAGAGGCTTCGTAACATGAAGCCAGTGAAGAATCAAAATTGAATCTTTAACAAGCTGAAATATAACAGCACCAAAAGAAATTCCCGTGGCACATAGCTAGTGGAGATGTATAGTCTGACCAATTAAATTTCAAAGAAAGTACTGGTTGAGATTGGGCCAGTTATAGCAATGCCCATAAGAGAATGCTTCAAACTCAGAAAATCACATGTCAAACAGGGGCTGTGATTTTAGTAGCATTTTGATATATTGGTATGAGATTTTCTACCTGCTATATTAAGCTTTTGGGTGGTTGTAACATGCTGTATTTCAAACAGCATACTTTGCGGCAAAGAATCAGGACTATTGTCCGTGTTTCGCATACTTTGCTTGCAAAAATCAATAAAGGTGGGAAACAGGAATTGAACCTCCAAACAGCATACCAAGAAGAAGAAGCACGTCAAAGCTACATTCATAATGATAATAATTATAATCAATCTATTGAGACAAAATTGAGACAAAAATAAAATTACCCTTTCATGGTTTCTAATATCACCGTAAAACACAGGTTCTGTTTTAGATAGCATAGCTTCCGCAGTAGATGATCCTAACCGTTCCTAAATTCCAATTAATTAAGTAATCACATTCGTTTAATAGATATATCTCTAAAACATAAAAGAAACCTGCAAGTAATCGAGGCCACCATTATCCGGATTCCATTCGACGAAAGCTTTCCAGTTCTTAATGCGTCCATTGAACACCTTTGAAGCCAAAAAAAGTAGTAATGAAAAGATAATCTCTAAACAAGATAGTATTGATGAAAGCTCTGAAAAGGAGGAGATGTAGAGAAGGAATTGAATTGAATCACAGCGGAGACATTCTTGGATTCGATTTGAAACGCGAATTCTGTGGGAGAAGGGAGCTGTCCTCTTCCATCTAATTTCCTGATCGTGTGCAAATGAGTGAGAAGAGCGAGTTCGACAAGGACAGTGAGTGCGAGTTGCCGAGTCAGAAATATTGAAAGGTTCCAGCACCGGCGAGGGAATCGTGCCACTTGCACTGACAGGGAGAGGAGGTGGTAATTTGGTAGGAGTGCAAGGGTTGATTGTGTAATTTAGAAGAAATCATAGTTTCGAGAGTTAAGTATAAGTTTACCAATTGATCAGTCCTTGTGGTTCCAGAAACCATATGCCTAATCCCTGTATTTTCAAATTCATTTACAGCATTTTTCATTCATTTTATTTATTTATTTAAAAAAAATACTATTTCGTTTCAAGAAAACATTTTTAGAAAACGATATAGATAGTATGAAAATATTGATGAGAAAATAAAACATTTTTTGGTACAAAATACTATTAAATTAAATGTAACAGCATAGTCAAAGGATCAATTAAGCAATTTTTATACGATAGGGATTAATTTGTTTTATTGTAAGCTATAAGGATTAAATTATTCCATTTTTAATCTGCACAAGTGTTTATGGGCCAATACTGGCCTAAATTACTGGTAAATGGATCCTGGGGCTCTGATTTCTAGACCCAGTGACTGTAAAATGTATATGATGTTGTACGTTTTTTTTTATTATTATTCTTATTTGAGAATTTAATATATTAGAGAATAATTTTATCTCTTAAATTGTATTTAGTTAATGTTATGATACAGAAGTAATGTGTATGTGTGTATTAAAAAAAAGTATAAACATATTTATTAAAAAAATCAAATGAAAATATAAAAATAAATATACATTTTATTTATATAAATTTTAAAATAATGTTTTTTTTCAAAACAATAATAGAATAATTCTTTTATCCAAACAATATATGTCTCTATCATCTATGTCATTATACTTGGACAATCGTCCTGCGTTATCACCAAGAAATAGCCAAGTCAACTATCCTTTTGCTTGTCACAATGTGTTTGTTTGTTAGTGTAGTTGTAGTTGTTTTTTAAAATGATTTTTGTCCAAAAATACATTAAAATAATGTTTATTTAATTTTTTAAAAATATTTTTGACATGAACACATGAAAATAATCTATTTTTTAAGAAAAACTTCAGTTTACATTAGCTTGTATTTTATATTTGACTTACCCACGAAAAAAATATCATCCCCTTGGATGTGCTGCTTAATATAGAATGGTCATTTTTCTAGACAGAAGAAAACAGGATGCCAAGAAGAGGAGGATTATGATGGGGCAGGATTTAAACCAGAAGCCAAGGGGTAGAACAGAGCTTTGACTTAAGCCTAAAAATGGGCCAAGCCCATTTGGCCCAATTTTTAGACATGAGAAGAAAACAGGATGCCAAGAGGAGGATGATTATGAGGGGGCGGGATTTTAACAAGAAGCCAAGGAGTAGAACAGAGCTTTGACTTCAGCCTAACTAATGGACCAAGGTCGTTGGAGCAACAATCCTTCCGGGTGATTGCACTCGTTCCTGAGTAACCTCGATATGCCTAACTCATGCGATCAGGTGGTGCATACAGAGGATGCCTTAAGGCCCTTAACAGGTTTTTCTGACCCTTTATCCCACTCGGTTTCATGAACTAGATCAAAAAATAATGGGTGCCTCAGTGACTTGCCAGCGCCTGGTAAAAATGGGGGTCGTCACTTCACCCTGGCTCTTCTTTCAATGAAGGATGAACATATTTAGACTATTTTTAAAATCTTTGGGAAAGATGGCCCATTTTGGTAGTAGTAGAAAACTGAAGTAAGTGGAGGGGAAATCCTCGGCTGAGATCACTACTAACAAGGCTATCTTTTAGTATGAAAAAACATTATTTACTGTTTCAGGTTATCCGAGTTTTGGTCATTTATATTGGCGCACCACTCCAAGAAGGAGGACATGATGGCACATCTTGGGACAAGGCGAACAAATATTTTGCACTACCGATAGACATGGTATGTGCCGCCTGAAAAGCACATACGTGGAAAAATTTACAATGCATCAGTAGTAACCTCGAAAAAATAATAAAAATATGAAATTATCTAAATACTTTTGGATCCAACGATAACCATGAAAAACCCAAAAGCAAAGTATGATCATACCCCAGCGCCAAGCCTTCATTTTTGTCATTTATAAGGGTATTTAAGTAGTTTCACTGTACATAAATGTAAAAACCCTAAATTACCCTCGCTCAACCCCTTGCTTGTGTCCCACCCGAGGGCAAGGGTGATATTTCACTATTCGACATTAGATAAAAACTGAAAATACCTCCAACCAACCTTCATCTTTTTAAATAATTTCATTATGCAAATAAAAAAAAGAAGACCAAAGCATCTCCAAATATCATGCATGGGCTACTGGAAAATGTCTAGAATACTCTTGATACCAAGAATTAATTGTTGTGGTCTAGAGCTAAAAAGATAATTTCACTGCTGAAATTCTGTAACAGCAACCACCCCACCCTCGGAAGGCTGAGGATTCTGTAACATGATTCCATTTGATATATTGAGAAAATCGGACAAGTCCTATTAATGGTACTCTCTTTCTTTTTTCTCATGGGAGGGCCCAAAGGTATAAGAAAATGATAGCTTATCGAATATAAGAAATATTAATTATCGAATTTCAACGTGATTCACTGGTAAGTAAATAAAAAATGTTAGACTACACTTGTATATGTTTTTTCTTCTCGAGCACTCATGCATGCATGATCTTGTTCTCTGGATACTTGATATCCAGTAAAATAAATATTAAACGAATCTCAACTTAAACACCACGTCGTTTACTATTAGCAAACAGCACATCAATAAGAATTATTGAGTTTTCAATTGATGAAAGCAGCGAGAGACCGGGGGGGAGGGGGGTGGCTAACAGGGCCTGGTCCCTGGAAAAAATAAATCTCTTTTCTTAATACTTTTGACCCGGAAACTAGTAAATTTTATGTTTAAGCTACCTTAGATTATTTATTTTTAATTTAGCTCCCCGAAAAAAATCATTGACTCCGCCGCCTGAAAACAACTATAATCTGTCTTTAATTAAAACTACAAACTTAAACGATGGAAATATTCATGGAATGAAAGGTATAGTTAATAACCCAGTATAAAAAATAATAGAGATAAGCTTGGCACGTTTGAATGGATCAAACAGCAGGAGAATTCAAACCAATATTTTTTCTTGTTATAGAAGGATTCAAACAAAAATCTGAATCGCTCAAGCCACCATTGAAAGGCATAAATAATTAAGCAAGTAGGAGGAAATGATGACTGGTGGGCGAAATTGAATAATTCAGGTGAGAGATAAAAAAAAAAACCTGGACCAGGTTTTTTTTTATTGTCCGCAACTCGCGCGCGCTTTCACGTCCGAATAATCAGAAGCAGTGGCGACCACTTCCACGCGGTTACCCGTTCGGGGTCCTATAGGCCTCGCTCGTTTATTTGCCCTCTCCTCACTTTTCGCTTCTTCTTCCGGGTGCATTGGGTCTTTTCCAGCTTTACCGTGCAATTATATTTTTAAAATTTTTGTTTTGATTTATTATTTTAATATATTAATATCAAAAATAGTTTTTAAATATATATATTATTTTAATATTGTTTTTAACAAAACAACCTTTATCATGTATCTAAGCAAATCATTACTTCGATGCTATGAAATCATCATTATTGTGATTTATTGTATAAAATAAAAATTGAAACTCTTAAAAAAAATGTTAGCCATTCTAAAAAAAATATTTCTGACTCGCCACGTAAGCAAGCAGGCATATAAACTTGCATAAATAACTACTACCTAACATGAAATTTATTGAGCATGTATTGAACATGATTAAACACGTGATAAGTTACCTGCGCACGTTTGCAAGAGATTCATGATGAAATTAAAAAATGAAACAGGCTTGAGATGAAATTGATTAGGATTTTTTATGCTGTTTCCCTCCTGCGTGTCGCAAATGATACCATTCAGTTTAAAATAAATCCTGGAAACAATGAAATTTACCTAGCATTTTAAATGTATGCTTCGCTGCTTAATTTCTCGAGTTTAAGTCTTAAAAATAATATTAAAGAGATCTACAAAAAAAAAATGAATATAGTAGATTGATGAGAGATGCTTTTTTAAAATTATATGTGAAAATTACTTTATAATCAAAAAGATATTTTATTATTGTTAAAACAACCCAAGATAAAATGTTTATTTTAACAATAAATTAGTTTTCTCGTAACACACCACCCAAACTGCTTTTAAAAATATTTTTTGTTTAAAAATATATTAAAATAATATATTTTTTTAAAATATTTTTGATATCAGAATATAAAAATAATTTAAAAATATTAAAAATAAATAATTTAAAATAAAAAAAATATCATTTTTTTAAAAATATTTTTGAAATACAATAACATAGAATAACTTATTCCGGTTACATGCACGCTTGTAGAAATAAAAGTTGTGCTCCGATCTTTGAGAAAAAATAATTGCTTTAATTTTTATACACAAACCGCAATAACTTTTTCCGGCATTATTTTAAACTTATTATACAATATAAAATTATATGTTCGCAAAATCTCTTCCCACCCATATTTTAAACTTATTGGATATACACTGACTTTTTTTTTTTAAATAGCATAAGAAAAAAAAAACAAGATAACACAGTTAAAAATAATACCCTCGTCATGACGAAAGCTATATCCAATATACCTGGTCGAGGTGCAAATGGTCAGTTCATTCAGGGTATTGCTTTCGTCATGACGAGGTTACTGGGTTACTGAATGGAGTTAAACACACCCTGACTGAGCTGACCATTTGCACCTTGACTCGTTTGAAAGCCAACTTGACTTATATTAACTGCCCAGTGAATTATCAAACAGAGCAGATTGTACTCCACGGAGGTGCCTAGGGGGATGATTTTGACACGGTCCATAATTAAAAATATTAAGAGGCTGTTTGGGACGGCGGTTGTACTATCGTTTCTCTAAAATTTGAAAAAAAAAATTATTTTAAATGAATTTATTTTTGTTTTTTTAAATTATTTTGATATGCTGATATCAAAAATAATTTTTAAAAATAAAAAAAAATATCATTTTGATATATTTCTAAATGAAAAGAACTTTAAAAAACAACCGCAACTGCCCTCCCAAACAGGTCTTACATCTACACATGAACTACCATGTCAATACCGCACGCGTTTCATGTTTTGGCCAGTCTCACCCAGAAACATTAGAACTTGACTTGGTCATGGGGCTCCCCTCTAAAAAAAGAGAAAAAATAAAGAGAATGGGAGTCGGGTTTTAATCAAATCAGCCACACTAGCAGATTAATCCAATTTTTTTTAATCAGGTCAATTGAGTATTTTTTTAACCCGGGTTAATCAATACCTCGAGTTAGCCGGGTCTCAAAGCGACCTATTGATCTGATATAATTTTTACAGCTATAAAACATGTTAGTGTGACTAATATAATCATAGAGGTAGCTTTGCTTTGGATTCACCCCCGCCACCATATTTTTTCACGAACGTAAGTAAACTAACAGAAAAGTCTCAAGTAATCACTATTATACTGAGTTTACCAGGTGTGATTTATAGACTGGGAAATTTGGCACCCAGCCACCCGCTGGCATTGAGTCATTTGACCTTTTGGTGTCTTTAAAGCAAAAGTCCCCAAGGCGGGAGGCCCAGCGGCTAAAGCTTGGGTTCTGCTTCGGCAGAACCTGAGTTCAAGTCCGGGAATCAATCCCCCTTGAAACTGCCTGGGACGGCACGGAGGTTTACTCACTTCCTGGGCCCACAAAGTGCGCTTTCCGGGTAGTGGGGTTCCCCCGATCTCCAAATGGAGGTATCCAAAAAAAAAAAAAAAAAAAAAAGTCTTTAAAGCAGACCTCAAATCAGTCCCCAACTATACTGCTTCAGTACGATATTTTTTTGTCATTGAATTTTAAAAATATTTTTTAAAAAAAAATTAAAAAAATTTATTGTTATTTTTATTTTAAATCATTTTTTTGATATTTGTTTGATTTAGCTAAGTGGCCATATTTGTACCAATCACTGCTATGGACGGAGAACAGCACATAAACATGTACATTTTAGAATATGATATTGTTTTTGAAAATGATTTTTTAATTAAAATATATTAAAATAATATTTATATATTTTTTTTGACACGATCGTGTCAAAACAATATAAAAATATATTTTTTTCAAGAGTATTTTTTGAACTTTCTTTCCAACATTATTTTTTAATATTATGGTGTATAATATTTCTTTAAAATTTATTAAAATAATTTTTTATTTATATATCAATACATCAAAATAATAAAAAAAAAACATTGAAAAAATCAATTTATTGTTATTTTATATAAAATGCATTAAAAAATAAAAACTACTCCGATTACAAACACTCGCTTAATATCAAGCCACGCGTTTTCCAAAGATGCAAATATTGAAAAAGAGAAGAAAAGAAAGTGAAAGCAGCCCTAAATTGTAATAGAAAATTATCAATCTTAGCTCTCCCCTCGGATCTCACTAGAGCGCTTAGGAGTATTGTAATTATATGATATATAAAGATTTATATAGTCATTAATTTTAGAGTTTGTAAAATAAATTGAGTACACACAAGCAGCCGAACAGTATTACTAATAAAAAATAGCAGTCACGACATTATATGCCTTTTTTTTTTTTTTGGATAAGCCGAAGCTAACCACGGGTATCCAGGCCACTGGGCCTGACTAATCCCGGGGGTGCACAAGGCCTCAGCAAGCATGTTTCCCACAAGTGCACCACGGTTAAGTCAAGGGCTTCGCCCAAGTCCAATGGCCCCAAAGAATTGTTTGCACCTGAGCGGATTCGAACCTGAGATCTCATGGGAAGCACACCCACAAGCCCCAGGCCTCCACCACCAGGCCAACCCCCTGGGGTTGGCATTATATGCCTTTGCATCAAGTAACATGGAAAAGATTAGATCAGTATTCTCTCACTCAATGCCGGTCGGAAAAATATTAGTGCACAGCAAAGAGCCTCTAAAGCAGCTATTTAAAGTTTTGAAACATCCCTCACGGTCCACTGTAAATAAAGACCAAAAGCGAAGAGGAAATCACGTCGTGTCCGACAATCTCGACACGCCACGTGGAGTACCTGAGCGTCGTGTACCCCACGCCGACGTGGTAGAGGAGAGGCAGCGTTTCTACGTGGACATGGAAAGTCTATTTTAGAGCGAGAAAACAAATTAATAATAAAAACAATGATTATCGTAGACAGAGAAAGAAACGAAAACGGGAAAGAAAGATACAGAGCGAGAAACAAGGCGCGGAGTGGCCGTCCAAAAACTGCAGTCGAGTAGAGAGAGGGATTTTTTCTTGATTAATTCATAATAATAATAATCATAAAAAATAATCGTCATTATATTATTGTTGTTATTTTCTTCCTGGTTTGCTTTCTCATAATCATAACCGAAATCGCGTTTCCCTTTTTTAGGCCCCAAAAATATCACATTTCCCCCATTTTGTTTTTCAAAATTAAGTAAAAAAAGCGAGAGCCATACCACGAACGGAGAAATGAAATCCCCCAGATCTTGCTGCCCATAATTCCCGACTCCGATCATTCCTCTCCCATTCTAGCTCAATCGGTTCAATTTCTTCGTTTTATTTATTTTCTGTTGTTAATAATTTAAATTCCGAGCTAGGGAAGGAGAGATATAGAGATCCTTGTAGACATTTATCAGTATTAGTGCTGTCATAATCTAGAAGAAGGTTTTCGATCTGGTTAAACTGAATTGAACCGTCGTCCAACCGTCCGCCGTCGCCGTCGGATGAGAGGGAGTCGTAGAAGAGAGTTGAAAGAGAGAAAACGATGAAATGGATAACATTGCTTAAGGATATAAAAGAGAAAGTCGGTTTAACTCAATCTCCATCTTCTAGTTCACCAGCTACTACTGCTCCTCATCCTCCTTCTTCATCGCCTGCTTATTCACACAATGCTTCCTCTTCTTCCACTTTCCAAGGCTTCTCTGCATCTCCTTCCAGGTTCTGTTCTCTTCCTTTTAAAAAAAATATTTTCTATTTATCATACATGTTCATCGCTTCTTTATATGTCTAGTATATGATTGATTTGGTGCGTTTTTAGTTTCACATTTGAAATTGAAGCGTAATCAGCGTTGACTGCTCTTGAATTTTGATCTGTAAGCGGATTAGATGAGCTCTCTTGACTATTGTTTTGTAACTACGACTTGGCTATTTGTTGTTTTGGATAAAGTAATAAATTCTTAAATTAGTGTTCTCTAGTAACGATGTAGAATTTTATGTATTGAATGGATTTTATTTTTCAGGGAAAACATAAGTTTTTTTAGATTCTAAAGGTTTAAGATATAACAAGACTGTGATAGACTATCCCGAATTAGAATTGATGATGATTTATCTCTCTCTATCTCTTTTCAAAACCAGTATGAAGGAGCTTTATAATTCAATAGGCGAATCGTGGATGGTATTAGTTTAGAAAGTGAGCAATGATGACATTTTCTGGGATCGAGGCTTGTTTGTTGTCGTGGCTGTTGTTTTCCTGGTGACGTTTAGTTCACCGTGAATTACCTGAATATGCTCATACTACAAGGATTTGTATAAAGTTTAGCATTTGGCGAGGTGGATGCTGGGCACTGACTCAATGATAAAAGGATTATGAATGCTTTCAAAATGCAATACTGTTATTATCTTTGGATTTTTTTTGGAAATCTTTCCCTCCCTAGTAAATGTCTGTACTGATAATACCTTGTGCTTGCGCTCTCTTTTCTATCATACAAGGATGCTGATGATGTAATTTTTGTTGCTATGTTCATAGCAGGAATTTATAGGACCAAGTTCTCTCTGCATAAAGCTTCAATTGAATCTATGAAAACCTTCATATTTGTAATGTCCAAAGATCTCGTCCTTCGTTGTAGCTTATCAACTTTAACAAGTGGTTTTAACTGTTTTGCATTATTCTACCAGACTTAGGGCCAAGTTAAATCATAGGATTCACCACCTTTCTGTTTGTCCATGGTGCATATCTGTATCTTCCTGTCTTGATAATCCACCCTAAATCTAGTCTTATTATTCTATGTTCTATACCATTGTAAATATATGGCTTTACGTGTTGTAAGTTTCTGATCTATTACCACATCCAAGCACACCATTTAACATGTGTTAATGTTTGTGTTCCTTTTTTCCCCCTATGAAATGCAGAGATAGACATGAATTGGATTTGGACTTCAAGAGATTTTGGGAGGAGTTCCGCTCATCCAGCTCTGAAATGGTTTTTGATTCCTGTCTTTTTTACCTGCCATCTTTTTGTTTGATAACTCATCACTGTTTTCCTGCAATTTATCATTACTTGTAATACAAACAAATAGTGATTGCTGATAGCTCTTTCATTGCCTGTGCAGGAGAAAGAAACAGCCTTGAATTTCACTGTAGATGTTTTTTGTAGATTAGTGAAGCAGCACGCTAATGTAGCTCAATTAGTCACCATGTATGGATGGTCTTCCACTTTTGATTTTCTGGACTGATTTTAGCTTTCTTTTGCCCTTATGTAATTCTTGTTACTTGTAAGATTGTCATTTGCAATAGAAGGATTAAAAAGATAATGTTAGGCATGCTGTGTTTGTGGTTGCTCCACACATCTGGATGCAGCTGTATTATTGGATTTTCAAGAATTATTTTACATCAAGGCAACAATTACAGGATATTGTAGTGTTTAAGTTTTGCTTTAGATGTACTACTTTAAGTGACTTTAGAGGTGTTTCTATGTCTGTGGTTTGAAAAGCATCATCACTATAACTTTTTTTTCCGTTCTTGTTTTCCTTTCCCTTCTCTTAGGAGATTTTCTTATTTTACTTCGGTAGCTAACGCTTCTCTTTCTACCATGGATATAGTTCTTTTTCAACAAAGAGTTGACTAGCATTTTCATGCTGACTGTTCACCTGCACTTTCTCAATCCGTGTCCTCTGAAAAACTTGGTCTACTCTTGGCGACTATAACTCTTCTTTCTTGAATCTAATAACAACTTTAGGCACAAGATCATTCATGAAACTCATTTCTTATCCACAGAAGTTTCTATTGGCTTCCACTTTTGATTTCATTCAATAACTTTTTTTGCAAATCTATTTGATTTTCAGTTGCATTAGATATCCTACTTTTGTTGCTTTGTATGAATTCAGTAATGCATGTCAACATCATGTCTGGCAGCTGTTTTTATTTTTTGAATACAATTTCTGCTTTTAGTGCTTTGCATGGTTCTTGGCCTGATTGAAGATATTTGCAATTTTTGATGAATCACAGGTTAGTCGAAACACATATATTCTCTTTTGTTGTGGGAAGAGCATTTGTAACTGATATTGATAAATTAAAAATCAGCAGCAAAACAAGATCTTTGGATGTAGAGAAAGTGTTGAGATTTTTCTCTGAAGTTACAAAGGTTTGCCTCTTTTAGAAGCTTTTATTAAAATGCTGTCCTTTCCTCTTTCATCCTGATAATTTGTTAACAGAAGCCATGTTCTTCATGCCTTTTTTTAGGATGACATCAGTCCCGGTTCAAATTTGTTAACTGCTGTTGAAGCCCTTGTATCTGGGGTATGTTTCTCTTATAATCACCAGCTTGAGATAAAATAAAAAAGACAAAAAGCTTTGGGGTTGAAATTATATTTGTTTCCTTCCGTAGTCAGAGTTTGGCTAATCTGCAGTCCCTTGTCAAAAGTCGATGGAAATTGATTTTGAGTGATTGAAATTGTTTTGCTATTGAAGCTGCCTGGTAAATGAGGCAAGAAAGTAGTATTTTCAACTAGAGGGAATTCTGACACTTGCTATCATGCTACCTTTACTAAAGCATTTTAAGGAAATGTTTTTTTTTTCCCCAGCCTATTGATAAACAGTCTCTCCTTGATTCTGGAATATTATGCTGCCTCATTCACATTCTTAATGCCCTTCTGAGCACTGAAGCCAATCAAAGGCAAAAGCTCTCTGAAGGACCACTGCTACCTGAAAAAGATCAAGATGGTGCTTTACAGCAAGTTCGCCGGCTTGAGGTAGATTTTTTTATGTGCCAGCCCTTCTGGTTGCGTTTACTAACCATATAATGTTTGACATGGTTTGGCTTAACCTTGTGTAATATCATCTCAGACACTAACACTTTTGATTGCCTTATGTCATCTTGATCAGGTAAATAAAATTTACAGACTAGAATTAGGCATTTGAATTCTTTTCTTTTTTTCTTTGTTTTTTTCCATATAGGTGGAGGGAAGCGTGGTGCATATCATGAAAGCATTAGCAATTCATCCTTCAGCTGCACAAAGCTTGATTGAAGATGATTCACTTCAGTCGCTGTTTCAGATGGTTGCAAATGGGTCTTTAACAATATTTTCTCGGTTTAAAGAAGGTCTTGTTCCCCTGCACAGCATACAACTTCATAGGCACGCAATGCAGGTAAAATGTACAGCCTTTTGGACCATATATGCAGTAATGGAGCTGCACATGAATCTTTAAATTATAGTCACTTCAAGAGATTCAGACAAGCTTCATGGCTCACTGTTTGAAATTGCTTCTATCTGTTTTTGGTTGCTTCAGATACTTGGTCTTCTTTTGGTCAATGACAATGGAAGCACCGCAAGATATATACGCAAACACCATCTGGTATTGGCAATATGCAGATAAGAATTACATTGGACAAGCATAGAGTACTGTTGTTAACTTGTAATCTAAATTTTCATCTGTCGCATTTTCTATTTGAAGAATATGGAATGAAGGATCCTTCTGGTCTCTTCAGCAGCTTCTCTATAAAAAAGTTTTCTGGGATTTAAGCTGTTACCAATTCTCAATACAAAAGTTAACTTTGTGTTCGCATCACCTAAATCTGTCTAAAATATGCTGACACAATAATTGAAACTTTTCTAGTTTGCTTTTATTTGGTTGAATTAAGTAATTGAAGTGGTTTTAGACAATCCTTGATATAAAAACTCTATTATCATGTATATAGGTATAAATGAACCGTAAATGGAAACCACTGGATTGTAATACACAAGCAGTTCTAACCATAAGATTATTGAAGTGAAATGAGAATCACAGGGCAAATGCATGCAATTGGTTCACAACAATTGTTTTTTGTTTTTTCGGATAAGAAGAGACAAATTGCAGGGGGTAGCCATTAAACCATTTTACAAAGACAACAAGAGATCATAGTTGTACATTCATTTCATGCTCTTTAACTTTTGACAAAGTGACCTGTTCATGTTTTTCCTGTAATATTGCACCGTGGAATTAGTATTGTATTGTGTACTGTTCATGTTTTGCATGTGATGTATCACATTATATTTTTTAGTGGCTAGTTATATACCATTCTCTGTGAAGTCAAATGACAATTGGAATAAACTTTGAGACAATACTATAGGCCTTTTCTGTTGACCTAATTTTGAACATCTCGACAGTTTCAAAACATGCCTTTGTTCTCCTAAAACTAACCTTGTTTTGGAAGTGTGGTCTCTCTAGTCATGACACAGAATTTAGACATTTGTTTTGCCAGTGAAGCTTTTATTGAACAAGAAATCCTTATACAGTGTCTTGTTCTGGTTACAATAACTGGCATAGTTTGTTGTCTTGTTTTAATTTCTACAGATCCTGATCATTGTGTGATATCTCTGTTTCACGTGCAGATAAAAGTTCTTTTAATGGCAGTTAAAGATTTCAATCCAGACTCTGGTGATTCTGCCTACACCATGGGCATTGTGGACTTGTTACTTGAATGCGTGGAATTGTCATACAAACAGGGTAATGTGGCCATACGTTTTACTTCTTGAATTACTTAAGATCAATGGGTCAAAATTCTGTGGTCTTGACTGCTGAAACGAGATGTAAAATATATCAATTTACTGTTCTAGAATAATCTGGAATCAGATTATTTTGAGCTTTAAAATTTTTATATGTATGTACCACTTATTTTTTTTACAATTTTGAATCATAGAAGCTGGTGGTGTCAGGCTCAGGGAAGACATACATAATGCCCATGGCTATCAGTTCCTTGTGCAGTTTGCTTTGGTTCTATCCTCTGTACCAAAAAGTCAGGACTCTCAATCTGTTTATTCCAAGACCTCTCGTGCCTTTGATGGAATAGAAGGTATTTTTCATGAGATGAATGATGAACGGAGACAGGATTTCACAGAAAAAGAAGACCCTTCACAAGCTCAATTATCACCTGCATTATCTAGGTTGCTTGATGTACTCGTTAATCTATCTCAAACTGGTCCTGCTGAATCTACAGCATGGCCTGGAGGCAAAAGTTCCAAACCTTCTCAAACCCGCCATAGCAGAAGTCGCACGTCATCTTTAGATCGAGTTGCTGATGAAAATTGGGAGAAAGACAACGGTAAAGTTAAAGACCTTGAAGCAGTCCAGATGTTGCAAGACATTTTCCTAAAGGCAGACAGTGCACTATTGCAGGCAGAAGTATTAAATAGAATGTTTAAGATATTCTCAAGTCATCTTGAAAACTATAAGTTGTGCCAGCAATTACGGACAGTTCCACTTTTGATCTTAAACATGGCTGGTTTCCCACCATCATTGCAAGAGATAATCTTGAAAATTCTAGAATACGCTGTGACTGTTGTGAATTGTGTTCCCGAGCAAGAGTTGCTTTCTCTTTGTTGCCTATTGCAGCAACCAATAGCATCAGAGCTGAAGCACACCGTACTCTCTTTCTTTGTGAAACTTTTATCTTTTGATCAACAGTACAAAAAAGTCCTACGAGAAGTTGGCTTACTAGAAGTTTTGTTAGATGATCTGAAGCAGCACAAGTTTATTTTGGGCCTAGAACAACAAACTGTTAGTCCTAGTCATTCAGAAAGAAAATCTAGCTCAAGTAGTTTCAAGAAACACATGGACAGTAAAGATGCAATTCTTTCCTCACCAAAGCTAATGGAATCTAGTGGTTCAGGGAAGTTCCCTATTTTTGAAATTGAGGGAACAATATCTGTTGCGTGGGATTGCATGGTCTCTTTAGTGAAGAAAGCTGAAGCCAGTCAAGCATCATTTCGGTCAGCTAATGGAGTGGCCATTGTTCTTCCTTTTCTTGTGTCTAATGTTCACCGTCCTGGGGTTCTCCGGATATTGTCATGCTTGATCACTGAAGATATTGCACAGGTATGTCAGCATGCCATATTACGAAATTGTCAAATGTTTGAATAGTTATAATAGCTTTGCATGCTCTCATGCATGCACAACTGAATTCTTTTTATTATTAATCCCCAATAGTTTTCAGAAGCTCATGCTAAAAGAAACATTTGATTTTTATTTACCAGGCTCATCCTGAAGAACTAGGTGTGCTTGTTGAGGTTCTCAAAAGTGGAATGGTTACAAGCAGCGTGGGACATCAGTATAGGCTTCAAAGTGATGCAAAATGTGACACAATGGGTGCCTTGTGGCGCATACTGTGTGTAAATACATCAGCTCAGAGGGTCTTTGGTGAAGCCACTGGATTTTCTCTTATGCTGACCACACTCCACAGTTTCCAAGGTGATGGAGAACAGACAGAAGAATCGTCTTTAGAGGTTTACATGAAGGTGTTCACATACCTGTTGCGCTTGATGACAGCTGCAGTGTGTGATAATGCCATTAACAGGACAAAATTGCATGCTATTATATCATCCCACACCTTTTATGATCTTCTATCCGAGTCTGGCTTGCTTTGTGTGGAATGTGAAAAGCAAGTCATACAGTTGTTAACAGAGCTTGCTCTTGAAATCATGCTTCCACCATTCTTGTCTTCAGACAGTGCTATGTCAACTGATATGATTGAATCTGGGTCGGCTGGTTTTCTTACTAGCCCATCAGGTCTGTTTAATCCTGATAAGGAGCGAGTGTACAATGCTGCCGCTGTTAGAGTTCTGGTTCGCTTATTGTTGCTCTTCACTCCCAAAATGCAGTTAGAAGTACTGAACCTTATAGAAAGGCTTGCTCATGCTGGACCCTTTAATAAGGAAAACCTCACCTCTGTAGGTGCGAAATGAATTTTTTGTTCTTGCAATCCTTTCTATTTTATTGTTTGTCTTTATGATTTTGCTTAATTTTGTCACTTGTGTAGACTGTGTGGAGCTTCTATTGGAGACAATCCATCCATTCCTTCCAGGCTCATCTCCTTTGCTTTTGCACACACTGAAGATTGTGGAAGTTCTTGGTGCATATAGGTATGTCTTTGGAGAATACAATGTGTGGTTATTTACTTGACAATGATCATCCTAGAAAGTAAGGTTTATATATATTTTTCCTGATAGGCTATCTGCATCAGAACTCAGACTGCTTATTAGATACATTCTGCAAATGAGGCTTATGAAGTCAGGTCATATTCTTGTTGATATGATGGAGAGGTTGATTCTCATGGAAGATATGGCCTCAGAAAATGTATCTTTGGCACCGTTTGTTCAGATGGACATGAGTAAGATTGGTCATGCTTCTGTTCAGGTGTCTCTAGGGGAAAGGTCCTGGCCGCCTTCAGCAGGTTATTCATTTGTTTGTTGGTTCCAATTTAGACATTTCTTAAAATCACAGGTAAAGGACACAGAGCCATCAAAAACTGGCCCTTCTAAAAGGCGTAGTGGTTCAGATGGGCAGCATGATGAACGGCATATTCTCCGTATATTTTCTGTTGGTACGACAAGCAATGATAGCACATATTATGCAGAACTTTATCTCCAGGAGAATGGTGTTCTCACCCTTTCTACTAGCAACTCTAGTGCCTTGTCTTTTTCTGGATTAGAATTGGAAGAAGGCAGATGGCATCACCTTGCTGTTGTGCACAGCAAACCAAATGCTCTTGCTGGACTATTTCAAACTAGTGTTGCAAATGTGTACCTCAATGGAAAGCTAAAGCACACAGGGAAACTAGGATATTCACCTTCTCCAGCTGGAAAACCTTTGCAGGTCACCATTGGGACACCAATTAATTGCGCGAAAGTTAGCAAGTTGACGTGGAAACTTCGTTCTTGTTGCCTTTTTGAGGAGGTGCTTACATCAGGGTGTATATGTTTCATGCACATTCTTGGTAGAGGATACAGAGGGCTCTTCCAAGACACAGACCTTCTACGTTTTGTCCCAAACCAGGCTTGTGGCGGTGGTAGTATGGCCATCTTGGATTCATTAGATGCTGCCTTGCCACTGGCTACACCGAAGCTTGAAGGTACTAACAAGCAGGGGGATTCTAAAGCAGATGGTAGTGGGATGGTTTGGGATTTAGAGAGATTAGGAAACCTCTCATTGCAGCTTTCTGGAAAGAAACTTATATTTGCATTTGATGGAACATGTACTGAATTTGTTCGAGCATCTGGAGTATTCTCCTTGCTCAATCTGGTTGATCCTATGTCAGCGGCTGCCTCTCCTATTGGGGGTGAGTGAATAAAATCTGGATTTTATGTTTCAAGCAAGTTATGTAGAGTAGGGGGCTGTTCCTTATTAGCTCCTGCACTCCCTCCTTCCCCCCTTGGTTATTCCTTTTATTTTTGCTTCAGGTATCCCGCGGTATGGACGCCTTCGCGGAGACATCTATGTTTGTAGGCAATCTGTAATTGGTGATGCAATCCGCCCCATAGGTGGTATGGCTGTTGTCCTGGCCATTGTCGAAGCTGCTGGAACCAGGGATATGCTTCACATGGCTTTGACGTTACTTGCCTGTGCACTTCATCAGAATCCCCAGAATGTGAAAGATATGAAAAAATATAGGGGATACCATTTGCTAGCTCTGTTTCTGCGTCGTAGAATGTCATTATTTGACATGCAATCTCTTGAGATTTTTTTTCAAATTGCTGCTTGTGAGGCTTCATTTTCTGAACCAAAGAAGTTGGAACGCAGGCAAACTACTTTATCACTGGCCACCACTATGCAGGAAACTAGCTTTGAGGAGCTCAGCTTGTCAAAATTTCGTGATGAGATTTTTTCAGTTGGATCTCACGGGGACATGGATGATTTTTCCATGCCAAAAGATTCATTTAGCCATATTTCTGAGCTAGAGAATTCTGATATGCTACTTGAAACTTCAAATTGTATTGTCTTGTCAAATGCAGATATGGTTGAGCATGTCTTGTTGGACTGGACATTGTGGGTGACTGCCCCAGTTTCGATTCAAATTGCACTTCTAGGATTTCTGGAGCATTTGGTGTCCATGCATTGGTACAGGAGTCATAACCTTACGGTTCTGCGTCGAATAAACCTTGTTCAGCATTTGCTAGTCACATTGCAGCGTGGTGATGTTGAAGTTCCTGTTTTGGAGAAATTAGTGGTGTTGCTCGGGGTCATTTTGGAAGATGGATTTCTGGCTTCTGAACTAGAGAATGTGGTAAGGTTTGTGATTATGACATTTGATCCACCTGAACTGAAACCAGGGCATCAAATAGTGCGAGAGTCAATGGGTAAGCATGTAATTGTAAGGAATATGCTCCTAGAGATGCTTATTGATCTACAAGTAACTATCAAATCAGACGATTTACTTGAGCAGTGGCATAAGATCGTGTCATCAAAATTGGTAACGTATTTTCTTGATGAAGCTGTCCATCCTACAAGCATGAGGTGGATCATGACCCTTCTTGGTGTTTCACTTGCTTCTTCTCCCACATTTGCTCTTAAGTTTCGCACAAGTGGTGGTTATCAGGGTCTGATGCAGGTGCTTCCTAGTTTTTATGATTCTCCTGATATATATTATATTCTGTTTTGTTTGGTATTTGGAAAGCCTGTGTACCCCAGACTACCAGAAGTGCGCATGCTAGATTTTCATGCCCTTATGCCTAGTGATGGAAGCTACGTGGAGTTGAAATATGTGGAACTGTTGGAATCGGTGGTTGCAATGGCAAAATCTACATTTGATAGGTTAAGCAGGCAGTCAATGCTTGCTTATCAAACTGGCAATCTTTCCCAGGTTGGTGCTGGCCTTGTCGCAGAGCTTGTGGAAGGAAATGCAGACATGACAGGAGAGCTTCAAGGTGAGGCTTTGATGCATAAGACATATGCAGCGCGCTTAATGGGAGGTGAGGCATCAGCTCCTGCTGCTGCAACTGCAGTCCTGAGATTTATGGTTGATCTTGCAAAGATGTGTCCTCCCTTTTCAGCTGTCTGCAGAAGGCCTGATTTTCTTGAAAGCTGCATCGACCTTTATTTTTCTTGCATTAGGTTTGTTTTCAGACATCCTACAATCTGTATCCTCTTTTCTGGATGCCATGTTGAGATTTTTGGAACTACTTATTTCCAATTTTAATTACTCTAGCATTATTGTATGAGCCTTATTTTTTCATGCAGGGCTGCTTATGCAGTGAAGATGGTGAAAGGGCTTTCTGATAAGGTAGAAGAAAAGGACGTGAATGATTGTTATGATACCAGCAGTGCTCAAAACACGTTCTCTAGCTTACCTCTTGAACAAGAACAATCTGCAAAGACCTCTATTAGCATTGGAAGCTTCCCACAGAGTCATGCAAGTACAAGTTCTGAAGATATGCCTGTGTCCCTGAATGATGTGGTTGATATTAAAACAGAGATTGGAATCTCTAATTCGCATAAGGAATTGAAAAAATCAGCCCAAGGTGTCCCGCTTGTTCAGAACTTGGATGGGGATTATGTTGACCAGGTTTCTGCCACCTCTAGTGCAAATGAATTCAATATCCGTAATGTCGATGGCAATATGCATTCCTTTCGACAGGCAGAATCCCAGAGTTCAGCTTCTCTTAATATAACAGATTCTCCAATTATATCTGAGAAGTTGAGTTCAAGGATTCCCCACACACCATCTTCATCGCCGGCTGTTCCATTGTCATCTTGGCTTGGCAATGCATCACCCAATGAACATAGAGCTTTTTTACAAGCCACTCCTTCCATGGAGTCTTCTATGTCTGTTAGTGAATTCGATCCATCTGCAGGCTTGAAGTCAAGTCCCCAAGGGCCATCTTCTGCAAACTCATTTTTGGCGATTAGCTCAAAGATCCTCATTGAAATGAATGATTCTGGCTATGGGGGTGGGCCTTGTTCTGCAGGAGCGACTGCTGTGTTAGATTTCATGGCAGAAGTTCTTTCTGATTTTATCACTGAGCAGATTAAAGCAGCACAGGTTATAGAGGGCATCTTGGAAACAATACCTCTATATATTGACGCTGAATCAGTTTTAGTTTTCCAGGGTTTGTGCCTTAGTAGACTGATGAACTTTGTGGAAAGGCGTCTTTTGCGTGATGATGAGGAAGATGAGAAAAAGCTAGACAAAATTCGATGGACCTTGAACTTGGAATCATTATGCTGGATGATAGTAGATCGTGTCTATATGGGTGCCTTTCCTCAACCTGCTGGGGTGCTGAAAACTCTAGAGTTCTTGTTGTCGTTGTTACAGTTGGCAAACAAAGATGGTCGCATTGAAGAAGCAGCTCCTGCAGGAAAGAGTCTGTTATCTATTACAAGAGGAAGCAAGCAACTTGATAGTTATATAAATTCACTACTTAGGAACACGAATCGAATGATTATGTATTGTTTTTTGCCATCATTTTTGGTCACCATTGGAGAGGATGATCTTCTTTCATGCCTAGGTTCACTTATTGAGCCCAAGAAAAAATTACCCTCCAATTCTTCACAAGAAGATTCAGGAATTGATATCTGCACAGTTTTACAGTTGCTAGTTGCTCACAAGCGTGTTATTCTCTGTCCTAGCAATGTTGATACTGATTTGAATTGTTGTCTTTGTGTAAACCTAGTATCTCTACTCCGTGATGAAAGGCAAAATGTTCAGAACATGGCAGTAGATATTGTCAAGTGTCTGCTGGTGCTTCGCATGGCTGCACTAGAAGACTTGCTTGTCTCTAAACCAAATCAAGGGCAGCATATGGATGTACTGCATGGTGGTTTTGACAAATTATTGACTGGAAGTTTATCTGATTTCTTTGAGTGGCTTCAGAGTTCTGAGCTGATGGTCAACAATGTATTGGAGCAGTGTGCGGCCCTTATGTGGGTTCAGTGTATTGTTGGATCAGCAAAATTTCCAGGAGTGAGAATTAAAGGTTTGGAGGGTCGTCGTAGGAGGGAAATGGGGAGAAGATCACGTGATATTTTGAAGTCAGACCAAAAACATTGGGAACATGTAAATGAACGAAGATATGCTTTAGAAATGCTTCGTGATGCAATGTCTACTGAGTTACGAGTTGTCCGCCAAGATAAGTATGGATGGGTCCTCCATGCTGAAAGTGAGTGGCAAACCCTTCTTCAACAACTTGTACACGAGCGTGGAATAATCCCACTGCAGAATTCCTTTGCAACTGATGATCCTAAATGGCAGCTTTGTCCCATTGAAGGTCCATACAGGATGCGCAAAAAGCTTGAGCACTGCAAATTGAGGGTTGACACCGTTCAAAATGTTCTTGATGGACAGTTTAAGTTGGGTGAAGCAGATCTGTCCAAAGGAAAATATGAGGGTGGTCCTGGTGCTTCTGATACTGAATCTTTTTTTCATCTTTTAACTGATGGTTCCAAACAAAATGGAATGGATGGCGAGATGTATGGTGAATTTTTTGAAGAATCATATGATATGAAAGGGGCAGATTCTGCTAGAAGTGGATGGAATGATGATCAAGCTAGTAGCATGAATGAAGCAAGTCTTCACTCAGCACTTGAGTTTGGTGTCAAGTCTAGTGTTGTTTCTGTCACAATGTCAGAGAGCATACAAGAAAAATCTGACATTGGAACTCCAATACAATCATCATCAAACAAAGCAGATGGAATCATAATCATGGAAGATAAATCAGATAAAGGACTACATGATAATGGTGAATATCTGATCCGACCATATTTGGAACCTCATGAGAAGATACGATTCAAATATAATTGTGAGCGAGTTGTGGGTTTGGACAAGCATGATGGTCTATTTTTGATAGGGGAACTTTCGTTATACATAATCGAGAATTTTTACATTGATGATTCTGAGTGTTTTTGTGAAAAAGAAGGTGAGGATGAACTCTCTGTTATTGATCAGGCTTTGGGTGTAAAGAAGGATGTTACAGGCAGTGCAGATTTCCAGTCCAGGTCAACTTTGTCCTGGAGCACAACAGCAAAGGCATGTATTGGTGGAAGGGCATGGGCCTACAATGGTGGTGCATGGGGCAAGGAGAAAGTGTGTACTAGTGGTAATTTACCCCATCACTGGCATATGTGGAAGCTCAACAGTGTTCATGAGATTCTGAAGCGTGATTACCAGCTCCGACCAGTAGCTGTTGAGATATTCAGCATGGATGGATGCAATGATCTCCTTGTGTTCCACAAAAAGGAGAGAGAAGAAGTGTTCAGAAATTTGGTTGCCATGAATCTTCCAAGGAATAGCATGTATGAACTACTACTCATTGCTTTTGATTTTTTCTTTCATGATTGTTTTGTGGTTGTGCATTCTTGCCATTAACTAGTAATTGCATTAGCCAATTATTTTTTGACCAAGTATAATTTTTTATGCTTCACGTTTTATATGTGAATGTTATGTTGTAGCGGTGTATCGATTATTTTATGTTGAATGTATGTTGCTATATTAGATTTTTGAAGTGTTTGAGATTTGCAAAATAATTCTTGTTTATCTTGTAAGCGTTGGGTATGATCCTTCGTGTCTTGGTACATATGAACAGAATAACGTTAGAGAGCAAGCTTTTAAAATTTGATGTCACATTGCCGGTCTTGATAGGATTGATATTTGATTTTTTCCTGATCGTTTGTGATATTTTTTCAAGTTTTTAGGAATTTTAATATTTTCTATGTAGTGGTTGTATTAGCTTAGTACAGATTTAGTTATACTTCCTAGTTAGATGGTTATTCTGTTTTGCTTGCTTCTGTTTTTCTACATTGCAATAGCTTCAATGCTTATATATAGCGCCTTTGTTAGAAATCCAAGTCAAGGTATTGTTTATTGATCCAGAAAATTGAGTTTTCATTCATTGATACCGTGAAATTTTTCTTCATCTTTTGGTTGATGTCTCAAGCACTTGTCAGTAGTTTTCATATTGTTAGGTGTCACCACAATGGAATGCAGGTGAACAGTTTTATCAAGGATCCATGTTTGCATGGCCCCTGCCCAGCCAAAATAATAATAATGATAATGGATGGATGGATGGAAAAAAACCAAACCCCCAAGTAAAGAGTCAGATGCAGCACTTTTTCCGAACCTTAGTGTTATTAAAGATGAGCTGCATTGCACAAAAGAAAAAAAGGATGTCTTGATTAAATGAATACAGTTGTTTTAGAATGGAAAAACTTCTTCATCAACTGCACTACCAACTCTTTCTGACTTTGGAAAATACCCTGATGTGCTAACGCATTCCATTTTCAATGTCACTTGAGATCCCTTCTACACTTGGGAAATACATCTAGATAGATGTATTTCCCAGGATATGATTTCTGTGCGGTGTTTATGTTGTGGTTCACAGCACCCCTACCTTCATTCTATCCTTGAGGCTGAAGTAAGCAGCTCTGAAAATAGATTTTATCTGATGTCTACTGCTAATGTAGTTTATGCATGCAATTTGGTAGTGACTGAAAGGAAGATTTTAAAAATCTTTCATCATCAGAAAAGGAAGAAATTTTATTTAAGTTTGTATTCCTTGTTTTGTAAATCAAGGTTTTATGGTTCATTACATTTTTTAGCATCCATTATGAATATGAGTTTTGTTTTGTTTTGGACTTTATTATATTTCCTATTTAAAGGTAGTTGAATCTCTGATGAATCACATTGATATTTTGAGGTTATTGTTTTCCTATCTATTGCTACTCCTCTATTTATCTTCCCCTTTCCCCTTCTCTTCCCCAATTCTTCTTGCCATCCATCCTAAAATTTCATTGTCTTGGCAAATTGATATGCTAATAGAGGTGTCTTAGAATCATAATAAGATGACACGACTATATTCATGCTGCTCACGTACTGATGCTAATGAACCTTCCTCGATGCTTCTTTCTCAGATTATTTGAACTGAATATTGCTTAATCCACAATTTTCTCTCCCAATTCAGGTTAGACACTACAATTTCTGGATCAGTAAAACAAGAAAGTAATGAGGGCAGTCGATTATTTAAGATAATGGCTAAATCCTTCTCCAAAAGGTGGCAAAATGGAGAAATTAGTAATTTCCAATATATCATGCATCTCAACACCTTGGCTGGTAGAGGATACAGTGACCTGACCCAATATCCAGTGTTTCCATGGGTTCTCTCTGATTATGAGAGTGAAAAATTGGATTTGTCCAATCCTAAATCATTTCGTAAGCTTGAGAAACCAATGGGTTGTCAGACACAAGAAGGAGAAGAAGAATTTAGGAAAAGGTTAGTCCTCATGTGTATACCACTGGTTATTTTCTCTGCTTTCCATTTATTCTGTGATAAACCTTTTTGGTTTTCTATTCAGATATGAGACCTGGGATGATCCCGAGGTTCCAAAATTTCATTATGGCTCTCACTACTCTAGTGCTGGAATTGTTCTCTTCTACCTGCTACGTCTTCCACCCTTCAGTGTAGAGAATCAGAAGCTTCAGGGTGGTCAATTTGATCATGCTGATCGTCTTTTCAACAGTATTCGAGATACTTGGTTAAGTGCATCAGGGAAGGGAAACACGTCTGATGTCAAGGAATTGATTCCAGAATTCTTCTACATACCAGAATTTCTGGAGAACAGGTTCAATCTTGATTTGGGAGAGAAACAATCAGGAGAGAAGGTTTGTTTCTGAAAGTGCAAATTTGTTAGCTTTGACTATTCTATTCTGTTTGATTATTTGCTGGGAAAGAACTTGTGATCCACAAAAAAAAATTGTATTCCTTTTCCAGACATTAAAAATGGCAAGCATGCATGGGGTTTTTTTCTTGTCAGGTCGGTGATGTCCTCTTACCCCCTTGGGCGAAAGGCAGTGCTAGAGAGTTCATTAGGAAGCATAGAGAAGCGCTGGAATCTGATTTTGTTTCAGAAAATCTTCATCATTGGATAGATCTCATTTTTGGATATAAACAGAGAGGGAAGGTAAGTTCAACATTCCATGTCCGAAAACTATGTTGTCTTTTTGCAGGTCAATCACATCCAGAACCATGAAAAACAACTATAAAAAATATTATTTCTACCATGTACATCCATTTAGATGATTTAACTCATCATTGGCCCATATTTTTTTCAACTCTTTTCCTTGGGTGATTGGGTCATCCTCCAGATGTATGCTTTATTATTATTCCTCATTCTGTTAATGATCTAATATTTTCCTTGCATAATTGACAGGAAGCTGAAGAAGCTGCGAATGTTTTCTATCATTACACTTATGAGGGGAGTGTAGACATAGACTCGGTTACAGATCCTGCAATGAAAGCCTCCATTCTAGCACAAATCAATCACTTTGGGCAGACACCCAAGCAGCTATTCCTCAAACCCCATGTGAAAAGACGTTCTGATAGAAGGATTCCACATCCACTCAAGTATTCCTCCCATCTTGTTCCATATGAAATACGCAAGAGCTCATCTGCCATTACCCAGATTGTTACTGTTCACGAGAAAATCCTTTTGGCGGGCACAAACTGTTTGCTCAAACCTACAACTTATGACAAATATGTTGCATGGGGTTTCCCAGACCGTAGCTTGAGATTTATGAGCTATGATCAAGATAGACTGCTGTCAACACATGAGAATCTTCATGGGGGCAGCCAGATTCAGTGTGCTGGTGCTAGTCATGATGGTCAAATTTTGGTTACAGGAGCTGATGATGGGTTACTCTGTGTTTGGAGAATCAGCAAGGATGGTCCACGCGTGCTGCAACATCTGCAGTTGGAGAATGCCCTTTGTGGACACACGGCCACAATCACATGCCTTCATGTTAGCCAGCCTTACATGCTGATTTTAAGTGGCTCTGATGACTGCACGGTTATTGTATGGGACCTCAGCTCCTTGGTTTTTGTTAGGCAGCTACTAGAGTTTCCTGTGCCAATATCAGCAATTTATGTGAATGACTTGACTGGTGAGATCATGACAGCGGCTGGAATTCTGCTTGCTGTCTGGAGCATCAATGGGGATTGCCTTGCTGTGATCAACACATCCCAACTTCCTTCTGATTCTATTCTCTCAGTGACGAGTTGTACATTTTCCGATTGGCAGGACACAAACTGGTATGTGACAGGTCACCAGAGTGGGGCAGTAAAGGTGTGGCAAATGGTTCACTGCTCCAGCCAAGCGAGTGCCTCGAGTAAATTTACCAGCAGTTCAACCGGTGGGCTAAATCTAGGTGATAAGGTACCAGAGTACAGGTTACTTCTCCACAAGGTACTGAAGTTTCATAAACATCCGGTCACTTCCCTTCATCTCACAAGCGACCTGAAGCAGTTGCTAAGTGGGGATTCTGACGGGCATTTGCTTTCCTGGACACTACCAGATCAGAGCTTGATGGCTTCATCCAATCAGGGGTGAGAAGGGGAAATACTGATTTAAACGTGATTGTATCAGCTCGTGGCAGCTATTTATTATTTATCGAAATCCTATGTGGGTTTTGCGTGCCATCCTCGGCAAAGGAAAAGGAGGATTCTGTGTTCATAATATATTGACGAAGAAGAAGGCAGCGGGGTTGGCCTGGGATTGAAACAGGACACTGAAAGGAAAGATACAGATGCCTGATAAATGTTTAATTCCTGGCAAGCACGAAGACTGACCCTTGCTTCTTGTTGTGCTTTGGGTACTTGGAGAGAACATTTTTAGTGTACATAGATGGAATTACCAACAGCGTGTAATGAAGTTGTATAGAAGAAACACTCGCCAGTAATGAAGAGTTGTGAAACCATCTGGCCAGGACTGGAACTCGATCCAAGTTGATTGGGATTTTGTATTCTTCGGCTTAATTTTTTTGCATAGTGCGACGGGGCACCCGCTGCCCCTTTCTTGTTGAGAAGCGTGCTCTCTTCGAATCCCTCCCACCAACTCTCCCCCTCCTCCCCTGCTAGCTAGCACATGGGTGCCGTTTCTTGGGTAGCAGGGAATTAGCTGTTGTGATGAGTTTTTTCTCTGGTTTGTCGAGTCGATCTGATGGGTTTTTTGGGCTTGTTGCCTGCTCTTTTTTCTGAAATGGTATAGGACAAGAAAATATCACAAGATAGCCATGGATCATGGATGAAAATTAGGTGGAAAAGGCAGCAATTAAATTAAATAAGAAATGAAACAAAAACAAAACCTTAGAAATGAAAGGTGGACTACCTTGTCCGTGGGCTTGTATTCGTCCTTCAATTCTCATGCTGATGCAGGGAAATAAATAATGGGTTGTGGGCTGGCTCAGTCTTAAAAAAAAACACTACGAAATCATCCTAAATCCTTATCGTGTCGCATGCAATGGCTACGTCGATTCCACACTGTTACTACAACATCCCTAGAACATTTGCACACCGTCAAACACTAAACAAAACCGATCTCTCTCCCAAATTCTGTAAGGACTCCATCAAAAGTTTCCCTTTCAAAGAGACATGCAAAAAAGGAAACCTCAAAGAAGCTTTTGCTTCACTTACTGCTCTTTCCTCTGACGATGGCAGCTACCGTCTGGTTAACCCAGAGGAGGTTTATGCATCAATCCTTGAGCTTTGTGCAACCAAAAAAGTTGTTGTACAAGGCCAAAAAATTCATGCCCGTTTGATAAAATCCAATTTAGAACTCGATTCTGTGTTTTTGAGCACTAAACTTGTTTTTATGTATTCCAAGTGTGGGTCTATCTTGGACGCGGAGAAAGTGTTTGATCAAATGCACGAGAGAACTATTTTTGCATGGAATGCTATGATTGGCGCATATGTTTCAAATGGAGAATCTTTAAGAGCGCTTGATCTGTACAGGCGAATGCGGGTTTCGGGTGTTCCCTTTGATTCATTTACTTTTCCTAGTGTACTTAAAGCGTGCGGTGTGGTTGAGGATATCCACTGTGGGGCTGAAATTCATGGTCTGATAATTAAATGTGGATATGATTCCATTATGCATGTTGCTAATTCTCTTGTTGCCATGTATGCCAAGTGCCGTGACATAATCGGAGCGAGGACACTATTCGATGGAATGAATGAAAGAAACGATGTTGTGTCATGGAATTCTATAATTTCTGCTTATTCTATGGATAGGCAATGTATGGAGGCATTGAAATTGTTTAGCGAAATGCAGAAGTCTGGTGTTGGTATGAATACTTACACTTTTGTTGCTGCTCTTCAAGCTTGTGAGAATTCTTCCTTCAAGAAACTGGGCATGGAGATTCATGCTGCTATTTTAAAATCAAGTCCAGTTCTTGATGTTTACGTGGCCAATGCCTTGGTGGCTATGTATGTGAGATTTGGTAAAATGAGTGATGCTGCTAGAATTTTTGAAAAGTTGGACGAGAAGGATTACGTCAGTTGGAATTCCATGCTCGCGGGTTACATTCAAAATGGTTTATATAATGAAGCTCTGCAATTCTTCTGTGGTATGCAGGATGCTAATCTAAGTATAGATGAGGTTTCTCTAGTAAGCATCCTTGCTGCGTCTGGGAGATTGGGTTATTTATTGAATGGAAAGGAAATTCATGCTTATGCAATGAAGAATGGGCTTGATTCTAATCTAAAGGTTGGGAATACACTTATAGATATGTATTCCAAGTGCTGTTGTGTGGCCTATGCTGGCCTTGTTTTTGATAAGATGCTCAATAAAGATCTCATTTCCTGGACAACGGTTATAGCTGCCTGTGCTCAAAACAGTTGTCATACTGAGGCTTTAAAATTGTTGAGGAAAGGGCAGATGGAAGGGATGGAAGTAGATGCAATGATGATAGGAAGCACCTTGCTGGCTTGCAGTGGATTGAAGCGCTTGTCCCATGCAAAAGAAGTTCATGGTTATGCTTTGAAGCGAGGTTTATATGATCTTATGCTGCAGAATATGATAGTTGATGTGTATGGAGAGTGTGGGAATATTAATTATGCGACTAGAATGTTTGAGTCGATAAATTGTAAAGATGTAGTGTCTTGGACGAGCATGATATCGTGCTATGTACATAATGGAAATGCAAATGAAGCTCTTGATATATTTTCCTTGATGATAGAAACCGGTGTTGAACCCGATTCGATATCTCTAGTGAGCATCCTCTCTGCTGCTGCTAGCTTATCTGCCTTGACTAAAGGGAAAGAGATTCATGGTTTCATATACCGAAAGGGTTTCATGTTAGAAGGATCTATGGTGAGCTCTCTTGTGGATATGTATGCTCGCTGCGGAAACTTAGAGAACGCAAACAAGGTATTTATCTGTACTGGAAGTAAAAGTTTAGTTCTATGGACAACTATGATCAGTGCATATGGAATGCATGGACGTGGCAAGGCAGCTGTTGAATTATTCAGTAGAATGGAGGACCAAAACCTAACTCCTGATCATATTACCTTCTTGGCACTTCTTCATGCATGCAGTCATTCAGGATTAATCGATGAAGGTAAATTATTGCTTGAAACTATGAAATGTAAATATCATCTGGAGCCATGGCCAGAACATTATGCATGCTTGGTTGATCTTCTTGGCCGTGCAAATTGCTTAGAAGAGGCGAGCCATTTTGTGAAAAACATGCAGATTGAACCGACTGCTGAAGTTTGGTGTGCACTCCTTCGGGCTTGTCAGGTTCACTCGAATAAAAAACTTGGAGAAATTGCCGCACAGAAGCTCTTGGAGTTGGACCCCGACAGTCCAGGAAGTTTCGTGCTGATATCCAATCTCTTTGCTGCCAGTGAAAGATGGAAAGATGTGGAAGGAATAAGAATGAGAATGAAGGGGAGTGGGTTGAAGAAAAACCCGGGATGCAGTTGGATTGAGGTTGGGAAAAAGATTCATACATTCCTTGCCAGAGACAACTCTCACCCGCAATCTTATAATATTTATCAGAAGCTAACTCAAATTACGGAGAAGTTGGAGATGGAAGGGGGCTATGTGCCTCAAACCAAGTTTGTTTTGCACAATGTAGGGGAAGAAGAGAAGGTTCAGATGCTTTATGGGCATAGTGAAAGGCTGGCAATTGCATATGGTTTGTTGAGCACTCCTGAGGGGACCCCTGTTAGAATTGCAAAGAACCTTCGAGTCTGTGGTGATTGCCATACTTTCTGCAAGCTAGTTTCAAAATTCTTTGAAAGAAAACTGATCGTGAGGGATGCCAGCCGATTTCATCATTTTAAAGACGGGATCTGCTCTTGTGGTGATTTCTGGTGACTATGTAAATATGCACCTGAAAGTTTGGCTCTCATAGGATTCTTTTGGATTCACATGAATTCACAAATGGTAAGTTATTGTTTCCAACCTCACCTATCACACTGCTGTTGAAGTTTACTACCTTGTCATGTACGAACAAGGATTTACGATAAGATATAGGTCCTGATAGGCAGGACTTTTGAAGAAGCATTATTCAGAAAGACTCCTGTGGTCTATCCCTGAGGTTGGCTATGTGCTGCACTTCTTTTGCAAGATTTGTATTGGGCAACAATGAGGTACTATCAAATTATAATGCTGAGAAAAGGGTGCTAATGGGGTGCATCTAAACACATGCAAAATTCCTCCGTCTCATGTAAGTTTCTCGCTATTTTGTCAAACATGCTGATCATCGATTCAAACCAACTATTTCATTAGATGGATTCTAGTGATAATATAAAAACTGTGATCATGTCTTTTGACATTCCAGGTTCAGGTTATCAAAGCATGTGCTTCAGGAGTGAATGCGTGCAGATTCCAATAGGAGGAACTGAAGGACAGGATTTGGGAAGCTGTTTTATTTAGTTACGGTAATGAAAAATACTTATTTTTTTCCTAATAAAGAATTGAAAATCATGTAACACCGCCTTTAAAACCAGTTTCACATGAAGGGGAGAAAGTAGGTACTGAAATTGAAGAGAAGTGATTACTGTAATTTAGTGGGGGAATACAATTGTGGTATGCCATAAGAACAAAAACATTTAGAACTCGATTATAACGTTGGTAAAAATTATGCTGTTTATAAATCCCTTGTCTTGTAGCATTGCTATGTATATGTCACAAAAGAGCATTAACATCGTTTTGTACTTCTGGCTCTTTGTTTTTTTTTTTTTTTTATGACCGGGGTGTCCGGGCCAGCTTACGCGCATCTCGACTAATCCCCGGGCTCACTTGAACATCCTGCAAGCCCAAACGAACAGGTAAGACACCGCGGGGGTGACAGGCATACCACGCAAGGAAGGACCCAAAGGGACATGAGGGGAGGAGCCCTCCAGCCCCACTCCCACTGGGACTCAAACCGAAGTTTGAAAGATGGAGGGCACGCCTCTATACCGCTGGGCCACAACCTTGAAGGTCTTCTGGCTCCACTGGAACTCGAACCGAAGTTCGAAAGATGGAGGGCATGCCAGGAGAAGGAAAGAGGTTTCTCTATCATCTGCACGCCATGACACGTCATGAGGACCTCTCTGGAGTCTTGACTTTATACCCCACTCCATAGTCTCTTTACATTTTCTGAAAATATATTTTTGTTTAAAATTAGATTAAATTAATATTTTTTTATTTTTAAAAAATTATTTTTAATATTAATAAATAATATATAAATATTAAAATTTAATCTAAAATATTTTATTTTTTTCAAAAACGATCAAAATGAAAAACAGTGAGGAATTGCTATAAATGTTTTAGGGTAGAGTTGTATATAGCCTGTCGGCTATGAACTAATTCGCAGAATATATGTTTTCACGTTTTTTCTTTTCCCTCGGGTGGATTAATAGGCTCAGTCGTCCCTCCAGCTTCATAATTCTTGAAGTGATTCCTCCTCATCAATTATTTTTTTTAATATATCCCTCCTGCTTATCATTCATTACTTGAATGAGGCTTTTCATTCCAAATCTAGTCACCGTGTGTTTGATATTATGATTTATAGCGGTTTTTAAAATATTATTTTTTATATTAATATACTAGAAAAATACTAAAATAAATATTATTTTATTTTAAAATAAAATGTATTTTAAAAATTATACTCTTCAACAATTTCTAAATAATAACTTGGTTTTTTGTGTGTTTAGAATTATATTCCATAATACTTTTTTAAGAAAATCTTTATTTGAAAATATATTAAAAATATTTTTTTTGATTTTTTAATTTTAATATAAAAGCACTAGCAAGATCCCTATCTATATGATGGTTCAACTCCAAAATCGTGATATATTTGCATAATTTATCATCAAAACTGCAGATAGATGATCCGACAAGCCGAGGCCAATTAATCTTGAATTTAAAAAAAAAAATATGTGTTATATAGGGACCCCTAACTTATCCTTCTAGGGTTTTGTCCGGCGTCATGATAGGAACCTCTCCCAAAACAATTTGCCGTACTACACGGGCCCAAGCCCTGGACCATTGGCTTAAGCGACCCCCTTCGTCGATGATTCTAATGTGAACATGTGGTGACTTTAAATTAAATTTATTTATTTATAGATATTTAAATTTAAAAAAAAAAGTATCAAACTCAGGTAAATGATAATACAGAACTTCCATGAACCTGGATTGTACAGAATCATACAGGCCTACATGCCAGTCTACTACATTGCAGGCTCTGGTGGTAGCATCATTAGCTACCTACTTGTAGATGTCTATAACGGATATAAAAGTACTGAGTAGGGATAGTTACTAAGACCAATGTTGATTTCTCTGTATATTTGCAACCTGAAGGAGCTTCCTTTGTCCTGTGGTTCCATCCATTTTCCTCTAATTAAACCCTTATTTAAATATAATTTCTGACGCATGTTTATTTCTTGATTCTATGCCTCTTTTTTTTTTCTATTTTTCCTGTGGGACACCGAGCATTACAGTTTTTTAGTTTTCGAGTACTCGTTTCTTTACCTTTTATTATTTTTCGATTTCTTTCTCTGAACCGGTTCTTGATTTTCAATTAACCGGTGACTGTGCTCTTCAATGGATGGCGTATGGAAACAAGAATCAATATCATCGACGAGCCAGTTAGGATAGAGGTTGTCAGCAGCTTCAATAGTCCATAGGACAACAAAAGAGGAGTTTCTCGATGAACGAGAATCGGCCATGGAAGCCACCTATAAACATGAATTGACTACTGAATATGAACATAGCACCGACGTGGAGAGGGATGGAGGGAGGGTGTGTCCCCATTACAGGTGAGATCATTTTTTATATTGTTTTAAATATATTTCAATTATTTTGTATATAATTTAATTTATGCAATTAATTATATAATTAATAGGAGTAAGTTATATAAATAATAATTGATTTTGAAAAACTCTCCAATAATAAAATTATTATTTTTTAAATTATATTTAAATTAAAAAATAATAATTTGATCATGAACATGAAATTAGTTCTTCTATATCAGTTTCACATGATGAAATACCAGAACTACATGATTTTCTTCAAACTCATAATCGAATCAGGGATAGAGCTACGAACTCCCAACTCCAAGCCGATTTGATTGAATATTTATGGAAACAATACGGTAATGAGTATTGGGCACACCAAACCCGTAACTCCCCCCATGAAACCCTACCCAGACCCATCTCCCTTTGCTGCGTCGCTCCCCCCACCCACCCACCAAACTTGTTAACTCTCCCCTCGTACAGTGGGCAGAAGGTCGATTTTGATCGCCGAAGTTGCTCTTCAATTTGGCACACGATTTTGATGAAGGTATTTGTTGTGTTTTTTCTTATTTTGATTGGCTGAAAAATATTTTTCTTTATCTGTGTTTTTTGAATTGCTTCAATCGTTCAGTTCATTGTTGCTTGCTGATGTTGTGTTTTAATTTGCCGAAATCAATGGCCAGTGACTATATTTTCTTTTTGGCTTTTCAGTGAAAAAGTGTAGGAATGCCTTCGGAGGCAAAAAAAAAATTCATTTTGACTACCCGGATGACTCTCCCGTTAGAAATGTCAAAAAAACAAAAATAACCAAAAACTCAAAAATTTGGCTTTGACTGGGATGGCTCTCTCGCTGGAATTGCCCTAAGACATGCATGTTAAAGCATTGAAACTGTTTATTATTGTTGTTGCGGTTGTTTTGAAAGTATTGTTTTTTTTTTGTTTTTTTTTTAATATCAACACATAAAAATAGTTTAAAAAATTAAATAAAATAAATACAAAATTTTCAAGTTTTTTAAAAGTAATTTTGAAATACATTGTCAAAAAAAAAAACCCTCATAAATACAAACATAATACATTCGTAGTCCAATAATTGCAGTGTAGTAACCAGCTGTCCCGCAGGAGGAGCAGTCATGTTTGAAAGTTGTGGCCTGGATCATGATGATCCTCTGCAGTAATCTTGTATTGTATACACTTGAAAAACAGTAGTATGTATGTCGGCAATTTTTAGATTTTATTTTAATTGAAAAAATCAGTGATAAATTAATTCTTGATTGATAATTAAAGGTTAATAATTACAGTAGTATGTGCGAATTTTAATTCTTCGATATTTTATTATAAAAAAAGATGAAAAAAAGGTTTATCTTATGTTATTTGTATTTTTATGTTTCTAGTCTTCTTTCAAATCTATAATTTAGATTTATCTTGCTGAGTTTATTTTTAAAAAAAATACTTTAATTTAGAAATGTATCTTGATCCATATAGTAGTGTTGATATATTAGAAGGCTTATTATTTACACCCTGACGTAAAAAAAAAATTAACGAGTGTAAATAATTTAGACATATTTATCTTGAGTTTATAAATATAAATATGTGTAGAATTTAGTATTTTTTGTGACATCTTTTGTTTACTATGCTTTTGTGATAATAGAATATTAATTCATGCTAATTATTTTTTAACTAGTTTTTTATGATAAACTATATAAATTTACACACTACTATGGAATATTTACAAAATTTGATGTTTGCTTAATTTATAAAGTGAAGAAAATAATATTGATTGTATAGATTATTTCCGAAATAGTTTTTAGTATCTTTAAAATGTAAGTTTAAAACTCATTTTAATTTGTTATATTCTAATTTAATATTTAATTTTAATATTTTTTAAATTTTATAAGGTTGTTTTATATATTTGTTTTAAATCTATAGTTTATCTTTTAAATTTGTATTTCATGCAATTTATGTGAATCTCTCTGAGTAGTTGCATAGCATTGTATATTTTTTTAGTTAGTCTAATAAATCATGTCTATACATTTTTCTACAAACTTGTTGGTATAGTCATGTATTTTATCTTTCTTTATTAAACATGTTATTTTGATATAATGCATGCTTGTTTTAAACCAAAATAAACAAAAATGATTTTTTTTATCTTGTATGATTTAAATATTTTTGTTTATCAGGTTGCTTTGTTATGATTTTTTTTATATTACTTGTTTATTGTGGAGCTAAAATATTTATTTATAAGTATTGTTGAATATTATTTTTATAATTTATATTATGTTTTTAACTAGTTTTTCCAACCAATATTGTTCCCCGAGTATTAATAAAAAAATACATTTTAATGCAATTAAGCATGAAAAACATAATAAGCATGAATTTAAACAGGGTGTTTAGAATAAAAGACACAAGAGAGAAATTGTGAGGTCGATTTTCAACGTGGTTTGACAAGTTTATATCCACGTGTTAGACACTTAATCGGTATTCAATATTGTATTGTTTCACTAGTCTAAGTTAAATAACATACTTGCTACTTGATAAATCCACGCTAAATGTTTTGCACCATGTTGAAGTATTCTATCTTTAATGGCTCTTGTCGCGTGATAGCACAAAGATTTTCTTATTCAAAAATATGTTATCTTCAAAAAAAATTCTTAGTTAGATCACTTTGTTGGTTGTGAGTCTACACCTGATTTTAAGAGGTTCATAAATATGATTTTATCACGGTAGACTTTATCGGTAAAATGGATAGTACAATTCAAATTTTTAACACTTGAAAGTGTTTGGATGTAGTAGGTATACGATTAACTACTCTTATGTTATAACATGAAGACTAAAATGAATATGACAGGATTGATGATTTTTCTATCTATCTATCTAATTCTTTGTAAAATTCAAATTTTTAACTACTCTTATGTTATAATATGATTTTATCACGGTAGACTTTATCAGTAAAGTGGATAGTACAATTCAAATTTTTAACACTTGAAAGTGTTTGGATGTAGTAGGTATATGATTAACTACTCTTATGTTATAACATGAAGACTAAAATGAATATGACTTGAAGTGTGATAGGATTGATGATTTTTCTATCTATCTATCTAATTCCTTGTAAGAAACTAGTTATTTTAGCGAGACTAGAATCTCATCAGTCAACCGGTCCTTATAAATTCTCAAGAGTTCATTATTGATGATTAAACGATCAACCAATTCATCTAGTATCATTAAATGGTCGATTGATTATGAAAATTTTTAAAAAGTGTATACGATTATTTTAATTATGTTATTAAAATAAGATATAATACCAACATAAACACTAAAATAAACATGTAATTCTAAGTTTTCACTTACATTGTATCTTAAACGTCTTCATTGATTTCTACATGAAATCCTTCATGGTTGATGATGTGATATTACATGAATATGTTCAAGACTTATTCACAATTAAGCATATTAATATTCTATCTTTTGATTTTATTTTTATCATTATAATATTTAAAATATATAAACATGTGATCCAGATATCACCATCAATCTACCAAATCAATATCTTTCAAAGGATTTATAAGTTGTTTTCAAATTAGCGAGATATTTTTTATTCATGTGATGTATTGTTAAGAAAATATTTTAATAAAATAAATTACAGGTGAATGATAACTTAATCTCAAATAAACCTCGGTTATACTACTCAAAGAATTGTTGTTCTTATGAATTTAATTTTTGATTTATAATGAATAATTAAAAGCTGATAAAGATGAAAAATATATTTTTTTAAATTTTTTAACTTACAAAATTCATCATAGAAAGTAGATGGAATAATAGTTTCATCCAATAAAAGTTTTAGACGTGCATACTCTTTTTTTCCCCTCACCTTCTATATACGTGTGTGTTTTTCCTCCTAAGTGTAAAGTCCATGATTATGTTATTAAAATGATATTTTAATTTTATATTTTTTTTCCAGTATCTAATCCAATATAGTATTGTTATGATATTGAATGACGTGTTACATATATTTTACTTGTAAGTGATGAAGAATAAAATTTTTAAAATAAATATTTTATTATTGATAGTAATAAAATTAATATTCATTATTTTTAAGTGTTTTAAGAAGCAATTTTTTTTCAATTTAAACATAATTAATTTAAATATTTTTATCTTGAATTCATTGATTTAAACATATATAAATTCTATTTGTTTCTAATATATATCTTGTTTAGATGGTGATAAATTATCGATATATACCAATCATTTTTAAATTACAATTTTATCATGATCAACTAAGAGGGTATCCTGGAGTATAGCAGAATTAGTTTCCATAAACATTTTTATCTTAAAAATTTATTAAAATAATATTTATTCTGATATTAACATATTAAAATAATTTAAAAATATTAAAAATTATTGTTTTTTTTTTAAAAAACAATTAAATTCCAAACACACCTAAATATATTTCCATACATCTAATATATCTTCAAACCCTGATAGCAGTCACTAGCCCAGAAACCTGCAGCCCCAACGTTGCCTGCTGCGCCGCCCTATAATTTCTAGTTTCTGCCACCTGTGGGCTATATTTCTACACTCTTCTTATTTAAACTACCTCCAACGTGTCTCTCTCTCTTAGCTGTCCACACCCGACCTCTTTAATTCACTGTTCAACAAGGATGGTCTGTGTCTTCTTCATTATGATTCTCTTCATCTGCCTCCCTCCCTCCCTCTGTATTTATGTCATACCCCCATGAGATAACTTTAGGGTTTCTGTCTTTCCTCATTTCTTCAGTTCGATTTTTCTTTCCATCCATGAAATATCAAAATTTTCTCCACTTTCCCCATCTTATTTTCTCCCGTCTTCTTTCGTGTTTTTCGTTTGTCATCCCCTCCGTAACCCCAAATGCTTCGTATATGAAGGGGCATGCGGGGAACTACTTTCCTATACTTGCATTTTGATGAAAGATGAATCATCCGCAAGATAAGAACTTTGCAGGGAGTTGACCTGATCTGTTTTTGTGTGGTTAAAGAAGTTCACAAGGGAAAAAGTGAAGCTGCCAGCATGATCTATCTCCGGTTAGAGAACGATAGAAAGAACTAACCCTAGCTAGGTCATGCTGTGACAGCCTCACTCCTTCCTATTTGGGGACCCATTATAGATCCCAGACATTTCCTTTAAATCTAGAAAGATGGTATGATAACTCACTGTAAGTATATGCTTTTCCCTTCGCTAGTTTCAGTGTGTCCGGCATGCGATTACTCACCTTTTTCTTTTCCAGATGCTTTTTTTCCTGTGTTTTTTGCTTTTTTCTTGGACTCCCTTCCTCATAGATTAATGATAAAGACAATGAAAGTCAAATATCATACCTCATGTTTTGTTCTTTGAATTATAAAAATCTTATATGAATGTAATGAATTCCCACATGAACTTTGAGTCCCCATCAACATCTCTCAAATTAGCTTGCTATTCCAAGGGTGTTTCCTTTTCTTTCTGCTTAGTCTGCTGAAGAACTAAGTCATGGACTTCATGCACTATAAACCTAGATGATAAATATTCTTACATTTTTAAGATTTAGATTTTTGTTTTTTTTCATGAAATTTTTGTCGAGTTAAAGTTTTATTGTAACTTGAATGTCGGTCACGCTTCAGAATAAATCGAAGAAGTGATGATTTGAAAACATTTTTCGCAATGTAACGTCAAATCCAAGGTATAAGCCAAACACCAAATATGTTGTTATGTCGGCCACTTAGTACTTTACTAATCATCTTCTTCACAATTTTCTTCAGACCACAGGCCGTGATGTAACCCAATTGGAGCCGACCAGTTCAATGGATTAGATGTATATGCCTAGTTAGGAGGAGAAATAATTTGCTCTTTTCTAGGGCATTGATGGACTCTTTTGTTGCTACACATGTAAGCTTTTGTACTTGAAATTATTCAGGGTTGATGGATACAATGTCTCTAGGCAAAAGATTAGCAAGAAATTATCTAGGGCCAAATATGCTCAATTGTCTGTGGCGTTCTCGTTGAGATTATTGATTAATTAGTACCATGTAAGAAGATGGATGGTTGGATCAAGTGATTCTTATCATGAGATGACGTAATCCCGAAACCTATTTCTTATATAAATAATAAACTTTTATTATATTTGTCTCGAATTGGAAGGACGAATCGTATGTTTTTCGAAGTGCAGAGTTTGCTGAAGAATCGATGATATGATTTTCCTCTAAGAAAAGCACAACGGGTCCCTGTAAATTACTGGTAAAATTATTTAAAAACAATGGAGCCCCAATCATAAGAACTGAACTTTGCCTTCGATCAACGGAATCCAATTTTTGAGGGGGACGTGAAATTCAAACGATTTAAACCTCGAAACATGTCCCCTTTTCCTGTTCCACTTCCTCACTTACTAGGATAAGCGGTTTGTTTGGAGAGTTGAAGAATATTTATTATTAATTAGGTGTGACTGTAGTTGATGCTGTTTGGAAGAATGTTAAAGGTTTTTTCGGTTGAGAAATGTTTATTAGTAAAATTAAAATTTAATGTAATTGTATAAAAATAAAACTTTCATGATTGGACTTCATTTTTAATTTTGGTTTCAGGATTGGTAGAAACGTCATCATATATTCAAACAAAATAGATGGGAACTCTTAATGCATTTAGAAGTATCAAGTTTCCTACGTTTGGTTCGTAATTTTTTTTTTAGAATATCAAAAGGCTATCCATCAAAAAACATACTGCTATCTTTGGAAAAGAAAGGAGGGGGACTAGCACGTGAATTTCCCTTTTTCTTTTTAGCAAATTGAGTACATGACTTTGCTAGGTCGTGGGAATTCTTTCTTTAATCTTGCATCCATGAGAGGTCAAGAAAAAGAGGGCCCCATAGATTCACAACTCTGCCAGCATGTTGAGGTAAAGGCGATAAAGGTTGCCGGAGAGGGATTTGGAAGAACTCGCTTCCTTGTGTGCATGGAGGTGGCGTGGGCATGATAATATTCATTTTGTCTTTTGCTTTGGACCACTTCCACCTGTCTTCTTCCTTGCTAATCCCCCTATAAAATCTCTAAAAGCTTTTCTGTTCTCCTTGTTATAGCAACAAAATAAATAACCCAGAAAAAGACAATCTAGCCCTTAGCCCGTTGGCCGCGCGCTATATATATATATCCTTTCCTTCCTCTCTTCTCTGGCATCTTCATAAAGAAAACTCCAAATAATTACTCCAAAATTTCTTCATCCATCGTGCACCACTAGCAGTTGAAGCTGCCAGCATGATCTTACTTCCTCGCTTCTTTATCGAGGATAGATTAGATCATGCGGTGGTTTCACCTGTTGATGGCACCACGGGACAACCAGCTGTTTGGAGTTTCGTTACTTATTTTTTGGCTTCCTCTTTCTTTATTTTCTTTTGCAAAGAAAAAAAAGATGGATGCCCCCCTCTAGCTCTGTTTCAGTATGAGTCCATATTTGACGTTAATTTGGTTATTTTTTGTCTGCGTTTCAGCTTCAGGAGCTGTATTTCTTTGGATGGCAGCTTGGATTCATTCAATGGTGATGAACGCGCCTTTGCACTCTACGAATTAGCACTGGTGTTCTCTTCTTCTTTTTGGTATCTACAAAGAGTTTAATTACGCTACAAAATTCGTGGGGAAGAAACAATGGAGGAGGGATCTTTACAAATGTAGTGTTTACAACGGCGTTAAAAATTGGAGGGGCCGGAATGTTAAGGAGGTGAGATTTATTAGTTAAGTGTTAAATATGTTTATAAAAAGTAGACAAACTAGGGATAGATAGTTTTAACAAAAACAAAATTAATTTTTAATCTATAAAAAAATTGATTAACTTATATCTAAGGAGACGAAAGTAAATTAGCAAGTTTGCTCCATGCAGGCTAGTAAATTATTATAGTTTTTTTTATTATTAAAAATTAATAAACATAAAATACCATTCTATAATTAAGTTGACAGTAGCCAAAGGGCTCTGGCTATAATGATTATAGCAAATCCAAGCTAAAATAATTAAAACCCTGAGCATTGACAAAGCTATAATCAACAATAAAAAGAAAATTAAAAAAAGAAAAACATTTCTCACATAGAGTGAACAGGTTTCTTAATCTCTAAAATCTTATAGCCTTGAAAGGCATAGAAATAATGAAAGCTTTGATTTTTTTTTTAAAAGTTTTTATTACATCAATTCTTTAATGGAAAAACATCCTACGAGTTACTTAAATAAAATAACAATGAATAAATAATTATGTTAGTTTTTTGGGTGTTTAGAAGTGTGGTGGAGGTTGTTTTTCAAATTGTTTTTTACTTGGAGATATATTAAAATAATATATATATATATATATGATTTAAAAACACTACAAAATTAAAATAAAATAAATAAAGTAATATTTTTTTTTTAAAAAAAAACACTCTTCGAACCTTAAAAACAAACAGACTTTTTATATTTTCATTTCTTAACTTTTCTAAACTTGAAAAATATTAGTAAAAAAATAATATAATAAAAATAATGAAAACAAATAACCACGTCACCATCCTAGACTCGTTTGGCATTGAGGTTATTTTTATATCATTATATCACATATATATGTATAATTTTATTTTTGTATAAATATATATATATATAAAACCCTTTATTCTCAATTTTTATTTTTAATTTATTTTTAAATAAAAATCACTACTAATAAGCTATATATAATCCAACAGCAGCAGGTGGCTTTTGGTGGAGGCTTAACGGTTAGCATCACTCGATGTCCTTTTCTTTCTTTTTTAGCTTGCTTGACGGGTCGGTCGCCTGGTCGCTCTCTCCCGCGCGGCGTCTGCTGCTCATTCCAAATGCCAGTTTTGCGCGGCGTCTTTGTAGATTTCTTCTTATTTTCCTTGCATGACCAAACAAGCCGAGTTTCTCTTTTTCTAACCGATTCTTAATGATTCTCAGTAGCAATCAATTGTAATTATCAGTAGAAAGCAATATAAAATTATTTTTGAAGTATCATTTAAGTTTTTAATTTAATATGATTTTTATATGATTTCAGAATAATCATTCAAGTGATTAGAAATCCTCTCATTCCATCTAATATTTTTTATTTTATTTAATCGAATTAGTAAAACTAAAACCAGCTGCAATTGCAATACAGGTTTAAGTCTAAAAAAACTTCATTTTTGACAATTATTTGAATAATTCTATGACAAATACTGGGATTTTCTTAACTCTGTCTTGCAGATTAATGATTTGGAAGGATCGATTATTCCATTGTTGCTTGATCCACAGTCCAAAAACAGTTCATGTGGTTGGTGGTTCTCTAACTACAATTTCAGATTTTCTGCCTCCTGCTCGCTTTTCTTTTATAGATATAGCAGATTAGAAAAATGAAAGGAGAGCTGGTGTTATCAACAAAAGTAGTTTCGTCTATGCCTGAAACAGATAAAAAGAATGTCATAAACACACTGATCGTGCTATATACTGTTGAAATAACGTTTACAAATCTGAAATTCTGACAAAAAGAATTCATCGGAGGAAACGGTACACGTTACAGGATGAGTCTGCATAACTAGCTAGTTTCATCTATCAGTAAAAAGCTACGAGGCATTGGAAGAGTAGTATCCTGAAAGTGGCGATAGCTTACGAGTGCGTCACGTTAACACCAAGAGCAAGATGCACGAAGCTTTAATCTCAATCAACAAACCCTTTTCTGCCACATTCATGTCCATCTGAATCTGGTGAAAGAGGGTTCGTGAACTGGGATTATTAGTAACGTGCTTCTAATGCTCACTAACATGATTTTATCTCAATCTGCTACTTTCCGAATGCTACTCGGCCAAGACCATTGTTTTTTTCACCTTCCACCATTAAAAGATGTTCCTCTGAAGTATATGGAATGCATGGCTCTTTTATATGTTTCTACCGGCCGCCTGAGGTGACTGAGGAATGGTTTGCCTGAAACTGGTATAAGTTTCACAAACCAGCCAATTGGCCATGATACAGCTGCCATTGCAATACAAGTCACCCACTGCCACCAGTTCAGCCTCTCTGTATTTGCAAACTTCTTCAGGAATTCCACCATCACCACCTGAAGAACAATAGTAATGGCGATGATTCCCAGAAACAAATGATTCCTGTGAATCCCTTTGAATACGTTCTGCTTTTCCATATTCCTTGCATTGAATTCGTTGAAAACTTGGCAAAGCACAAAAGTGTTGAATATTAGGGTGTCGTTAACCTCTGCGCTCACATTGAAGATAGACTCGCCTGCAAACTGTAAGATCAATAATATTGTTATCTGGTAAAAAGCTTGAGCTAGAAGATTTCTCCACATTATATTAGTGATGAGGGGCGCAGTTCGCCCCACTGGTGACATCTCCATTAGCTCATCAGTGGGTCGCTCTGTAGCAAGGGCCAGAGCTCCCAACGTATCCATAATGAGGTTTACCCACAGCAACTGAACGGCTGTTAATGGAACCTCGCCTGCAGAAACTGCTGCAATAAAGTTGATCACAAGAGCTGCGACGTTCACAGTCAGTTGGAACTGGATAAATTTCTGGATATTGTTGTATACGCACCGCCCCCACCTCAAAACAGTAGCCACAGAAGCAAAGTTATCATCCAAAATCACAATATCTGAGCTCTCCTTGGCAACCTCAGTACCTTGGATGCCCATTGAGAGTCCTATATCTGCTTCTTTTAATGCAGGCGCGTCATTTGTGCCGTCTCCTGTGACAGCAACAACATGACCTTTCTGTCTCAGGCATTGTACCATTAGAAGTTTGTCGAAGGGGGAGGACCTTGCCATCACACGGATCTTATCAACCCTCTCCATCCTCTGTTCATCCGTGTAGTTACGAAATACAGCACCTTCCACCACTTCTTCTTTGTCCACTTGGCTTTTGAGCTCTAATATGCCGCATTCTACTGCTATAGCTTTTGCTGTGAAAATATTGTCACCAGTTATCATTTTCACGCTCACTCCGGCAGCTTTGCAAGCTTCCACCGCTTTCTTGGCTCCAATTCTACACGGATCCTTCAGCCCAACTATCCCCAGCAAGGTCAAACCATCTTCTTGTAGCCTCTGGTGCGGCTCCCCGTCGTTGTCTTCCATTCCTTCCTCTGTGATCCTTTTATGAGCAAACGCAATGCATCGAAGGCTACTAGCTGCCATACCCTGTATTATTTTCTCGATTTTATTTCTTTCACCTTCGTCCATGGACTTTATGCTGCCACGACTGTCATAATAACTTGAACACAAGGCTAATATCATCTCAGCAGCTCCTTTCCAATGTATATGAACACTATTGTCAGCCATCTTCCTTATTGAAACCCCGCTTCGTTTCTTCTCAGAGTTGAAGGTTTCAACATGGATAATGGCACAGCTTTCCTTTAATTTTTCCATATCCATGCCCAATTCAGAAACAGCCCATGAAAGAATAGCTTTTTCAGTTGGACTGCCTGAAAACTCAGGCGCAGATCCTGATGCAGATTTGTAAACACTGCCAGTCGTGTTTAAACTGACTCCTTGGTGGAATAATTCAAGAATTGACGGAGCAATTGTTTTGTAAGAATCTTCCTCGACGGGTTCCTGGCCAAGCCAGAACTTGGTTACTTTCATCTGATTCATTGTAAGTGTGCCTGTTTTGTCAGTGCAAATTACTGTGGCTGAGCCCATTGTTTCACAAGCTGAAAGTTTTCTGACCATAGCTTGGTCAGCCATCATTCTCTTCATAGAGTAAGCTAGAGTTAGAGTGACTGCCAACGGCAAACCTTCAGGGATTGCAACAACCACGATAGTTACTGCAGCAGCAACAATGCGTACGACTGCGTTTAGCACATCATCCGTATCTGTTGTGCTACCGATATACTCCTTTTCCCCCCTGTCATCTGTTGTATTTCCAGTGAAGTAACGAATTAACATGACTAGAAGCACTACAGAAGCAACTGAAAGACCGACCTTCCCAATAGAAGAAGTTAGTTTGTCGAGCCGAGTTTGCAGTGGTGTTCGTTCATTGGAATCACGAGTTATCGAGCTCATCATTTCCCCCCATGCTGTGCTCATCCCCACAGATGTCACGAGCATTTGAGCATATCCATCTGCAATTTTCGAACCAGAAAATAAGAAGGGATTATCTTGGGTGTTGACTGCTACATGGTCACTCTCCCCCGTCATGCTTGACTCGTCCACTTCCAGAGAGTGTCCATCCAGGAACAAGCCATCAGCAGGAATTTGAGCACCAATATTCAAGAAGACAATATCTCCAACAACAATATCAAATATGGATATTGTCTGTCGCCTCTCATTTCTAAGAACATCAACCTTAATATTGTCACTTACCTTCGATAGCTTGTCGAATTGTGTCTCCTGTCTGAAGTTGCTGAACGCAGAGACAACAATGACCAGAAAGACTGCAACAAAGATACTCCCACCTTCGTACCAGCCCTCCTTCAAGCCATGTTGTTTGATGCCAAAACCAAGGGCAAGAGCAGCGCACACAAGCAAAATAAGAATGGTGGTGTCTCTTAAAGCTTCCAGTGCAAAAAATAAAAATCCTTTCGGCGGTGGCTTATGGTAAGTGTTGGGACCAAAGATCTCACGCCGCCTTCTGACTTCTTCGTCATGACCAGTGATTCCAATTTTTGAGTTTATCCCAAAAGCGTTGGCCACACCTTCAACTCCTCCAAGATTGTTGAGAGATGCCAAGTCTTTCTCCTTCACCATTTCAGTGAATTTCGTTTGATCAGCATCAGAGATATTGAAAGTCGATTCATGCCATTTCTTCCGATGTTTGGAACCGCTTCGCTCCGTATCAGGCACGGTGTAGGAAACAGAGTGCAAGATCCCAGAGTACTGATGGCTGTTAGTTTCTGATGCCATCTCTCTTACGAGAGAAAGCATTGCCCTGGCCGAGCAGATAGCTAGATAAGCAGTGCGCCACCTCTTCTGGGCTTGGGTGATGGTGGTGGGAAGCAACGTGCTGCTTGTCATGTTTTCTTTTTTGTTCTTTGCTTGGCTGAAAAGTGACAGCGCTAGGGAGGTGATCAGAACTAGGAAGAGATAAGAACGCTAAATCGGGATGTACCTGTTCAGAGTTCAGACATTCCATTTCCTTTTAACTTGGCTTTCTATGGGCTTTTATAAGGGACTGAGCAATCTTCATTTCCAAGATTACGATAGCCATGCAAGTTTCTCTCACTTCTAGTTTCTGTGAATTTGTCTTCACAGAAAGGGTAATTTCGTTACAAAGACTAAAATAAAGAAACCCCCCTTGAATAATTTATCAAGTTTGTACAGTATTCTTGTTCAGCATTTAGATTTGAGTTTTCGGGGGTGTTTGGTTTTTTGAAAAAAAATAATATTTATATTAAAATAAAAATAAAAATAAAATATTATTTTAAAATAAAAAAAACTTCAAAAAAACAACTTAAATCAGAACATTAAACATGCTAGAATATCAAAAAACCGGTGTCGGACGATTGTGTATATATCTGGCTGTCGAAGCCACCCGCATCGCACGAAGACAATCTTATCAGTCTTGCCCAGCAACAGAAGACTTCATGGAAAGCCAGGCCGAATACAACCATCTTAACTTGTTCGGGATTGTGATTTTAAAATGATATTTTTAATTTTTAATTTTTTTTTTATATTAGCACTTAAAAATATATAAAAATACCAAAAAAAAATAATTTAATTTAAAATAAAAAATCATTTTTTAAAAAACATGACAAATACAAGCTTTCAGTAACTTGCTGGTAATTGTTTTCTACCATATCGGGTCCAGTTGCTATTTTATTCAGTCTTTTATGTCCTTGGAATTCCAGCAAGTCTAGTTCATAGACTTTGATATCTGAACAGTTAGTGTATTCCCAGAAAAATCTTCATACTTGCCATTCATTTTAAAGTTTAAACTAGTGAATGAAAGCTTAGTCACCGCTGTTCTTCACACGCGGTTTCTAGCTCTGACTTTTCTTGGACATCCATAATGAAAAGGGGTTGTTTTGGGGAGAAAAAAAGTATTTTTTGATTTTATTTTTGCTTTAAATTATCTTTTTTAGGTTTTGTCATATCATTTAATTTAATAATATCAAAAATTATTTTTAAGAAATAAAAAAATATTATTTTAATATATTTCTAAATAAAAAACATTTTAAGAGATAACATTCACTTTTTATAAACAGAACAAAAACTACTATCGTATCTTATAATATCCGTCCAAGAAAAAATTTGAAATCAAAATGCCCAAACTAAATTATTCCGTGGACTTGAAAGTTTACAAGTAACCAGTCTTTAATTTTATTGATTATAATAAAAATAATAAAATTTAAATTCATGGTTATTTCATCATTAAAACTCTAATATTATGTCAAATAATCAATTTAACTTCAAAAAATCAATTTAATTCAATAACTTAAGCATGTTTTTCAAAATTTTAGGTTATGAGATGATTCTCAATAATAATTTAACACTATTCCTTAACACTCTTATCGTGATAAAAATGTTTTGATACTTAAAATTTACATAGATTCAATATTATATGGTGATTAATTTTATTAATTAAAATTAAAATTAACAAACTCATAATTATTGACTGTGAATCACGTGTCACATTCCATAGACCCGGGTTTTATCGCCAAAAAACCATTAGCCATTGAACAAAACACGTGCACTTTTAGAGTTTTAGTCCAATGCCCGAAAGAATTGAAAGTGAAAATCAGTCCACCGCCCAAAAGAATTGAAAAAAAAAATCAAACAATTTTATCACAATAAATTAATTTCATATTTTTTCAAGACAAATATATCTTAATTTTTTTCAGAGCATGATAAAAATTATTTTTAAATACAATAAAATAATATATCTTTAAATTTTATTTTTAGCATTCGCATATTAAAATATTTAAAAACATAAAAAAATTTAAAATTTTATAAAAATATAATTAAATCACAATACCAAACAAAGCATCAACTACTACAACTCTAGACAGAAAATATCATGCCAAACAGAGTCGTGTCGCGTGATCCACTAAAAATCAAAGTAGAAAAATTGGGATTTAACGAGCTAATCTTTAATTTCAGTGATAAAAAAGTATGTTATATTTTTTAAAAAAAATTATGATTTCAAAATACTTATTTTTATGAAAGTATGAAACTACTGCAGGACAAAGAAAGCGTTTTAATCAATTCAAGAACAAAACTTATTCTAATTGACAATATACGGAGAGTGATTTTACAATGCAACGACTCGGCAGACATCGCCTGTCCATGCCAAATAGTTTCCACCATCCCAGTTAACCATACGATGATCCATGCACCAAAAACAGTGGTGAGAGCCACGGGTGGAGAATGATCTTCGCTTTATATTCCAAAACGTACGGGGTGAATGTTTGGTTGTGATTTCTATCTTTAAATTACCTTTATTACAATTTCGAACTTTTAAATCTTGTGAAAAACATGTTCAAACAGAAGACTTCTCTAAACAATTCTATAGGTCCTTGCTTATAAGTTTCATGGTCAATGGCAGAAATCAGACTGGAACTTGCAGTGAAAAGATTGGTATGACTTGCATCTCTTGAAAAAAATTAAAAGAAACTATCTCACATAAAAGTTTAAGTTTTTAAGGTGAGGTCATAGAATATGATTTATATTACTCTTTAAAATGTCCCTTCAAGTGAAAAATTTTCGGACTTAAAACTTGTACAGCTCACACTACCTTGTGTTTAATTTTTATCAAATAAAATGAGGGTGGTAAGATTGGAGCTCGTGACCGCTTGGTCAACAAGGTTCTAATACCATGTTAATAAATCATCTTATCTAAAAATTTAAGCTGTAAAATAAGACTCTAAAATATGATCTATATTAGTCTCTAACATATCTTTTGCTAATTAAAATAGGATGGTTTAAAATTTTGTAGGGATGACCAGGGATATTTTCACTGCCCAAAAAAATAATTTGAAAATGTGTTTTCTGCGGAGCAAGTGAGGACAAACTGGATGAGAGAAAATTATATTTTTCAAAACTATTTACGAGTTGAAAGAAAGTGGAGTCATACTTGACAGCTATACAGTAAGATTCTAGTCAAGGCAGTAGGACACACCAATGGCCACATCTTTAATGGTATGTAAGCCTCAATATAGCTTCCAGCTTCCAATGCATCGATCATTGCCAGTCCTTTTCTTTTCTTTATTTGGTTGTTGCGAGGAAACCCACTCCTGTACCTTGTTGGTATAATAAATAAATAAAATTTTGGTTGTTACAAGTTTATATAAGAAATAAATATTTTAATTTGTACTCGAGATATATCATATGAATCATAATTTTTTTATCATAACACATCATTGCCATGCTCTTACGAGGTACACGTCATTACCGGTCGTGTCCCAGGCCACTCAAATTCATCAACCTTCACATAATTATAATTGAACTTAAAGAGCAATATTCCTCCATCCATACATCCATACATTCAAGTGAAAATTTTTTGGACTTTAAACTTGCACAGATATACACTAACTTTTTTATCAAATAGAATGGGGTGGTGAAATTCGAACTCATGACCGCTGTGTCAACAAGGTTCTGATACCATATTAAAAAATTATCTCACCTAAAGCTCAAGTTGATAGACAAGATCCCAAAATATGATTAATATTATTGTCTGATAAATACAATAATAAAAATATATAAAAAAAACAAAATTTTACAATCATGCGTCTGGCACACTCCATACGAGGTCTGTCTTCAATAATGTGATGAGAAAGCCAGCTGATTGCATAAAAGACAAAAACTTTCTTGATCCCCACTTAAAAAAGAGAAGTTACCAGGTAATTTCCTGGGAACAGAGCAGTCTTTAATAAAGACGAGAAAAAAAATGAAGTCGTTATCTTTATTATTATTATTATCATGAATTGATCATCTTAAATGTATCTCGATCAATCAACTGTACGGGTTATAAAATTAATAGCGCTTTTATGCAGCCGTCATGCAACTTCCTCGAAGTTTCAATGAAAATCTTGCAAGATAGACGTGGTTTTTGCTGGCTGGTCTCTGAATTATCAATTATCACTCTCTTGGGGTATCGATGATTCATCGTGTAATTTCGTTGATGGGACTGAGGCGCTTGACTGGGGAGGGAGATTCAGCGACAACAACCAAGATGACGTGGAGGCGGTGGTGATAATGAGTTGTCGTTATTTTCCATGAAAGCTACACCATCTGGTTGACTTTAGAATTACAAGGGCTTGACTTAGAAATTAGAATTTCATGCATTATTGGTATTACTAAAATCCTTTTATTTACACAACAAAAATAGAAAAATCCTTTCATTTAGCCATCAGCTAAACCAGACCATGCGTGCTCCTTGCAAGAAAACATATGCCCTTATATAAAAATGTTTGCCTGATGGTTTTAAGGGATTGACCATATCCTTTGGCATATGATGTCCAAATTAATTTAATTTATCAAATGCTGGACAAATTTCCAGGCATTTTCGCAGGTAGATAGCTGCGTGTTTATGCAAGGAAGCTGAGCTTGGTCAGATTCAGGCATAATCACATGATAAAGTGGATTGGATAATATTTACAGCGGCCTCTTGCATCTCCAATTTCCTGGAAACTTGAAATGAGATCATGTCATCAAATATCTGCCGGCGAGCTTCCATAGAGCTCCAATAAAATGAGATAGCGGCCTTGTGCCTTGAAATTTCCTGATCAATTACTAATTTAGCTAAGGTGAAATTGGTCGTTGCATGTTGTATATTCAAGTGTTTACGTGAATAGACTGTGTTAAGGAACCATCTTATCTAAAAACTTAAGCTTGTAAATGAGACTCCAGAATATGATTTATATTATTCTTTAACACACACCCTCAAGTGAAAGCCATTTGGACTTGAAACTTGCACAGACCCACATTACCTTGTGCTTGATTTTTATCAAATAGAATGGAGGTAGTGAGATTCGAACTCGTGACCGTTGGGTCAACAAGACTCTGATACCATGTTAAGGAATCATCTCACCTAAAAACTTAAGCTTGTAAGTGAGGCCGCAAAATATGATTTTTATTATTCTCTAACAACCCGAAACTTTACAATAGCCAAAACAATTTATTAATTGGTTGTATCAGTTCAAACACAATATTTCAATAATATTAAATATGTTTTTTAAACAGCAATATCCTTGCGTTATGCTATCTCAAAGAATGTTTGTTTGGAGTGTAGTTGATGTTGTTTTTTAAAGTGTTTTTTGTTCAGAAATGTATTAAAATGATGTTTTTTTATTTTTTAAAAATTATTTTGATACTAACATATGAAAATGATATAAAAACATCAAAAAAATTAATTTAAAATAAAAAACAATTAATTAAAAATTAAAAATTCAAAAATATTTTTAAAATACAATATCAAAAATGTCACCAGCCTGTTGTTTTTCATTTCCATATTTTTTTTTCTATATTCAAGGTGCTACCTGGACAATTTCTCCGAAACTCACGGGGTTAATAAATCATTCATGAGAGACAAGAAATCAAATCGTAGTGATGTTAGCTTGGAGGACAATGGAGAATCGTCTAGCGTGTGCACCCGGAAAATATTGTTGGAAAATCTCGTACCATCTGATTGGTTGGGACTAGTTCGTCAGGCCACCTGTCTGGGTTAAATCCTAGGCAAAATAAAATACTATTATTCTCGATTCAAAAAAGTGACGAGCTCATCTTTGCACGGCTTATAGTTCTGCTTGGTGTTGTGATTTTTTTTTTTTAAATGTATGAAAATAATTTTATTTTATTTTTTCAAATGCACGGCTTATAGTTCTGCTTGGTGTTGTGATTTTTTTTTTTAAATGTATGAAAATAATTTTATTTTATTTTTTCAAAGTTATTTTTCACATCAACATATCAAAATAGTCTAAAAATATTAAAAAAATTAATTTAATTTAAAGTAATAAATAAAAATAAAATAATTTTTTTTTAAAAGCATTTTTCAAACACATTCCCAAATACACCATAGTAATTGTTTGATATGTTTCAAAAGTATTTTTTTAAAAACAATTATATTTATTTTTTATTTTAAATTAAATATTTTTGATATTTTTAAATAATTTTCATGTATTAAGATGAAAAATATATTTTAAAAAAAAATCATTTTAATTTATTTTTAAACAAAAAAATACTTTTAAAAACAATTACAATAACACTCACAGATAAACACATATCTCAACGAGCTTTCCAGTGAATAAAAAAGAAATTTCCCGAACCATCTAACTTGCACTTTTAGGCTCTAACTTGGCTTTTACAAAAGAGATTAGGATGACTCGCCGTGTAGTGTTTAAGGTTTTTTAAAATTATAGTTTTAAAATGTATGGAAAAAAATTAGAAATTTCAACCATTTGTTTTTTACATATATATAACTATAGAATTCTTTTAATATATTTTGCAAAATTAATAATTCATAAAATCTCGATGAAGAAAATTAATGCACTTATTTTTTATATGCGATAAAAGTTAACCTAAAAAAGCTATCTATATTTTAAATGAACGTCAAAAGTGGAGCTATATGCGAGCGGGAGAAGACAACATTAGGATACTAAGTTTTGAAAAATATCAATTGAATTGAAAGCATGGGAAGGGAAATAAAGGGGACGGGAAAACGATGAGCAAATAAAACTTGCCGGAATGCTGTTAGAGCCGAATAAAAGTTCGATTATTATGGGCTACAGTTCAAGCCCAATTTAAATGCAGAAAAGGCCCGCTAAACAAGATATCGTGCTTAGCCGCTTCCTATACAGCCTGCGCGCAGACTCCCCCCCTGTCTCTCCTTTTCCAGTCTGGTCCTCAACTCAAGTGGCAGTTTCCGGTAACTATTGGGCAAGTTTTTGAGCCAGCTCCAATCTTCGACGGTCTCCAGATTCTATGCTTTAACAGGAAATACGTACCATAAGAATGCATCAGATTCAGCCCTTCCCAACCTTTGCCGGAATACTTTAACCTAGAAAACCCGCACACGTTTGCAGACCCCATAAGCACATAGACACTTCAAATCTTTAAAAACGGCGTACTAAATATTAATATAAACAGGCGACAGCAGTTTCAGAATTTCAGCTGTGCTAGTGCAACCAAGGTTTCCATGTTTCCGTCACAACATCTGAAACTATACAAGTTGATCCTAACATGCCATCCCATTACCCCAGAACCATCCAAGCAAAACACATTCCGGTAAAAAAACAAAAACCAACAATGCAAAAAAGAAAAAATTGTTTCAATCCATGGCCGCTAACCGATCTCACTGCATTTAGTTTCAGTGTACAGAATACAAAGCCATTATGTGATAATGAAACAAATTTGGTAATAATAATACAAATTTGGTAGTACAGGCAGGTTGACAGGCTGCTAGTGCTGATGCTCAGAATGTGGCGATTATAACAACATTGCTTCTATTGGTTCCCCGGGTTTCTATAAACGGAACTGACAGAAACAGCAGGTAAATCAATCCCAGAAACAGATCATGTGAGGCAACACGAAACAACAGCTAGATTTGAAGCGAATCATCGTACAACTAAGCTATAATGCTGATCAATGGCCATGACAATTCAAACAATGTGCGCAAACTTCATGTGCTTAATCAATATTGACAGCATCTTACCCCATTTTTCATGGCTCGCAGTAAGGAAATGCTAACAATAGCAAGTGCATACAAGTCTAATTCAATTGAACAAGCCAAGGATATGCACCAAGCATCCAACTTTATCCAAAATGAAAGGCGAAGTTCTACAAAATATACCTCTTAAGTGCGTGCCCAATGCAAACCGCAGAATCTCCCACTTACAAAGCTGGCCTCAGTTAAACAGCATGATCCAGGCAATTCCCAAAACTCCAGACCCCCCTCGCCCTTCTTCTATTCCACTACATCGGCTTAAAAAACCATGCATAATTTTTATTAGAGCCCAAAAATTCACTTGCCCTAAAATTAGTAACACCGAAATTAAACTTCCCAGACCCAATTAAACAAATCCACTTACTACTCCGCTGCGGCACCGAAACCAAACTAACTAAATTCCTAACAACCTCCTCTTCCCTCACCGCGATTCTCGCTTCCCTAAACGGCTTCCAGCATTTCTCCTTGGCAAACCCAACGCACTTGTCTTTAGCTGCAACCAAACAACCTTCCAGTTCGCGATCCTCACACCTCTCCCTCTCCTTCAAGTCTTCCAATTTCGCTCCCCCGATAAAACTGCGCCACCAGGGAGGCTTACATTTGTTTGACGCGGTTATCGCGCACCCAAACCTGGCTCCTTCTTCGCACTGGGAGATTATTTTGGACTCGCAGGTTTTGTATGCGACAGCCCAGGATTGAGGGTTTCTGAAAGCGAGGACGTGTGGGCTGATTGATGGGTCGTCGGACGGGCCTGCGGGTATGGGTCCACGAAGGAGGGGGATTGGGCGGTCGAATTTGATTGTGGTTGCGGATGCTGAGAATTCGTCTAGATTTTGGGGTATCGAGGGGTTCATAATTTTAGGGTTTGTGTGTTAGTGTAGAATGTTTATTGATTTGAGTGGACTGAAGTGAAATACCTTCTGATTGCAGGTGGGGAAGCGGAGCGAATGAATGGCCTGGGGGTGGAAGTGAACTTGAAAACAAGCTCGAAATATAAAAGACGGCTTGAGAGCATCTCCAGCAGGATTGCCATAAGAGGACGCAAAAATAAAAAAATGGTTTTTTAGTAATTTGTAGTAACTTTTTTCTCTCTAATGACAAAACTAATCTACTTTGGATAGCTAAAAATAATTTTTACTGCCCAAGTTATTATTTATAGCAATTTGAAATTAAAACGTTATATTTTTTTTCTTTTTGTTGGAACATTGTGTGCCACATATTTCATGGTTATTGTTCAAAAGTTGGTGGCAACTGAAATTTTGACAGATTTTTTTAATATTTTAAAATTTTAAATTTAAATTGTTGCAGGGTTTTTAATTTTAAATTCATTTTTTAAAATTTAAATATAATTAAAAATAATAATAATTATATTGTTGGAGGGTCTTTTAAAAGTAATTATTTTAATTATATAATTCATTCCTTAATTGTATAATTAATTGCATAATTAAACTATATATAAAATAATATAAAAAAATGGCTCTCCAAAATGACTTTTACCATTGGAGTACACGTTAACAAAAAAACAATATACACACTATTCATAAAAACAAAGTAAGAGATTTGGCTCTCCGAATGACTTTTACCATTAGAGTTGCTCTGAGCAAATTAAAAGCTGGAATCTTTTGAATTTTTATTTAAAAATATATTAAAATAACTAGTTGTTTTAATTTTTTAAAATATTTTTAATATAAGTATATAAAATAATCTACAAATTTGTGTGAGTTACAAATGAGTTCTTTTCTACCTTGAAATCACCTAAGAAAATTTATAAACCTGGAAAGATTTCTTAGTTTCAAGTGGATTTCAAGTTTCATGCCAATTTTTTGTGTGTGTTTAAAAACCATGAATTGGTTTCACAAGGTTTCTGCAATGTTTAATAAATATTTCAGGTAAAAAAATAAGTGGCAATTGAGTTTTCAAGTAAGAGAAACACATATTTTTCCGGCTTCTGGCATGGCTGGATTAAGGTGCTGTTTGGTGATGTATTTGCGCCGGAGGTTTAAAAAAAGCAGACAAATATAGTGTTTGATTAATTGCCAACTGGAGATTTTTGGCATGGGTCCCACGTCAGATTTTGATCCAAACTCCAGCGCTGCTTTTCTTGCTTTTTGATAATGGGGTCTTGCTTTTCACGTGTTGCATCACTTGCATGTGCATGTTCTGGTCATGAACTGGAAAATCGTTTGTTGCATGTGCCGAGAGAAGGTTTGTATTTTTAGAAAACAAGGTTTAACTTCCTGAACTGATTCAAATATCTTTCTAAAAAATATATTTATAATTATCATTGAATTTTCAAAAAAATTATATATATATATATATTTAATTTTTGTTAATCTCTTAAAATTTATTTTTTATATATATTCAAAAATATTTTTTTATAAAAAGTAAAACATATTTAAACTTTTTATTGTGTTTTAAATTGTAGTTATGTAGTAACTAAAATAACGTATTTTTTATTAATTCAGAAATGCATTAAAATAATAATTTTTTATTTTTTAAAAATTATTTCATTAATCTCAAACTCAAAACTAATTTTAATCAAACACTTCAAAACTTATTTTGAACCGCAACTAAAGTATTTTTTTATAAAACTCTTTTTTGAAACCTCAACCACAAAAACAAAAGCAATACCAAATACACATTAAAAGTTAACGAACACAAGTCATTTTTTAAAAATGGCTGGAGTTGATGACCGCCCCCATTAAATTTAAAAGCCCTAAATATATGGGCCATAACTTCATGAGAGAGGAAATATTTTTAGAGCAGCTCAATGCTACGTGGAATCCAACACAATGGTATGGTGGTGTATATTTGGTATTATGATTTAAAAGTATTTTCTTAAAAAAATAAAAATTTTATTTTTTTATTTTTTAGATAATTTTGATATGATAATATCCAAAATAAATTTTAACAATAAAAAATATTATTTTAATATATTTCTAAATTAAAAAAACTTTAAAAAATAATCTCAACCACAAAAACAAAAACAATACCAAATACACCAATAACTTTAAAAAATATTATTTTTTTTTCATTTTAAATAACGGCGGTTAGGTGCGTTTATATCATTTTGATGTGCTGATATCAAAAATAATTTTTAAAAAATGAAAAAATATCATTTTGATATATTTCGGCACGAAAAACTTTTTGAAAAGCTACCGCAACCGCAATACCAAACAGGAACTAACAAACGCCTAGCCTGACTGTTATATGAATTTTTTAATTTACTAGACTCCGCAAAAGTCTATTTTTATTTTTTTCCTTAAATATTTTATATGAATTTCAAAAGAAATAAAAATTCTTTCATATATTCTGTAAATTAACATCTCTTCTTTGTGATTTGTTTCTTTTTTTTAGCTTGCAATTATTATTTTATGATATTGGGTGTGTTTATTTTTTAAAGATGTTGACATAATTCATTTATGATTATTTTTTTGTAAATTTTCTTACTGATTGATTTTTTTTTAAAAAAAAATTATTAGATTTTTAATACGCTCAACCTTGCATGATATTTATTTTTTATTCATGCAATCTGGAAACGTAACGTGAATTGTAATTCTTGTCTTGTTTTTTTTTTTAAAAAAATTCATTACTCGACATTGTTTTTTATTTTTTTTTGCTTCATATTTTTTCCATGTCATCAAATTAATCAAGATTTAACTAGAGTATCGAACTTCTCTTACTTCTTTAAAAAGTAAAGGTCTCCTGAACTTTTTTCTTTCTGGTTTTAAAAAGTAAAGCTCTAATGGTTTATGAATAATGTATAGATAGATTATTGAGACATTTTGTGAATATTGTAAAGTTATTTCTTATAATATTGGAAAACTTTCATATTTTGTATTGGATTATTTTTCTGACGTATTTTCCAATCATATTATTGAACTAATAGAGTTTACTGATCTCACCCAACTCAACGAACAAAATCTTGGAATGTTTGTATCATTTTGATATCTTTTCTATGATAAAACAAAATAAATAGGTTGGCAGCGCATAGCGAGCCACAAACCTAATTGCTCTTTTCATTCTAGTCAATTAGATTATGACTTTGGTAGGTTAAGACGGGTTAACTGGAATTGTTTTTTTTATTTTTTTTATTTCAACTTTTAACATTGAGTTAATTAAGAAATAAATTTTATAATTTGTTTTAATTTGCTTTTTCATGGGTTATCTTGATCCTAGGGTAACATATTTGACAGTTAACCCTAGGTTGACTGTGTCACTCTAATATATTTTTGTCTTAATATTTTTATAAAAAAAGATATCATCTTAAAAATCTATCTAGTTAGACTATGTTTTTTTTATAATAACCCGGGTTATTTTTTAACTTGCCAAGTTAATTAAGTTATATCAATCAACTTCTACATTATTTATTTTTTTATACTAAAAAAATACATTAACAACAAAATATTTTTTATTCTAAAAAATTAATCTAATCCCACTGTAGAGCAAGTAAATATCCAATATGAAATGTCAAGTTTGTAAAATCAAGGCTCTTAGCTTGTGTATAAGAATAACTCTCTTATTATGTTTAGAAAATAACTCAAAACTAAACACCACAAGCTCTTGTTGTGATCATTGTTACAACTCAACAATGATATTTATAAGTCACTAGCACAGCTTTCCTATTTTAATTAGAACTAGACAACTTCTAATTCTATTAGGATTACATCAAGCCTATCTTATCCTAACTTCTCTTGTTTAGGAAATCTTAGGCTTTCCATAATGTTGAAGCTTATCCAACATTCTCCCTCTTAAGCTTCAATTTTGCTTCGGTCATGTCTTGAACTCCTATCAAGCTTCTCATTTCTGCAAATTTGATCTTTGCCAATGCTTTAGTTAAGATGTCCGCCTTTTGTTCAACTCCCGGTACATGTTCCACATCAACAAGTTCCATCTCAATGCACTCTCGTATAAAATGGTAGCGTTTATGAATGTGTTTGCTTTTTCCATGAAATACGGGGTTCTTTGTGAGTGCTATTGTTGATTTGTTATCAATCTTGATGATGATTTGCTCGGTCTTCCATCCAGTGATCTCGCTTAACAGTTCTTGAAGCCAAATGGCTTGTCTGGCTGCTTCCGTTGCTGCCATGAACTCAGCCTCACATGATGAGAGGGCAACCGTGTTCTGTTTTTGTGAGCACCAAGTAATTGGTGAGGATCCAAAGTAGAATATATGACCCGTAGTGCTTCTTCCATCATCTTGATCAATATTGTGACTGCTATCACTAAACCCAATGATTTTGTTTGATCTTTCACGATTAAACTTCAAACCAAATGCCATCGTTCCCTTTAGATACCGTAGTATATGCTTCATTATTTCACCATGTGACTTGCGAGGACTTTGCATATACCTGCTAGCAACTCCAACGGAAAATGCCAAATCTGGTCGTGTGTGTAATAGATACCGTAAGCACCCTACGTTCCTTCTATAACATGTAGGATCTATCTCTGCTTCTTCTTGTGCTTTTGACACTTTCAGTCCAAACTCCATAGGTACTTGAGTCGGATTGCAAGTTTCTAAACCAGCTTCTCTTAGGATCCTTCGTGCATAACCTTCTTGTTTAATCTCGATTCCATCTTTAACTTGTTGTACTTCAATACCGAGATAATAGGTGAGTTTTCCGAGATCCGACATCTCAAACTTTGTTGACATCCCAGCCTTGAATTCACTTATGACTTTGAGAGTGTTGCCGGTCACAAACAAGTCATCTACGTAAATAGCAACAATGAGAAGAGTTCTTTCTTCTTCCTTGCGATACACGGAAGTTTCTTTTGAGCATCTCTTGAATCTCATCCCCTTCAAGATTTGATCTAATTTTGTGTTCCAAGCTCGAGGAGCTTGTCTCAAGCCGTACAATGCTTTCGATAGTTTGTACACCTTGTGTTCTTCACCTTTTACTTCAAAGCCTTCGGGTTGTTCAACATAAACATCTTCTTTTAATTCTCCATGTAAGAATGCTGTTTTCACATCTAAGTGATGAATTTCCCATCCATGTGACGCTGCCAATGCAATTAGCAAACGAATAGTTTCAATACGAGCAACCGGTGCAAATACTTCGTCGAAATCTATGCCGGATTCTTGGACATATCCCTTAGCCACGAGTCTCGCCTTGTATTTGTTGATAGTCCCATCCGCATTTTTCTTGATTTTGAAGATCCACTTGAGACCAATAACTTTTGTCTCACTCGGTTTATCAATTAGAGACCATGTCTTGTTTTTGTTGATAGAATCAATTTCTTCTTTGCATGCTTGTCTCCAATTTGCCGAACCCTTTGCTTCTCTATAGTAACTTGGCTCATCATTCATCGAGAGTAAAAGTCTCTCACATTCTACAGAGGCTTGAAGGACATAATCATCAAGGTAACGTGGTTGACTTACTTGACGAGTTGATTTTCTTAGTGATTGCTCTGTTTGCTGGTGGTGTACGTTACTCTCATTGTCGTGGTTGCTATGAGAGTCTCCGTCCGTGCTGTTGTTATCTTCATGGTTATGATGCTCAAGATCATTGAACTCATTGCTTCCGGTTTGATCATTGACTATTACCGTGGGTCCTTCTCCTGCATCCACAGCTTCACCCCATCTCATGTAAAACATTCCCGGATCCCTTCTTGGTTCGTCACTTGATTCATTCCAGCTCCATCTTGTCTTCTCATCGAATACCACATCACGGCTCACAACAATTTTCCGTGTTGTTGGGTTATAAAGTCTATAGGCCTTGGATCCCGGCTCAATCCCAAGGTGCACTAGAGTCTTTGATCTGTCATCCAGTTTCTTGAGGTTTATAGCTTCAATTTTTATGTAAGCTACACAACCGAAAACCTTTAAATGTCCTAGGTTCGGTTTCTTCTCTCGCAAGCATTCGTAAGGAGTCATGTTTTCAAGGGCTCTTGTTGGTACCCTGTTGAGTACATATGTAGAGTGGCGTACTGCTTCCCCCCATAGATAGTTTGGTACCTTCATTGCCTTGAGAATGCTCCTTGTCATCTCCATCAACGTTCTATTCCTTCTTTCTACTACACCGTTTTGTTGCGGTGTGTAGGGTGCCGTGAGATGCCTCTTGATCCCGTTTATCTCGCAAAACTCATGGAACTCCCTTGAAGTGAACTCACCTCCTCTATCAGTTCTAAGAGTTATGATTGTTTTCCCAAGATCCTTCTCTACTAGACTCTTAAACGCCTTGAATCTGCCAAATGCTTCACCCTTTTCTTTTATCAAGATCGACCACATGTATCTTGAAAAATCATCTATGATAACAAATATGTATTTGTTATGAGCAATGGTTGGTGGTGTTATGGGACCACATAGGTCTGCATGTAGGAGTTCAAGGGGTTTAGAGGCTCGAAACATAGATGTCTTTGGAAAAGATTGACGAGCTTGTTTTCCGACTAAGCATGACTCACACAATCTGTTTTCTTCTCTGATTTCCGGCAAGCCATGAACCATCCTCTGTTGGGACATAGCTTTGATTGTTTTAAAGCTTATATGTCCTAACCTTGCGTGCCACCTCCAAGTGTCGTCTTCTATCCTCGTGTGCAAGCAGACCGGTTTTCCAATTTTTAGACTTATTTTGTAAAGTCTATTGGCTGAACGTATGACCTTTACTAAGAGTCTTCCACTTGGATCATGGAGTGTCAAGTAGTTTTGTCTCATCCTTACATCACACCCGGCTTCTGTAGCTTGTCCCAGGCTTAGGATATTGCTTTTAAGTACGGGAATGTAGTAGATGTCTGCAACAAGTTTTTGCTCCTCCGTTTTGCTTTGAAAGAGAATTGAACCTTTCCCTCCTATTTCAACGCAGGATCCATCTCCAAATTTCACCTTCCCCTTTATGTTCTCGTTGAGTTCCAGGAAATATGTCTTGTTGCCGGTCATGTGGTTACTTGCTCCATTATCAAGGTACCAAACTCCTCCTTCTCCTTCGTTTGTTTCGTACTTCTTTGGTATGACATTTTCTTCATTTAAGAACACAACTTCGTGCATATAAAGGGCTGGATCAACTTCTTCCGTTTCTACTTTATTTGCTTCTTGTATCTTTTGTGTTCTTTCAGGGCATGTGGAGGCAAAGTGGCCTGGTCTGTCACAGCGATAGCAAATTACTTTTGATCTATCTTTCTTTTCTCTAGTTTGATCACCTTGAGTTGTTGTCCTTTCTTGCGGGTTGAATCTTCCTCTGCCTCGCCCTCTGTGCCCTTTGTATCCTCTTCCACGTCCTCTCCCTCGTGGTGCTGTAAAGCTTTGTTGCTCTGAATTTGCATATAGTAGCCTGCCTTGTGTTTCTCCGTGATTTTCCTCATTGAGAATTCGTTCTTCATAGGCTTTGAGTCTGCCTATGATATCTTCAAATCCTGTTTTGTTCAAGTCCAGAACTTGCTCGAGAGAGGCTATGATTTGGATGAATTTATTTCTTGGCAAACTATTGAGAAACTTCTTCACGAGTTTTGGTTCCTCAATCGTTTGTCCGAGTGAAGCCGACTTTGATGCTAGCTCAGATAACTTACCCGCAAAGTTATCTATTGTATCCGTGTCCTTCATCTTGATTCTTTCAAACTCAGACATTAGAGTTTGAAGTCTTGCTTCCTTGACACGATCAGCACCAAGGTTACGAGTTTTGATTGATTCCCATATCTCTTTTGGAGAGTCTTGTTCGCCTACTTGCAGGATAAGATTCTCCGGGATGGATTGAAACAATAATCCTACTGCGACATCATTCTTGTGGGATTCTTTTGAACCTGGTTCAATTGTTTCCCACACCTTATGAATTCGCAACAAAACTCTCATCCTCATGGCCCATACTGCATAGTTTGTAGAGTTTAGCATGGGGCATTGGATTGAAGAGGGGATGGCTTCCTTTGGCTGCGGAGGAGTGGTGTTGTCTCCCATGGTTTGGTTTGATCGATTCGCCTACAGCTCTGATACCAATTCAAGTTTGTAAAATCAAGGCTCTTAGCTTGTGTATAAGAATAACTCTCTTATTATGTTTAGAAAATAACTCAAAACTAAACACCACAAGCTCTTGTTGTGATCATTGTTACAACTCAACAATGATATTTATAAGTCACTAGCACAG